>WSYQ01001116.1:0-541227 GCA_011426435.1 Lysiphlebus fabarum
AGTATATAGTTTTGTAATTGGTAATTATTTTGTCTAATGCATCATGATAATATTATTAGGGTTTTTTGAACCTTATTTAATCCGAGTGAGTTATAATTTTGATTACTTATTATAAATATATTATCCCTAAATATAAAACTAAATAAAAACAATTAAGTAACACTACATAGAACACTTGTATCTGGCACTAGTTCGACTCATCAAGGTCTCAACCAATATAATTAGAAACAACACTGATGAGAAATAAAAGCCAATGAAATCAAGTCTCCAATAATCAAATTATTTTTAATGTCGTTAAATACAAAAGTTTCCAACTTATTAATAAATATTTCAAAATTAAATGGGTCAATTTTATAAACCAATTGCAGAACCTATACAATCATGCATTTCGTAAATTTCAAATGGAAAAATTTAAACTTTGGATTAGGAACATAACATGAACAAAAGGTTGTAAAATATGAGAACAATAATACTACGTTTTATATTCTTCATTCCTAATATTTTTTCAGGAATTACTTGTATCCAACAGGTACCATGTGAAATGAGTAAAATCTATTATCGAAAATTAATCAATTCTCTTCTACCAGATGCAAACAAAATTAAAACAAAAATTTACCACCCAAATGTAGAAGACAGTAATTAATTATAAAATTGTTAAATCATTTAGATAAAAAAAAAATATAATAGTAATATAAATTTTGTCTTTGTCCTAATTTTGTTTGTCACTCAATTTCCCGGTCAGACCTAATTACTATTTTTTTGAAAATACATTTTTTTCTTTTCATTCACTGGGAATTCAAATAATATAGTGAGCGTAAAATTATAATCAGATATCTTAATCTTTTATTGGCACAAATCTATATTAGTACACACTAAATAA
Source organism: Lysiphlebus fabarum (assembly GCA_011426435.1). Classification (NCBI taxonomy): domain Eukaryota; kingdom Metazoa; phylum Arthropoda; class Insecta; order Hymenoptera; family Braconidae; genus Lysiphlebus; species Lysiphlebus fabarum. Next base: position 881 of record WSYQ01001116.1, read on the forward strand.
ATAAATAAATAAATAAATATAAATCATTAAACTTAATTTAATGTGGATTAATGTTTTTGTCTGAGAGAAAGATTCTCAATAATTTTCAAAGATTAAAGAGATGCTATTTTAGTTGTTCTTGTTTAAATTGGCAACACTTTAGGTAGACGTCGTCGTCGGTGAGTCTTAAATTCTTACAAGTATAAGCCGCCAAATTTTATATACACGATATACGTTTGTCGTTGTCTAGAGTTTAGTTTAAATTTGTTACTTCAATATAATAACAGGTATCAAGTATGGTTCCCAATAAACTTTTAATTTTTTTCTTTTAAATTATGATAAAATTAGAAATAATTAAAAGTGTTTTATATATTATTTAATTTAAAATTTATAATTTATTATTTTATTTATTTTCGAATTAAAAAAAATTTATCAGTAGATTTCTTTATTTGTTGTGTGCATAATGTTTTGTGTAGTTATCATATTTTTTTTCTATCTCAGTTATAATAAAGTGATATTTTTTTCGTAATGTTATTTGACAAAATGATGATATTTGATCCAAATAATATGGGTGTATATAAAAAATTTAATTCAAAGAAGCAATATTTAATTTGAAAATGTTGCAAAATTGATAAATTATAATAACAATATCGACAAGTGCTATAAAATGCATACTGGTATGCGAAGTGCATTTGTGGGTGCTGGTCGAAGTATTGCACCGCCAAACACCCGAAGGTACGAACAGGTAATGTCCATATAAAAACATTTACAAATAAAAAAAAAAAAATAATTGAATTTCATTAAATTTATTAAAGTGCACTAATATTTTGATTTTGTTTGAATATAAAATCAACAAGTGATGACACAAAAAAATTTAAACCAATTTATCTTTGTGTTTTTTTTTTTTATTTTATTTTATTTTATTTCATTTAAATCGAGCTCAATATAAAAACCATACAAATATATATAAAATGTCACATATTACTAAAGTTTTTCTTGCAGACAATTAAGATAAATATATATATGTTTATAATGAACAAATCGGCTGCCATCTGACGATTTGAAAAAGTAGCTTGAAATTTTATTTCATCGAGCTTTATTTCGCGAATAATAATAACTATGAGAGCTTATTCTCAAATATAAACAATACAGCACAGTTGGAAGATAAGTTATCCTGTGTCTTTTACCAGCAAATGATAAGACTTAATGAATTTTGAGAATGAAGATAAATTTATCTTCTAGTAAAAAGTAGTATATAACTACGTTTGGTCAGACAGTGAAATATATGAGTTGTTGAGGATAAATTAGATACTTGACTATTTTGATATAACGATACCGATGAGATGCTTTCAACACTGAATAACATTGAACAGGCAATGATTTTCATTATTATTGTGAAAACGACGTCGATAACGAGTAACTGAACTAGAATTGTTAATCAATGAATATCGTCATTGCATTTCAATACTCTCATTAGAAGTTAAAATGCTAAAACGCCTCTTAAATCATTATATATCCCTGAAATAAGAATTAAAGTTCAGAGTTTCAGCAAATATGTGACAATCTATATCTTGAAAAAAGTAAATGTAAAACCAGCGAAGAATACCTCTTTTCAAGTCATGTTCGCTTAGTACTTTTCCGAATTTTTTCGATGAATTTCAAGATATGTGAATATCGATTTTCTTAAAAGCCTTGATAATAGTGAAAAGTATAAGCTGCATCAAATACCTCTTTAAAAGTTATGTTTGCCTAGTATTTTTCCCTATTTTTTCAATGAATTTTAAACATTTTCAAAAAGGCTAACTACTAAAATATTGATGATAGAAAAAAAGTATAAACAGCATCGAATACCTCTTTAAAAGTTATGTTTGCCTAGTATTTTTCCCTATTTTTTCAATGAATTTTCAACATTTTCAAAAAGGCTAACTACTAAAATATTGATGATAGAAAAAAAGTATAAACAGCATCGAATACCTCTTTAAAAGTTATGTTTGCCTAGTATTTTTCCCTATTTTTTCAATGAATTTTAAACATTTTCAAAAAGGCTAACTACTAAAATATTGATGATAGAAAAAAAAGATAAATTGCGTTGAATACCTCTTTAAAAGTTATGTTTGCCTAGTATTTTTCCCTATTTTTTCAATGAATTTTAAACATTTTCAAAAAGGCTAACTACTAAAATATTGATGATAGAAAAAAAAGATAAATTGCGTTGAATACCTCTTTAAAAGTTATGTTTGCCTAGTATTTTTCCCTATTTTTTCAATGAATTTTAAACATTTTCAAAAAGGCTAACTACTAAAATAATGATGATAAAAAAAAAGTATAAACAGCATCGAATACCTCTTTAAAAGTTATGTTTGCCTAGTATTTTTCCCTATTTTTTCAATGAATTTTAAACATTTTCAAAAAGGCTAACTACTAAAATATTGATGATAGAAAAAAAAGATAAATTGCGTTGAATACCTCTTTAAAAGTTATGTTTGCCTAGTATTTTTCCCTATTTTTTCAATGAATTTTAAACATTTTCAAAAAAGCTAACTCCTAAAATATTGATGAAAGAAAAAAAAGATAAATTGCGTTGAATACCTCTTTAAAAGTTATGTTTGCCTAGTATTTTTCCCTATTTTTTCAATGAATTTTAAACATTTTCAAAAAGGCTAACTACTAAAATATTGATGATAAAAAAAAAGTATAAACAGCATCGAATACCTCTTTAAAAGTTATGTTTGCCTAGTATTTTTCCCTATTTTTTCAATGAATTTTCAACATTTTCAAAAAGGCTAACTACTAAAATAATGATGATAAAAAAAAAGTATAAACAGCATCGAATACCTCTTTAAAAGTTATGTTTGCCTAGTATTTTTCCCTATTTTTTCAATGAATTTTAAACATTTTCAAAAAGGCTAACTACTAAAATATTGATGATAGAAAAAAAAGATAAATTGCGTTGAATACCTCTTTAAAAGTTATGTTTGCCTAGTATTTTTCCCTATTTTTTCAATGAATTTTAAACATTTTCAAAAAAGCTAACTCCTAAAATATTGATGAAAGAAAAAAAAGATAAATTGCGTTGAATACCTCTTTAAAAGTTATGTTTGCCTAGTATTTTTCCCTATTTTTTCAATGAATTTTAAACATTTTCAAAAAGGCTAACTACTAAAATATTGATGATAAAAAAAAAGTATAAACAGCATCGAATACCTCTTTAAAAGTTATGTTTGCCTAGTATTTTTCCCTATTTTTTCAATGAATTTTAAACATTTTCAAAAAGGCTAACTACTAAAATATTGATGATAGAAAAAAAAGATAAATTGCGTTGAATACCTCTTTAAAAGTTATGTTTGCCTAGTATTTTTCCCTATTTTTTCAATGAATTTTAAACATTTTCAAAAAAGCTAACTCCTAAAATATTGATGAAAGAAAAAAAAGATAAATTGCGTTGAATACCTCTTTAAAAGTTATGTTTGCCTAGTATTTTTCCCTATTTTTTCAATGAATTTTAAACATTTTCAAAAAGGCTAACTACTAAAATATTGATGATAAAAAAAAAGTATAAACAGCATCGAATACCTCTTTAAAAGTTATGTTTGCCTAGTATTTTTCCCTATTTTTTCAATGAATTTTCAACATTTTCAAAAAGGCTAACTACTAAAATAATGATGATAGAAAAAAAGTATAAACAGCATCGAATACCTCTTTAAAAGTTATGTTTGCCTAGTATTTTTCCCTATTTTTTCAATGAATTTTAAACATTTTCAAAAAGGCTAACTACTAAAATAATGATGATAAAAAAAAAGTATAAACAGCATCGAATACCTCTTTAAAAGTTATGTTTGCCTAGTATTTTTCCCTATTTTTTCAATGAATTTTAAACATTTTCAAAAAGGCTAACTACTAAAATATTGATGATAGAAAAAAAAGATAAATTGCGTTGAATACCTCTTTAAAAGTTATGTTTGCCTAGTATTTTTCCCTATTTTTTCAATGAATTTTAAACATTTTCAAAAAAGCTAACTCCTAAAATATTGATGAAAGAAAAAAAAGATAAATTGCGTTGAATACCTCTTTAAAAGTTATGTTTGCCTAGTATTTTTCCCTATTTTTTCAATGAATTTTAAACATTTTCAAAAAGGCTAACTACTAAAATATTGATGATAGAAAAAAAAGATAAATTGCGTTGAATACCTCTTGAAAAGTTATGTTTGCCTAGTATTTTTCCCTATTTTTTCAATGAATTTTAAACATTTTCAAAAAGGCTAACTACTAAAATATTGATGATAAAAAAAAAGTATAAACAGCATCGAATACCTCTTTAAAAGTTATGTTTGCCTAGTATTTTTCCCTATTTTTTCAATGAATTTTAAACATTTTCAAAAAGGCTAACTACTAAAATATTGATGATAGAAAAAAAAGATAAATTGCGTTGAATACCTCTTTAAAAGTTATGTTTGCCTAGTATTTTTCCCTATTTTTTCAATGAATTTTAAACATTTTCAAAAAGGCTAACTACTAAAATATTGATGATAAAAAAAAAGTATAAACAGCATCGAATACCTCTTTAAAAGTTATGTTTGCCTAGTATTTTTCCCTATTTTTTCAATGAATTTTAAACATTTTCAAAAAGGCTAACTACTAAAATATTGATGATAGAAAAAAAAGATAAATTGCGTTGAATACCTCTTTAAAAGTTATGTTTGCCTAGTATTTTTCCCTATTTTTTCAATGAATTTTAAACATTTTCAAAAAGGCTAACTACTAAAATATTGATGATAAAAAAAAAGTATAAACAGCATCGAATACCTCTTTAAAAGTTATGTTTGCCTAGTATTTTTCCCTATTTTTTCAATGAATTTTCAACATTTTCAAAAAGGCTAACTACTAAAATAATGATGATAAAAAAAAAGTATAAACAGCATCGAATACCTCTTTAAAAGTTATGTTTGCCTAGTATTTTTCCCTATTTTTTCAATGAATTTTAAACATTTTCAAAAAGGCTAACTACTAAAATATTGATGATAGAAAAAAAAGATAAATTGCGTTGAATACCTCTTTAAAAGTTATGTTTGCCTAGTATTTTTCCCTATTTTTTCAATGAATTTTAAACATTTTCAAAAAAGCTAACTCCTAAAATATTGATGAAAGAAAAAAAAGATAAATTGCGTTGAATACCTCTTTAAAAGTTATGTTTGCCTAGTATTTTTCCCTATTTTTTCAATGAATTTTAAACATTTTCAAAAAGGCTAACTACTAAAATATTGATGATAAAAAAAAAGTATAAACAGCATCGAATACCTCTTTAAAAGTTATGTTTGCCTAGTATTTTTCCCTATTTTTTCAATGAATTTTCAACATTTTCAAAAAGGCTAACTACTAAAATAATGATGATAGAAAAAAAGTATAAACAGCATCGAATACCTCTTTAAAAGTTATGTTTGCCTAGTATTTTTCCCTATTTTTTCAATGAATTTTAAACATTTTCAAAAAGGCTAACTACTAAAATAATGATGATAAAAAAAAAGTATAAACAGCATCGAATACCTCTTTAAAAGTTATGTTTGCCTAGTATTTTTCCCTATTTTTTCAATGAATTTTAAACATTTTCAAAAAGGCTAACTACTAAAATATTGATGATAGAAAAAAAAGATAAATTGCGTTGAATACCTCTTTAAAAGTTATGTTTGCCTAGTATTTTTCCCTATTTTTTCAATGAATTTTAAACATTTTCAAAAAAGCTAACTCCTAAAATATTGATGAAAGAAAAAAAAGATAAATTGCGTTGAATACCTCTTTAAAAGTTATGTTTGCCTAGTATTTTTCCCTATTTTTTCAATGAATTTTAAACATTTTCAAAAAGGCTAACTACTAAAATATTGATGATAGAAAAAAAAGATAAATTGCGTTGAATACCTCTTGAAAAGTTATGTTTGCCTAGTATTTTTCCCTATTTTTTCAATGAATTTTAAACATTTTCAAAAAGGCTAACTACTAAAATATTGATGATAGAAAAAAAAGATAAATTGCGTTGAATACCTCTTTAAAAGTTATGTTTGCCTAGTATTTTTCCCTATTTTTTCAATGAATTTTAAACATTTTCAAAAAAGCTAACTCCTAAAATATTGATGAAAGAAAAAAAAGATAAATTGCGTTGAATACCTCTTTAAAAGTTATGTTTGCCTAGTATTTTTCCCTATTTTTTCAATGAATTTTAAACATTTTCAAAAAGGCTAACTACTAAAATATTGATGATAAAAAAAAAGTATAAACAGCATCGAATACCTCTTTAAAAGTTATGTTTGCCTAGTATTTTTCCCTATTTTTTCAATGAATTTTCAACATTTTCAAAAAGGCTAACTACTAAAATAATGATGATAGAAAAAAAGTATAAACAGCATCGAATACCTCTTTAAAAGTTATGTTTGCCTAGTATTTTTCCCTATTTTTTCAATGAATTTTAAACATTTTCAAAAAGGCTAACTACTAAAATAATGATGATAAAAAAAAAGTATAAACAGCATCGAATACCTCTTTAAAAGTTATGTTTGCCTAGTATTTTTCCCTATTTTTTCAATGAATTTTAAACATTTTCAAAAAGGCTAACTACTAAAATATTGATGATAGAAAAAAAAGATAAATTGCGTTGAATACCTCTTTAAAAGTTATGTTTGCCTAGTATTTTTCCCTATTTTTTCAATGAATTTTAAACATTTTCAAAAAAGCTAACTCCTAAAATATTGATGAAAGAAAAAAAAGATAAATTGCGTTGAATACCTCTTTAAAAGTTATGTTTGCCTAGTATTTTTCCCTATTTTTTCAATGAATTTTAAACATTTTCAAAAAGGCTAACTACTAAAATATTGATGATAGAAAAAAAAGATAAATTGCGTTGAATACCTCTTGAAAAGTTATGTTTGCCTAGTATTTTTCCCTATTTTTTCAATGAATTTTAAACATTTTCAAAAAGGCTAACTACTAAAATATTGATGATAAAAAAAAAGTATAAACAGCATCGAATACCTCTTTAAAAGTTATGTTTGCCTAGTATTTTTCCCTATTTTTTCAATGAATTTTAAACATTTTCAAAAAGGCTAACTACTAAAATATTGATGATAGAAAAAAAAGATAAATTGCGTTGAATACCTCTTTAAAAGTTATGTTTGCCTAGTATTTTTCCCTATTTTTTCAATGAATTTTAAACATTTTCAAAAAGGCTAACTACTAAAATATTGATGATAAAAAAAAAGTATAAACAGCATCGAATACCTCTTTAAAAGTTATGTTTGCCTAGTATTTTTCCCTATTTTTTCAATGAATTTTAAACATTTTCAAAAAGGCTAACTACTAAAATATTGATGATAGAAAAAAAAGATAAATTGCGTTGAATACCTCTTTAAAAGTTATGTTTGCCTAGTATTTTTCCCTATTTTTTCAATGAATTTTAAACATTTTCAAAAAGGCTAACTACTAAAATATTGATGATAAAAAAAAAGTATAAACAGCATCGAATACCTCTTTAAAAGTTATGTTTGCCTAGTATTTTTCCCTATTTTTTCAATGAATTTTCAACATTTTCAAAAAGGCTAACTACTAAAATAATGATGATAAAAAAAAAGTATAAACAGCATCGAATACCTCTTTAAAAGTTATGTTTGCCTAGTATTTTTCCCTATTTTTTCAATGAATTTTAAACATTTTCAAAAAGGCTAACTACTAAAATATTGATGATAGAAAAAAAAGATAAATTGCGTTGAATACCTCTTTAAAAGTTATGTTTGCCTAGTATTTTTCCCTATTTTTTCAATGAATTTTAAACATTTTCAAAAAAGCTAACTCCTAAAATATTGATGAAAGAAAAAAAAGATAAATTGCGTTGAATACCTCTTTAAAAGTTATGTTTGCCTAGTATTTTTCCCTATTTTTTCAATGAATTTTAAACATTTTCAAAAAGGCTAACTACTAAAATATTGATGATAAAAAAAAAGTATAAACAGCATCGAATACCTCTTTAAAAGTTATGTTTGCCTAGTATTTTTCCCTATTTTTTCAATGAATTTTCAACATTTTCAAAAAGGCTAACTACTAAAATAATGATGATAGAAAAAAAGTATAAACAGCATCGAATACCTCTTTAAAAGTTATGTTTGCCTAGTATTTTTCCCTATTTTTTCAATGAATTTTAAACATTTTCAAAAAGGCTAACTACTAAAATAATGATGATAAAAAAAAAGTATAAACAGCATCGAATACCTCTTTAAAAGTTATGTTTGCCTAGTATTTTTCCCTATTTTTTCAATGAATTTTAAACATTTTCAAAAAGGCTAACTACTAAAATATTGATGATAGAAAAAAAAGATAAATTGCGTTGAATACCTCTTTAAAAGTTATGTTTGCCTAGTATTTTTCCCTATTTTTTCAATGAATTTTAAACATTTTCAAAAAAGCTAACTCCTAAAATATTGATGAAAGAAAAAAAAGATAAATTGCGTTGAATACCTCTTTAAAAGTTATGTTTGCCTAGTATTTTTCCCTATTTTTTCAATGAATTTTAAACATTTTCAAAAAGGCTAACTACTAAAATATTGATGATAGAAAAAAAAGATAAATTGCGTTGAATACCTCTTGAAAAGTTATGTTTGCCTAGTATTTTTCCCTATTTTTTCAATGAATTTTAAACATTTTCAAAAAGGCTAACTACTAAAATATTGATGATAAAAAAAAAGTATAAACAGCATCGAATACCTCTTTAAAAGTTATGTTTGCCTAGTATTTTTCCCTATTTTTTCAATGAATTTTAAACATTTTCAAAAAGGCTAACTACTAAAATATTGATGATAGAAAAAAAAGATAAATTGCGTTGAATACCTCTTTAAAAGTTATGTTTGCCTAGTATTTTTCCCTATTTTTTCAATGAATTTTAAACATTTTCAAAAAAGCTAACTCCTAAAATATTGATGAAAGAAAAAAAAGATAAATTGCGTTGAATACCTCTTTAAAAGTTATGTTTGCCTAGTATTTTTCCCTATTTTTTCAATGAATTTTAAACATTTTCAAAAAGGCTAACTACTAAAATATTGATGATAGAAAAAAAAGATAAATTGCGTTGAATACCTCTTGAAAAGTTATGTTTGCCTAGTATTTTTCCCTATTTTTTCAATGAATTTTAAACATTTTCAAAAAGGCTAACTACTAAAATATTGATGATAGAAAAAAAAGATAAATTGCGTTGAATACCTCTTTAAAAGTTATGTTTGCCTAGTATTTTTCCCTATTTTTTCAATGAATTTTCAACATTTTCAAAAAGGCTAACTACTAAAATAATGATGATAAAAAAAAGTATAAACAGCATCGAATACCTCTTTAAAAGTTATGTTTGCCTAGTATTTTTCCCTATTTTTTCAATGAATTTTAAACATTTTCAAAAAGGCTAACTACTAAAATATTGATGATAGAAAAAAAAGATAAATTGCGTTGAATACCTCTTTAAAAGTTATGTTTGCCTAGTATTTTTCCCTATTTTTTCAATGAATTTTCAACATTTTCAAAAAGGCTAACTACTAAAATAATGATGATAAAAAAAAAGTATAAACAGCATCGAATACCTCTTTAAAAGTTATGTTTGCCTAGTATTTTTCCCTATTTTTTCAATGAATTTTAAACATTTTCAAAAAGGCTAACTACTAAAATATTGATGATAGAAAAAAAAGATAAATTGCGTTGAATACCTCTTTAAAAGTTATGTTTGCCTAGTATTTTTCCCTATTTTTTCAATGAATTTTAAACATTTTCAAAAAGGCTAACTACTAAAATATTGATGATAGAAAAAAAAGATAAATTGCGTTGAATACCTCTTGAAAAGTTATGTTTGCCTAGTATTTTTCCCTATTTTTTCAATGAATTTTAAACATTTTCAAAAAGGCTAACTACTAAAATATTGATGATAGAAAAAAAAGATAAATTGCGTTGAATACCTCTTTAAAAGTTATGTTTGCCTAGTATTTTTCCCTATTTTTTCAATGAATTTTCAACATTTTCAAAAAGGCTAACTACTAAAATATTGATGATAAAAAAAAAGTATAAACAGCATCGAATACCTCTTTAAAAGTTATGTTTGCCTAGTATTTTTCCCTATTTTTTCAATGAATTTTAAACATTTTCAAAAAGGCTAACTACTAAAATATTGATGATAGAAAAAAAAGATAAATTGCGTTGAATACCTCTTGAAAAGTTATGTTTGCCTAGTATTTTTCCCTATTTTTTCAATGAGTTTTAAACATTTTCAAAAAGGCTAACTACTAAAATATTGATGATAGAAAAAAAAGATAAATTGCGTTGAATACCTCTTTAAAAGTTATGTTTGCCTAGTATTTTTCCCTATTTTTTCAATGAATTTTAAACATTTTCAAAAAAGCTAACTACTAAAATATTGATGATAGAAAAAAAAGATAAATTGCGTTGAATACCTCTTTAAAAGTTATGTTTGCCTAGTATTTTTCCCTATTTTTTCAATGAATTTTAAACATTTTCAAAAAGGCTAACTACTAAAATATTGATGATAAAAAAAAAGTATAAACAGCATCGAATACCTCTTTAAAAGTTATGTTTGCCTAGTATTTTTCCCTATTTTTTCAATGAATTTTAAACATTTTCAAAAAGGCTAACTACTAAAATATTGATGATAGAAAAAAAAGATAAATTGCGTTGAATACCTCTTTAAAAGTTATGTTTGCCTAGTATTTTTCCCTATTTTTTCAATGAATTTTAAACATTTTCAAAAAGGCTAACTACTAAAATATTGATGATAGAAAAAAAAGATAAATTGCGTTGAATACCTCTTTAAAAGTTATGTTTGCCTAGTATTTTTCCCTATTTTTTCAATGAATTTTAAACATTTTCAAAAAGGCTAACTACTAAAATATTGATGATAAAAAAAAAGTATAAACAGCATCGAATACCTCTTTAAAAGTTATGTTTGCCTAGTATTTTTCCCTATTTTTTCAATGAATTTTAAACATTTTCAAAAAGGCTAACTACTAAAATATTGATGATAGAAAAAAAAGATAAATTGCGTTGAATACCTCTTGAAAAGTTATGTTTGCCTAGTATTTTTCCCTATTTTTTCAATGAGTTTTAAACATTTTCAAAAAGGCTAACTACTAAAATATTGATGATAGAAAAAAAAGATAAATTGCGTTGAATACCTCTTTAAAAGTTATGTTTGCCTAGTATTTTTCCCTATTTTTTCAATGAATTTTCAACATTTTCAAAAAGGCTAACTACTAAAATAATGATGATAGAAAAAAAGTATAAACTGCATCAAATACCTCTTTAAAAGTTATGTTTGCCTAGTATTTTTCCCTATTTTTTCAATGAATTTTAAACATTTTCAAAAAGGCTAACTACTAAAATAATGATGATAAAAAAAAAGTATAAACAGCATCGAATACCTCTTTAAAAGTTATGTTTGCCTAGTATTTTTCCCTATTTTTTCAATGAATTTTAAACATTTTCAAAAAGGCTAACTACTAAAATATTGATGATAGAAAAAAAAGATAAATTGCGTTGAATACCTCTTTAAAAGTTATGTTTGCCTAGTATTTTTCCCTATTTTTTCAATGAATTTTAAACATTTTCAAAAAAGCTAACTCCTAAAATATTGATGAAAGAAAAAAAAGATAAATTGCGTTGAATACCTCTTTAAAAGTTATGTTTGCCTAGTATTTTTCCCTATTTTTTCAATGAATTTTAAACATTTTCAAAAAGGCTAACTACTAAAATATTGATGATAGAAAAAAAAGATAAATTGCGTTGAATACCTCTTGAAAAGTTATGTTTGCCTAGTATTTTTCCCTATTTTTTCAATGAATTTTAAACATTTTCAAAAAGGCTAACTACTAAAATATTGATGATAGAAAAAAAAGATAAATTGCGTTGAATACCTCTTTAAAAGTTATGTTTGCCTAGTATTTTTCCCTATTTTTTCAATGAATTTTAAACATTTTCAAAAAGGCTAACTACTAAAATATTGATGATAAAAAAAAAGTATAAACAGCATCGAATACCTCTTTAAAAGTTATGTTTGCCTAGTATTTTTCCCTATTTTTTCAATGAATTTTAAACATTTTCAAAAAGGCTAACTACTAAAATATTGATGATAGAAAAAAAAGATAAATTGCGTTGAATACCTCTTGAAAAGTTATGTTTGCCTAGTATTTTTCCCTATTTTTTCAATGAGTTTTAAACATTTTCAAAAAGGCTAACTACTAAAATATTGATGATAGAAAAAAAAGATAAATTGCGTTGAATACCTCTTTAAAAGTTATGTTTGCCTAGTATTTTTCCCTATTTTTTCAATGAATTTTCAACATTTTCAAAAAGGCTAACTACTAAAATAATGATGATAGAAAAAAAGTATAAACTGCATCAAATACCTCTTTAAAAGTTATGTTTGCCTAGTATTTTTCCCTATTTTTTCAATGAATTTTCAACATTTTCAAAAAGGCTAACTACTAAAATAATGATGATAAAAAAAAAGTATAAACAGCATCGAATACCTCTTTAAAAGTTATGTTTGCCTAGTATTTTTCCCTATTTTTTCAATGAATTTTAAACATTTTCAAAAAGGCTAACTACTAAAATATTGATGATAGAAAAAAAAGATAAATTGCGTTGAATACCTCTTTAAAAGTTATGTTTGCCTAGTATTTTTCCCTATTTTTTCAATGAATTTTAAACATTTTCAAAAAAGCTAACTCCTAAAATATTGATGAAAGAAAAAAAAGATAAATTGCGTTGAATACCTCTTTAAAAGTTATGTTTGCCTAGTATTTTTCCCTATTTTTTCAATGAATTTTAAACATTTTCAAAAAGGCTAACTACTAAAATATTGATGATAGAAAAAAAAGATAAATTGCGTTGAATACCTCTTGAAAAGTTATGTTTGCCTAGTATTTTTCCCTATTTTTTCAATGAATTTTAAACATTTTCAAAAAGGCTAACTACTAAAATATTGATGATAGAAAAAAAAGATAAATTGCGTTGAATACCTCTTTAAAAGTTATGTTTGCCTAGTATTTTTCCCTATTTTTTCAATGAATTTTAAACATTTTCAAAAAAGCTAACTCCTAAAATATTGATGAAAGAAAAAAAAGATAAATTGCGTTGAATACCTCTTTAAAAGTTATGTTCGCCTAGTATTTTTCCCTATTTTTTCAATGAATTTTCAACATTTTCAAAAAGGCTAACTACTAAAATAATGATGATAGAAAAAAAGTATAAACTGCATCAAATACCTCTTTAAAAGTTATGTTTGCTTAGTATTTTTCCCTATTTTTTCAATGAATTTTAAAAATTTTCAAAAAGGCTAACTACTAAAATATTAATGATAGAAAAAAAGTATAAACTGCATCAAATAGCTCTTTAAAAGTTATGTTTGCCTAGTATTTTTTCTAATTTTTTCAATGAATATTACACAATTTTACATTTTAATTTATCGTTTAATGGAAATTTAAAATTTTAAAAAAATAAAATAGTTCGAATACTTCTTTGTTCATTATATTTGCCTAATAAAAATTTAAAAATTTCTGAACAAAAAAAAAATTCAAATACCTCTTCAGTCATTATATTTGCCTAATAAAAATTCAAAAATTTCTGAACAAAAAAAAAAATATTGAATACCTCTTTTATTATTATTCTTGCCTGTCACAAATTGAAAATATTTGAAAAGAAAAAAAAAAATTCATATACCTCTCCGATTATTATATTCGCCTAATACAAATTCAAATTTTCTCATCAAAATCGAAAAACTAATCTTGTATCAGAACTATAGGATTAGCGAGAAGGTCTTTTTAATCTTTGAAAAGTTTTCGATTTTAATCAGAAACATAGAATGAGCAAAATTATAACCGGACAGTAGAATAGAAAAAGAGGTTTTTAAAAGAAGTAATTTTATAAATGTTATCCGATCAAGTACAGTTTCATTTTGCTGAAGTTTTTTTTTTTTATATACAAAAAATATTTACAAATTTTTATGTCTGACTAAACAAAAGGTTGTACTACTTACCACTGGAAGATAATTTCATCACTCAATCTTGTTGATTGTTGTGGTTTTACCATTCTCACATAAACATTAAAGGATAAATAAATAAATATTATCATCTAGTATTTACACAATATAAAATTAATATTAAGTTTTTTTATTTCTATTTTACATGTCTATATCATATTAGTCAATATCTGTTTGAAGTATTTCCCCCAAGTTTAAGATAACAGAGTTGTTGTGTTTACCTGCAAGCTATCTTAATAAAATATTCAATAGTACAAAAATAATAATATTATAATATAATATGCATAACATTATGTACTAGACAAGCTGTTTCGTTAGCATTGTTACAAGCCAGGTCGGAAGTTCAGATATCGCCTGCAGGTGACATGATGACGTACACATTGAAAGCTATTTTATTGTATAGATTATATATCTAAAACCTTGTTTCTCTTCATGCGTGTGTCTCGCAATTTGACTACTTATTTACATTCAACTCAATTTATTTTTCATACATACAATTAAACCATGTTGCTTAAACTACATTATTAACTACAAAAAAATATCAGTATATTTTCTATATTTTTTTGAATTATATTCATGCATATTATTACTGACAGTTTGTCGTCTTTATTAAATTATAAATCAGCAAATGTAATGTAAATAACAAACTGCGTATGTCACTATCGGCTCAATAAATAGGTATAATTATATTTTTTTTTCTCGTTAGTTGCATGTGATATAAATACATAATTATATATTTATGAAACTGTATGAATTTTCACTTGGACAACATGCTATATAAATCAATGGTGTATACATATACTTTTACAAATAAATTCAAAACAATATAGTATTAGCAGTTTGTTGCTATTAAATACAATTAAGTACCAAATACAATATACATTTCGTTACTTGGTATATCATACACATGCAAATTTAATTGGTAATAGTTATGGCTAGCTAACTTGCATGACTACAGAAAAAAAAATAAAATAAAATATGCAACTACCTTGGACATGTAATAAAATTGGTACCTAATACAGTATGTACATAGTATAATACACGCAAAGAATGTTTGACTGTGCAACAATAATCTAACTAGAAAAAAAAAAAAAATTAAAAATATAAAATTTAGTTTAACATGAGCAAGGTAGAGTGCAATAACTAAACTCAATCCTGTTTACCTACGTTAGTTGTCAAACTCAGTTGCAACTAACGTTCAGAATTTTAAAGCTCATACTTGAATTTTTTTTTTAAGCTTAAACATTAAAAGTTGTTTATGGAGTTAGTCACTTCAATTCAATGGCTTTCTGATTCTCGTTGAATATACAAAATACTTGTAAAAATTTTTCTTTTTGTCTCAAAGTGTTTGTTGAACAAAAAAATGGTATTATTATCATGTGAATTAAATTTAAGTTTACATCAAGTGGAATAAATATTGAAAAAAAAACTCAGTAAAATATATATTTTAATATAATAATTTTATTGATTTACATGGTCATCTAAAAAAATTATTATTCAATGAATTTGAATATGAGATTATAAGATAATCAAAATTACCAGTGATTTGATGAAGAACTTATTGGTGAATTGATCATTCATATGAGGACTGACTAGGGTCAGCATGCCGCCAAGATGACTGTGGTATAGATATATTATTCGTGAAACATTATTGAGCGAATTCACACACACCCACATCCACATGTTAAGCTTTTGCAAGCTTTTGGGAGGAAATGCACCAACGCCATCCTTCGGAAAAACATAAAAAAAATATATCAAGGTCAATATGTAATATTTTGGCTAAAATAAAACTCAAAAAAATTCTTAAAATATCATAAATCAATTTTATTATTATAACAATTGATTTTTTTAAATTCAATTTTCATTAATCGTCATTTATATTTCAATTATAAAATTATAGAATAAAATATCACTGAAAAATAGATAAATTTTATAAATTTTCTTAATTAAAATTAATTTGAAATAATATAAATTTAAATAATTTTTAATATAAAATTGACACACTTTTGGAGAAAGAATAAATGTTAAAGTTAAAACGATAGTTTACGAAATTAAATTTGTTGGGGTCACGAGAAATATATGGATATAGTCAAGGGCGAATAGAAAATCAGTCAGTAATATATTTCTTATTGATATATATATATATATATGTACAGAAATAAAATAATACATAGGTGTATAAAGTTTTGAGGGCGTTTATAGAGTGTTTCGTCTGTTGAGTGCAATATCACGAGTCAGCAACAGTGAAATTATTGAACGTTAAAATGACAGATGTCTAAATGATGTATAAAATGTGTGCTGCAAACTTTGTTGTGTTTAGAAAAATTTAATTATATTCTAAATATAATTAAAATTTAATTATTATATATTGTTTTATTGTTTAATTAATTTTAAATAAAAACAAAAAATAAAAAATAGTTTAATAAACTAGTTGAATGGGTGGAACGGGTGTCATACGAAAAACAAAGCACAAGCTTAAAGCTGTGTCACATAAATTTGACCACAGTGATCGGGTCAGTGATTCAAGCATTGATATTTGTCATTATCTTGAAAAAAATAATAACTTGTCTTTGTTTGAATCATTTTATTTATCATTACAATTACTCAATGATTTTAAATTTAATAATCATTTAACAAACATTATAAATAATAATAAAATATCAAATATGGCATCAAAATCAAAACATCGACGTGAAAATTTTGATGTTAATGATCACACTGGTAGCAATAATAATTATCGTCGTTATCGAAGAGCAAAAAAACGACGGTGAGTTTAAAAATTATTTGACTGAAAAACTAAAAAAAGCACATGAAGATCTGTAATTATATTTTAATTATTCATCAAGAGTTGATTGATTTACAAAATATAAACTAACTCTATTTTTTTTTCTGACATGATCAGTAATCAACTCTGAATGAATATTTTAATAAAATTGATAACACGATTTTATATTTATCAATAATGCACAAAAAATGTTCACAGAGGCTTTGTATTTATCCACCAATGATGTTTAAAGATGCACTAGTCTCTCATGGCTTGTTCAATAAATCAACAATCAAAGCACAATAAATTAAACTACTGACTGGTTTGTCATGTTTCATGTTGGATCTTATTAATAACATTGATTGGTTCGATGGTGACATCGTTATATTGGTAAAATATGTTATATTTTACATTTATTATTCAACTAATTATTAATTTATTAATTTATATTTAAAAAACATGAAAAGCATTATTATTATTATTATTATATTAAAATCTTTAATTAATTTAATTTCAATTAAACTTGTATTTAGTTTGAGAAACAAAATTCGGTCATGCTTGAAAATGGAATGTTTTGTAATTTTATTCCGTAAATAAATTATTTATTTTTGTTTGAATAAGTTTATATTTTTTCTGATAAAATATCTATAATAAATCTCAGTATTACGAAAAATTATTTTTTTGTTGATCAATCATTACGGAAATATAAAATCTCAGATGGAATTTATCTGGCTTAACATATCAAATTAAAATAATTTAAAAATAAAATGAATTAACTGAGATTTTCTATTAATTTATTTTTAGTATGTTACTCAATTTTTTTTCTGATAGTTTAATTTATTATGTTCTTGTTGAAAAAAAATATATATAAAACTTGGTAAATTGTTAATTATATTTATTTTAAAGAGATATTTGTTTTGACACATTATTAAAAATATTGATATTCAAAACATGCTATTGTTTTAGATAAAACTTATTTAAATCGTATTACTTGAAGAACTAGTGTTATTTGTATATATAACATCAAGATGTTGGCAAATACATTTTTTTTTTTTTAACAAGCTTTATGACAATGATTGAAGTATTTTTTTTTTTTTTTTATCACTGTTTTTAATTCTATTGGTTAAAAAATTGTATGAAGTCTTAAAAGTGTATTTGAAAATAAAAAACCACGACATACTTATTCAGTAACAGGTTTGCAACTCAATGTAACATATTTCATTATATATTTTTTATATTAAATTGTATATATTTATTTTATAATTTTTATCACAATTATTAAAAACAATAATGAAATAAATTTAAATAATATCAGTTGTTTAATGTGAATTGTTAAAATGTCTCAACAAATGAGTTGAGTTAGTCATTGGCAAAGTGTCAAAATAAACATATTTTATAAATTCTTAATGTATAATAATGAGGCCACTTAAGAAAAATGTGTTAAAATAAATAACCAATAGTGATATGGGTTTTGTTGGCAATACCTTTGTGGATGTTTTAATATTACTTGCTGTATCAAATACAATTTTACGTTTTATTGGAATTTGTGAATTTTGCATTCCACATTCTATTGTTTTGACAATTGTTTTTACTGCCAGTGGATTTATGTAAGTTCAAAATTATTATTTCATTTTTAGTAATTATTGAATATTATTATCTTTCATCTTTAAGATCTTGAATTATTCATAAATTATATTTGAAAAATATTCATAATTTATCAAATAATAAAAATTACCAACCAAATTTCACATAAATGCTTTTTTTTTAAATAAAAACAATTCTGCTGAAAAATGATTTGTAATTATGTCTTACTTGAAATTTTTTACAATCGTTTAAATGACCTTTGAGTTTAACTTTGTGTTAAGTAAATTTATGACATACTCAAAGTTATGAATTTGATGTTGCTTAGTAACTATTATTTTGGCAAATTGAAAAGCCTATATATACAAGTAGTTCATCATAAGATTCATGTGGTTATACGCAAAACTATGTACCATCAAGTTCATAGTATATATAATCAAAATAGCCACAAATCATACTCAAGATTCATAGAACGTTGATTGTTAAATTTAGTAAATTACTGTATATCAAACTTTAAAATCTTGCGTCTGTCTGAAACTTTAAATGACAACTTGATTGAGAATCAACAAGGGAAATCTTGATATTTATTCTCCTAGGATTTTTTAAAAACTTTTTTAAAATAGTTTTTGTATATAATTGTACAATCTATTGAAGTTTTTATCAATGAATATTATACTTGCTTGATTTACCATTAAAAAAAAACGTCAAATATAAAAATTTTTTACATAAAAAAAATTTAAGATTAACATAAAGATTATTAATAATAAAAGCTCATAATTTATCGTTCAAAATTAATTAAAATGGAAAAATGTAGATAACGTAGAGTAAAAATTTTTTGATAAACTCGATCGACATAAATGTGGGGAATCTTTTGTATCAAAGTAACTATTCAACCCCTATATTTTATATTATATATTATTCAACCCCTTGTATTTTTAATATGCACAAAGTGTCAACCCCTATTGGCTAGATGGCGTAACAATACTTTTGTTAAGGTCATCCTCCATTATGACACAACCAGAATCTCTCAACTATTTTATTTTTGACAATATCAATACGAATGTCAATATTTTTTAAAGAGCTTTTAATTATTTTTACATGGTATCATTTATTTTGTTTTTAATAATGAATTAACTGTTATTAAATTGCTGGTTTATTGTAAAATTTGTTTCTTTACGAATAAAATTACATGGATATATATATATTTATATGCAACTATAGCACAAGCAATGGCGCCACATACATTTACAAAAGTAGGTCGTGACGTAATTCTCAGTGATCGTTAAACTGGAACATATCGATAGAGACACCAGAACGCACGTGAGAACATCACAAGTACCGCATGTACATATATATGTTGCCAATTTTGTAATTTCCACTTTTACGCATTGCATACTTGCGACAATTGTCATCACATTAATTTCATATATAAATGCTGCATTATTTTACAATGACTTGTTAAAGTTTAAAAAAAAATTAAGTAATTTTTTTTTGTTAATTAATAAAAATTTATATAAAATAAAAATGAAATAATTAATAAAAAATAATAAATTGAAAAAATTAATTTAAAAAAAAAAAAAAACATTGCAATTTTATATAAAAATAATTTATATTTAATTTTAACTGTATTATTGTAATTTAAAATCAAAGTTAAGTTTGATATGCTGCATATGGTAAAACCTGGAAATGAAATATTGATTTTAAAAAATATCTGGTTTAGTATTTTCAACACGTTTCAAAGCTCTACCACTCAAAGTGATTCTGGTAAAGTGTAAAAATATATTCTGGATCTTGTCAAATCTCAGATATAATGTTGAAATAAATAAAATTTTAACTCTTTGATATTTTTTTTTATAATAAATAATTGAATAAATTTTTTTTAAATAATTAAAATCTTTCAATTAGTTAAACAATTAAAATATATATATATATATTTAAATTGTAAAATAATATGTAATTTAATTTAAACTTGTAAAAGCTTTTCATAATTTTATTTAATAATAATCTCGTGAATTCGCTAGTAAAATAGGATTTATTTCTTTATTGGAAAAAAATTTTATCTCTCATCTATTCTCAATACAGACAAATTGTAAGCCTTAAGAAAAGTTGGTTGAGAAATCTTTCTAAAAATAAATACTCAACTGTAAAAGATTCAAGAGAGTCTTTAAATTACATTTGCGTACATTCATAGAACTCGAAACTAATGAATCTTGAAAAATATAAACTCAAAAATTATTAAATTCACTTATCAACTTGAATAAACTAAAATAATTAATTAAAAATTATTTATTTTGTTTTTTTTTTTTTTCTTTAATACGTACTTAAAAATTTTTAACACGTATGACATATTTTTCTGATAATCTGACAATTTGATGACTTAAAAAATTTTCAAGCATCACTTTTATTCAATAAAAAAAATGAATATTTATAAAACGTATAACTAGATAATATTCTAACCATCTGAAAAAAGTCACATGTAACTCTTTGCATGAGACAGTATTATCTTTTTATCGTCTAAAAATATCTTTATAAAAAAAAAAACTAAAAAAATATTTTTAGATATTTATATATATACTTATATACTTTGAATCTCAGATAGAAAGTATTTCGAGATTTACAATATAAAACTTGAAACAAATCCTATTATTCTCACAGTATTCATCATTTTCAAGAATTTTCAGTAGTTTAGCCATTGCAGGATAAAACCTTATGACGGAAATTCATAGCTATATAAGTTGTCCAAGTATTTCGGTCATGGTCATTCAAGTAAGAAAGGCCAGCATACCGGGTATCTTTAGCACACCCTGCTTTCTTTATTTCTATTATATTACTATACATATTTTACTGCCGCATTCTGTTATCTATATATATAATTTTTATTTATTCAACATAAGAATACACAAATAGCAGCGAATGAACTTAATATTATATCCATTTATTTAATAAAATATAAATATAATAATTATTAGTATAAAAACATGAGAAAAATAACTGTTCATTGTTTTTCTTTGTCAAGTAAAACTGTTGTTGTTGATAATATTATTTTGTAGCTAAAGAATTCTCATGTATATTTTCATTTATTTTTCAAAAAACAAGTGACTATATTATTGCCCTACCCTGTATATTTAACAAACTTTGACTAGCCCATAACTATTGATTTTATACTTTTGATTATTTCCCTGCAGTCACGACCTGCTTTCTGTTATATTAAAGTCAATATATATCAAACTTTATCAATAGCTTATTTAAGCTGTTAAAAATATATTAATATTTAATAATAAAACTGTAATTTAAAAAAAAAAAAATAACAATATTATTGATTATTATATATTTTGTACTGCAGTAATATTTTCTTGAAAATGTCTATCTTGTATGTAATGACAACAAACACAAATTATAACAAGTTAAGCAATCGACAGAATTTCAGAAATACCTATTGGTAATTGGGACAGGGTTATCGTGTTGGTATAGGGTATGGTGTAGCCGTCACGTTAAGCGTCATTGATAGTGGATTTGGTATTACAAAATAGATTGATGGTTTCAAGTATAGAACATTATTGATCCAACAAAGAGTAGCATTACGATTTACACTCACGTTTGTATTGTTGACATATCACCACAATCAATTACATCTGTTTTTGACTATATATATATTTACTTTGGATCATTCCAATTATCAAAAAAAAAATATATATATATTTTATTTGCATAACTAATGATTTTTAATTGATATTTTTTAATTGTTAATTATTGAATTTTGGTTATACCAATTAAAATTTTAAATTGAAAAAAAATAAATAAATAAATAGTTTTGTCAATTCATTTTATTTACAAACAATGTATATATGAATGTATCAATTCTATTGTTGATTCAAATTAATAATGTAGTTCAAAATCATATATGGAAATAATAATTGTAACACAAGATAATTATACACATTATATCATTGGCGATTGCTGATGAGCATATATTGCAGTCAACTCATACTATTTCATTTATAGGTATATATAAATAGAAAATTCCTTAGCTTCAACTAAAATTCCAAAGTCTCCTGATTCAACAGGTCAATATTATCGGTTCTTGTATGGATAATGAGAATTTTGACTTCCAGTGTCAATTGGTTATTGGTTATCATTGCTTGTATAATCCAACAACACCTTATTAAACCACTGACATTATACCGATAAATTTTGTCAGCATTGTTATAAGCATTTGACCTTATCAATGAAAACCAATAATTTATGTGATTCATCTCTACCGTTTAATACACAAATGAATATTAAACTATAAATATTTTGACAATTTGATAAATCTATTTTATTTCTCATGAAAAAATGATAAGATAAGAGGTAGCTAAGAAAAAAAAAAAGAATGAAAATTTTCTTGAATGAAAGTAAAGAAGGTATATTATTCATGATATCATGGGTAAAGTCATAGAGTATAACATTGATGAGGGTAAAGTAAAATAAAATTCTCAAAAAAATATAAAAATAAAATAAATACTTTATTGACTAAAAAAAAAAAAAAAATTAGATATATATTCTGTACAAGCCAATCTACGCATTTCTTGATAACAGTATTTTTCTCCTGAATATCTTTTTATCTATACTTTTTTCCAATGCCACCTCATACTCAACACCAATTTCCCCACTATCATCTAACCCGTTTTCCGCCCTTCACAAATGTCTGTATAGCGACAAAATCCCACCACAACCTACAGAGTAGAATCGAGCTTTTCATAGTTATATCTTTGTTACTCATATATGAAAATTATATAACTATCTTTATTTCTCTAACAAATATTCCCCACTATTAAAACGTTTGTAGCGCCACTATTATATGATAGTGGTAAATTTTTGAACTATGCAGCTGCTATTCTACAAGCTGTACCTACCTATCTATCCCCAGGTTCAACCTATCCAACAGCAAACCTATTTAGCGAGGGAGCTTCCCGGCTCCGCGAGCGCGCTCGCGATGCTGTCGCGCGTCTCGTTTTTGTGTATAAAATTGTGCCGGGTTTAAGAATCCATGTTATAATATAAATATATATCATTGGTTGGTGTTTGTTACATATTTTTGAGTGCCCACTTGCTTTCCATGCTTGAAACGTTGACTGTCTGTTAATCATAAAATACATCTCAGTGTCATCTTGCCGCGCGCCTCTTCCAAAAAAAAAAAAAAAAAAAATCTATGCCAAGTTTGTGCACTAAATTATTATTATTATTTTTTATTATTTATTTTATTGACTAATATTAATGTATAAAATAAATAAAATAATATATTTATATTAGTGTCTGTGTGTATATATTGATGTGTCAATTTATATAAATATTATTAAAATCTTTGATATATATATTTTGTTTGTTTTAAATATGTTCAAATGACAAGGATATTGATAGTGACAGCTTACAGTGAAATTGATTTGAAATTTATTTAATAGTGTGAATGAATGTGTCTTTAAATGATTGACAAAGTGACAAGATTGAATGAACAACAAAATATTAAGGATTATACTCAAGAATACAATAACAATATGATAAAAATATGCTGACAGTTAATTAATTTTTTTTTTTCATATATATATATATATTTTATTGTCAACAACTATTAATACTATAACTTTTTTTTTTTTTTTTAATTATTTTATTATACTATTACAGTATAGAGTATTTAATTTTTTCTTGAGACTATTTTTTATTTATTTATTCTATTGTATTTGAGCTTTTTTGACATGCTTAAACAGCTGCCAAAAAAAAATTAATAAATATAAACTTTTATATTTATCAACTGTCACTAGATCATTTTGATCGTTAAGTGACTATTATTTTTCATCAAAGAAACAGCAAAAAGAGCAGCCGCCCCCATGCAACATGCAGATGATCCTGGTTGCTGGCGGGTGAGTCCATCCTTTTCACCACTAATATATATTTATTTTTTTATCTATCTTTTTCTAATTTAAGTTTATTTTATCAACACTAATATACATTGATAATATATATATATTTTTTTTTAATTTTCATTTCATTCATCTGTTCCATTGCCAGCTGACAATATACATGTATAAAAAAAAAAGATGTGATTTGTGTGTTAGTTTGGGATGTATGAATTGGTTTGATGTTTTTAGTTATTACTTTGATATAATAGCTTGAAGCAAATTGTGAATATATATTTTGATATTCACTGCTAATAAAAACTACTATAAAATTAACTATATATAAAATAAAAATTTATGAATGTATATTCGTACCTTCCTCACCCATTAACCACGTGTACATTAACTGATGCTTTTGATACTGCTTTTTTTTTCATTTGCTTAGTTTGATCTACACATATATACTTTTGTCATTATCACAACACTATTTTGACTGTCATTTATCATCAGCATTATTTTGTGACATAAATTTTATCTACATATGTACTGCTGCTGGATATTTTTTATTTATTTTTTTTCTTTCTGATGCTAATAAGCTGCGTCTAATTTCACGAAGTTCTTGACTTTTGATTAACGATGCAGATGTACTTTGTATCCCTCGAATTTCAAATACCTGTCATTTCACATTTATCATTCGGTCAATGTATGTCACAAGTGGACTAGTCGTTCGTTCTTGTCATCCAGGCCTCTTTTATGTATCTCAATATCGTGATTCTTGAATCTCGATTGGGTAAATTCCCTCGACTCACGAGTTTATATACTTTTTTTTTTGTCATACAATCAACTTCCTCAAGAAAAAAAAGTAGTGAAAATTACAAATAAAAAATAAAAAACATTTTATTTTCTTGCGATTTAATCTTTTTTCTTTTTTTACCGAAAAAAAAAATAAAAAAATCTGAAAGTGTTACTAATCGCTGGATGTTTTTTATTTTTTTTTTCTCTGTCACTATGAACTCTTTTAGATGTCCACTACTGCTATTTTTTATACGTTTTTCTTTGTTATTTTTTATTTGTTAAATTACAATAAAAAAAAAAGTTTGAAACTTAATTTATATAGTTTTAATCGGATTTCTTGGTCGAATTCTTTCAACACTATTTGTTGAATTAAAAGAATAACCACCAAGCCACGATTGACAAATAGATGAATGAATATATAAATATATTTTTAATAAAATATATATTATCACATCTTGTTCATGCTACCAATCATTAAAAGTTTTTTATTTTTTTTTTTTCTAAAAGTTTTTAGTAATAATATTGATTTTATTAAATGCACGAAATTTTTAAATTTTAATTTTGAAAAACTTGAGTGTTTATCATTAAAGATAACTAGTTTCATTTAATTTTTATTAATTCATATCAATTTTTTTTTTTATTAAACCAACAATTGCTATTTTATAAGAAACGATGAGTTATTATTAAACTTTTTATTCATCAAAGTCTTCATCATTTTTTTTTTTTTAATCATTAAACTAATGATCCTGTAATACAGTCGTTTAATTTTACGATCTTAATAAACTTTTGCTCGTCAACTAACGAAATATAAGAAAAGTAATAATAAAAGACAATATCACTTGCGTCATCATATTTTTTTTTTGTATTTTTTAAATTATGAGATAAATTTGTAAACTCATGAAAAATAAATAATATTCATTTTGATAAATTTGATATTTAAATTATTTTTCAAAGAATCTATTTTGTTTTTTTGAGTTTATATTATTATTTTTTATTTTATTTAAATAGTATGATTGAAAACATTGACTCTACAAAGAATTACATCATGAACGATGTTGAAACTAAAGATTTTTTTGACATTCAGTTTGTTATATACATAAAACCACTATAAAAGTAGAAATTAAATTCTTGTTTTCCTCACACTCTGGTTACAATCAAATAGTTTTTGTAAACTTTTACTTGCATTCCATCAAAGTGTCACAATGTTTCTATAAAACTACCAATTGTCATAGCATGCAGTTGAATTTTTTTTTCTATTTTATTCTTGTCAATTATTTTTAACAACTATGTTTTAAAAATGTAATTTATCTATTTTTATATATTCGATTGTTTTATTTGTGGATTAAGTGTTTACTTTTTTCTTTTTTATTTTAAACAGAATATTATATAATACAAAAAAAAAAAAAAAATGACATTAAAAAATAACAACAAACTTGTTTAATGGTTATTTTTTTTTTTTAGTTGCACATCCATTATGCTTGATAAAAAAATAATAAACATTCAAAAAAACTTTGTTTTTTTATACATAAATTAAATGACTTAAGTGGGTTGACTTTAGTAACATAACAGCTGTAAAAATTTTAAATTTATAAAAAAATTTAACCTTAGTATAACTGTAACACAAAAATGTTGACATTGTCTATGGCTAAATTTTTTTACGTGTGTTTAAAATGCTCAAATTACTTGCTAATTATGTATTCATAAATAAAATTCAGTAGTTTATAAAAAAATAAATTATTTCTTTTATGAACAACTTTAACTTGAAGAGCATAGTTATATCAAATATTAAATTAACAGGACAATTTTGTCAATAAAAAAAAAATGTAAATTTTTATATTTTATTTTCTATTATTCAATTGAATAATCATCGTTGAAGTTAAAGTAATAAATATGTTAACAAAATGCAAATTTTTAAACTGTCTCAATATTGCCAACATTTGCCACACCTGAGTTATAAAACAATGAGTTTTCTCCATCGATCTTCCCTCGTGGATTAAAAATATTCTCATTTTATTTCATGGGTTAGCCCATTAAGGTTATAATAAAAATTACCGTTTGAACAATAAATATAATTAAACCCTTAAAATTTAACTAACGTTAGTCCATCTGATAATATATTGAATGACTTAATAATAAAATAAAAATTAAAAATAACCAAGTATCATTTAATTAATTACAATTTCAATAAATTATTTTCATGTTTTTTGAAAAATACTTTAATCATATACTGACCTAAATAAAAATAAAAAACAAAAATTCTAACGATTTAATATTATGCTGTTGAAAGCCATAATTAGTAACAACTAAAATTCATTTATTTCAACATGTAATTTGTGTTAGTTTAAAGAAATAAATAGATTGCTTAAAATAATTAAGTGATACATGAGTTTTTTTAAAAGTGGTATAGTTTTCTCTTGAGAGAGTGTGACTTATGTATAGTTATTTTAGAACAAATATCTAAATAAAATAAATATTAATGAATTTTATTTTCTTTTTTATATTTAATTAGAAAAAAAAAAATCATTTCTTAAGATTATTTTAATTTATTTATTTTTAATAAAAATTGATGGACATCCAAATGAAAATTTTAAATGAAAAAATTAAATTAAATTTTCAATTTTCATTTTTTTTTTTTTTTTTTCTTTATATTGTACACCAGAAACTTGTGGTAGAGATAGTAAATTTTTAATTAAATTTCGAGTTCTATTTTATTTGAAGGATTTTGTTTTGATCTTCTACTTTATAGAAAAATAAAAATAAAAAATGTAAAAGAACAATCGAATATAAATATAAAGTTAAATAATAGATATTAATTGTTTTTTATGAAATTTATATTTTTATTTTTATAAATTTTAGAAAAAATAATATAAACATCAAGTTTTCGAGTGACACTGTATTTTTTATTTATTTTTTGCTTCAAGCTTTTAAATAAATATGACTGAATTTTATCAAATAGTCATTCAATTTAATTAAAATTCAACTGGCTATTCTATTAACTGAATTATACGTGTGATATTTCTATGAATTTATTACTAAAAAAATTTCTAACATACTAAATAATTAATTGCTTTTTATTCCATTTAATTTATATGAACATTTTTAATTTTAAAACTTTTAACAAAACACTGATAAATTTTTTTTTTTCATGTCAATATTTAATTAAAATATTGTTATTCACTTAAATCATGTAAAATTATAAAATTTTTAAAATAAACTTTTAAAGTTATAAATTTTCCTTGAGTCAAAATCTTAAATTATTGTGTATATATATTTTTTTTTATTTATTTTTTAGTAAGCATGGTTGGCCTGTGTTGATAAGTCAACTTGCCCTTTAGCTTTTTATTTTTTTTTTTTTTTTAAATATAAAATGTAACATGAATACAAAACTTGTCAGAGCATTGTTTGTTTCATATTTCTTTTGTCTGATGGCTTTTATGCCTGGCTTGATGCCCATGTTTTGTCACTTACTGAATTTTAAAATGATAAGAAATTCACATTCTCATCAACATCTTCATTTGGCACAAACTTAAATAGGCCAAATAAATTTAATATTATAAAATATTATATACAATGTAAAAAAATAAATACACTCATCATCAAATTTTTTTATGAAAATCTCAAAAAAAAAAAAGAAAAAATTCGTTGAAAATTAATAACGTGTTTTTTGAAGCGTTAAAACATAAATATACTTTTCTTTGAATTTTAATTTCTTTTATATAATTTTCTTCTTTTCTTTTATTTATATGCATTATGAATTTAACTATGCAAATTAAAACCAGACATTAAATGAATAATATATTTTGATGCTGAAAACTATATGAAAGTAGAACAATATTTAATCTCACTGTGAAGCAAGATCAAATCCATTGGCAACGATGTAAATTCAACAGTAATAATTTGATAATTTATTGGTCTGTATTTGATATAATATAATATAAGATTCACATGGGCAATCTGCCCAATAATCATAACTACTTTTTCTCTGCGTCAAATTTCAAATGTTTTTCGATATATGGAAATGAAAAAAAAATAATAATAATAAATTTTAATATATTATATTGAATATAGATCAGGATATATTCAAAACAAAGATAACATTGTCTGAATTTGATAATAGTATCCAAAAAATAACCTTAAAATTTTTTCTATTATTATTCAATTTTCAATTTTTATATTATTTTAGCCATCATAAAACAAATTTTTCTTTTTTATTGAAAAATCAATTGAGAAATTGTATAAAATTTCTGGGAAAATACATCAAATCAACTCATCTAAACGCAAAAATTATTGAATAAATATTATTATTCTGTTGAATAGTAATATTTTGATAATCATTTTTTGAAAAAAAAAAAAAAAAAATCAAATTACTTTCAATATATATTATTAATTTACAAATATTTTTCAACTTTATAATATTTAGCCAAGCATCACTTTAATTTATTTCAACATTTAATTTTTATTTTAAATTGTCAAAATGGTTTAAACGAACATAAAAATTTTTGAGTGTACTTTTAAGCATTTAAACTCTAAAAAAAATTATAGAGCTTGGTCTTTTGTATTTAATATAATATCATACAAAAAAAAAAAGAATTATAATTTATAAAAAAAAAAAAAGATTTATATATATTTAAAAATTATTCAACTGTGTTACCTCGATAATTATTAATTTTTAAATATAAAATAAATAAAAAAAAATATTAATATTGAGTGAGCTTAATATAAATCAACACTCGTGCCAACTTTACCTTATGTGACTGACGAATTTTAAACTTTAAAAAGTCACATACAAGTGTTGAATTGACGGACGTTTTGCACACTCAATCATTTATCTATATACCACATCAACATTTGCATTCGATAGGTTTAAACCGGAAGACAAAAAATAAAAAATTGATAAAAAAATTAAACTTATACCACTGGGGCTCTCGAAGCTTGCCAAAACCGCAGAATATCCCTGAGTATTTTAAATTAAATTGATAAAACGTTTTTGGCACAGCTGACATCCGTTTTTTTTTATGCCCACCAATCAAAACTTTTTAATTTTAAATATATATTTTTTTTTCTTACCTTACTTATCGGCATATTGTTCTGACAATTGATCTATTCATTGATACTCCAACAATGAACACAAAGAGATTATCATTTTATTTTATTTTCATTATGAACCAATGGTTGATAATACAACTGCTGACACTGTAAAAAAAAAATGTCAATCATTAAAAATCTGTACATGCTAATGCTATTTTAAAGCTGGATTAAATATTTAAAATAAAAAAAATTTAAATATGTTGTAAAAATATTTTAAAACATTGTATTCATGGACACAGTATGAATAATAAATATATATGAGTTATGAATATTTGTGGCAGGTGCATTTGTCAAAAAAATTAATTTTTTTTTATATTTTTTACAAAAAAAGAAAGCCATACGGTTTATTTTTATTATTTTTTACAACCAATGAAGCATCGTCAAAAAAAATATAGTTATTTAATTCAGCATGTATTAAAAATTCGACATATCGTTTTCGGTTTTTCACTTTGATGATGATATATTATTTCATACCTTTATCTGTCTTATCCAGATGTTAAATTTTTGTTTACATTCTATTTTTAAAAATAAAAATAAAAAATATATATATTTGCATGTAAAGGTGTGTTAAAGGGTGTTAATATATATATATATGTATTTTAAACATGTCGTGTTTAGATTCAGGTCATTAAGTAATTCGAAAAAGAGAACCAGTTTTACTCAACTGAAAGCTCACGGATATTCAAAACTTTTTATATTATACTAAATATAATTTATCTATAAAAATATAAAGATAAGAAAAAAAAATTTATTGTATAATTGACTTTACACTTTGAATTTTTAAATCAATTAAAATTTTTTTATTTTTAATTTATTTGCATTGTTAATTTCTTTGTTTAAAATAAAATAATAAAAATTTAATTATATATATAAAATTTTATCACGTTTCATACGAGATACAGTTACAATTTTTTTTTTTTTTGAAAAGAAGAAAAAAAGGTGAAATTTTAAACAAGAAAACTTTTGACTGTATGCAAATTAGAGAAATAACATTTTGTATATAAATTAAATAAAAAAAATATAAACAGATTGCTGGACAAACTTAAAAGTTTTTAGCTTCTTTTGGTTTATATTTAATATAATCTAGTTTAGTTTATGTATATCTAAAGAAAATAAGGGATGATTTATGCACACTCGCATATAAATATTTCAATTTGATCATCATTTGATTTAGTCAATATTAAACTAGCTGACTATAAAAATATTTAAAATTAATGCATATCTTTAAAATCAAAATGAAATTTTATATTATTTTTTTTATTACTTGATAAACATTATGACAAAAAACTTGAATTTATGGTTATTATTAAAGTAAACTTT
The DNA here is from genome assembly GCA_011426435.1 of Lysiphlebus fabarum. Lineage (NCBI taxonomy): Eukaryota > Metazoa > Arthropoda > Insecta > Hymenoptera > Braconidae > Lysiphlebus > Lysiphlebus fabarum. The sequence continues at coordinate 32,343 of WSYQ01001116.1, forward strand.
TATATATTTTTTATACACATATCAATAATTTAGTGACCTGGAAAATAATAAGATTATTTAATATGATCAAATTTTCCACTTCTGAGAAACTGAACCATCAATTTATTGACTTTTAAAAATCTTATAAAAGTGGTCAATATATTGATGATGAATTAGAAATAAATAACATGACATATATTTACAAGAAAAATATGTCACAATATTTAATAACGATTGTTTAATAATTTTCTAAATAATATTTACATGTAGTTATAATTTTAATTTAACCTTGTGTAAATGATATTTTATAAAATAGTTAAATATTGTGTTCAAAGTATACATAAAAAGTATATTAAATACTTGAATTTGTAAAAGGATAAAATAAATATTAGTATTTAATAATTATGACTTTTTTCATAAAATAGTTATGCATTTTTCAAGAGATATGCATATAATATAAAAACTCTGATTAATCTTGTTATTTACAATGTTCAATGACAAACAAAATTAACAAACATAATAGCAAATTTGTAGTTATGCTTGTGGTTTTCTCATATTAAACTGTTGGAAATTTAATTTGAATGATTATATATGCAACCAAATATCACAATGACATAATAGATTTATTTAATATAAAAAAAAATATTTTTTCTTTATATATAAATTAAAATATAAAAAATTAATTTCCAAAATTAATAAATTAATAATAAATCAAATAATTTAATTAAATATTTTCATAAAATAAAAAAACATGATAAATTATTTTAAAAACCAATAATCAAATTAAAAGTTTTTTAATACAAATTCATTAAACAAATTATAATAAAATACATAATGAAAACATGCGACAATCATAATATATATGGTGGGGTTAAATGGTGATTTAGCATAAAGTTGGGGTAAGTGTGCGCATTGCATTATACAATTGCGCATAATAAGAGAATATTGTCACGCTTTTATATGCCGCAGCAGCAAGAGAAAACAAACAGAAGGATATTGCATTAAAAAAAAAAAAAACAAGGTTAAATAATATATAATATACAAGAGAGAAAAAAAAAAAAGAGTTGGAAAAATCAGTAAATATATGTATGATTTTCTAAATGTATAACATGCAACAATATAAAAAATATGTATGTTGGTTGGTACATGTTGGGTCACCATAAAAAGTAGTCTTGCCAGTATGTTGAATTTATAATAAAATTTATGATTTTTTATATCTGTCTTGGTTATTGGTGGGAAATTTGGTGCAATATAAGAGGGGAATATCAAATGGAAAAATATAAAAGAGTAAAAAAATTTAATGATAGTTAAAAAAGACCAATGGGGGTAAAATAAAAATGACACGCGCTAACCATACCAAGAACTGAGCTTATACTACTTGTGACCATAGTTGAGGTTGTCGTTGTTAAAATTGATAATATGTGTATATATATATAGGTATATTGAAACAGTTTTCACATCGACGATCAAAAGAATATATAAATGTGAAGTGAGCACATTACTTATATTACTTTACTCGATATACTCGTTGTTCAGTCTTGTGTCTGACAACATACTGACCTTTATCACTGCGGTTTTATAAAATTATTTATTATATTATAAATTATCATTGTTTTATTATTTTATTGTGAAATAATTATTTAATAATATTATCATTATTATAGTAATGTTAATTAGAAAAAAAATATGACAGTAATTAACGATGGAAAAATAAAAATTTCACATCAATGTCTTTTTAAAATTTTGTGTTTTTTTTTTTTCGATAATGTTTTGTGCAATATTATGAGATGAAATTTATTTATTTATATAAAAACACAAAGAAAAATTTTTTTTAAAGTTTATAATGGCTGATAAAAGAGAACAGTGTGTGGGAAAAAAAACATCGGTGATGGGATATATGATATTGTGCAAAGAATTTGTACGTTATATCCCAACCGGATATTTGTTGATCAAAGTATGTCTTACAACTTGTAAATTTACCATCTTTAATATAAAACTTTTAGATTCATTGAACTGTCAATATATCAAGGTACTTTATACATGTTTTTGATATGTTATTTATCAAATTTTCATAATTGTTTTTTTTTTTTTTTTTCAAGTTTTTTGTGAATAATTAGAAGAAAAATAAAAAAAGTGAGTCACAGAAATTTTTAAATGCAGTGGTGAAATGAAAGAAAATATTGTGAAAAATTATGAAATGAAAATATAAAAAAAACTTTTTTTTTTTTTTTTTATGCACAAAGCATGAGGCAAAGCGTGCAACCGATCGAAGTTTGCTATCGTTTGCATGAAAATGGCCGCACGACATTTATTTAATTTTTTTTTTTTTTATTTTTATCTATAAAAGAAAATTTTGATCAAAATAAAAGTGCAAAGTTTTTTTTTTTTTTTTTTATCAACAACTAGTCACTGTCATGTGTCGATCAATTTATATTTTGAAATATTTTTTTATCTGTGAATTAAAAACAAAAATAAATAAAAGTAAAAAAATCAAATTGATAAATTTAATCATGTGGACAATGAAAATTGACTAACAAAATAATAAAATATATTTTCATATTATAAAGTTTAAAAAAAAAAAAAAAAATCAATTCAAGTCAGCAAAGCAACATGTTTTTTTTTTCTCTTCAACAAAGTGCTTTTATTGTTTCTCAGTTTCATATCAAAATGTTCATCTGAAGTATTCTTACTCAAGTAGCCTCGAGCCAGTTTTTTTTTAAATTTTATTTTTTTAAATTTTGTGTGAACTATTACATTAGTAAATTGTAACTATTATCTTTTGGATAACTTTGCGGCAATCCGCCAAATTTTCACGATTTATATTTTCAATTGTAGCTAAATTCCAATGACAATTGATAAAAGCTTTTATATATTTCCAACGATATACTCACCGACAAAAGGGGTAACTAGTATATAGTATATCGAGTGAATGAGTGAATAAGTTACAAATTTATATAGAATAAAAAAAGATGGATTTATATGCATAATTTTGTCGACATAACAAGTAGAGTTGGTAACGGTTGAGGCATTTTTCGATCGAAGTTAACGCGCGCTTACGTGGAAATTGCGGTTGAGTTACAATTTTAAACGGCCGAACGACATTTTATAAAAGCTCGTCATCAGTTTGAGCTACATAATATACGCAATATAATATAACTATTATACAAATACATGTATATAAATTACTCGTGTTGTAATATTAAATATTATATAGTACGAAATACTGATGCATCAGTATACATTCATGATTCGTTATTCTGATTGCAAAGTGTCAGGACATAATTAATTTATTTTCCATAATAATATATTTATTTTAATCTGTGAAAAAGTTGAATGTAAATCTTGAGAAACATTTCAAATTGAGATATTGAAAAAAAATTTACAAAATAAATTTGTAAAAATAGAGTGCAACATATTGTTGTTGTTGTTTTTTTTTTTTTTTTTTTGTCGTGTGGTGATAATAATCAAAAATAAAAAAATTAGAAAAGTGAAGGTTAAAATTGTAAATAATTATTTAGTTGATATTATACAAACGACCAAGCAAATTCAACAGTCCTGTTTAACGTTAGATGCATTTATGTGAATTGTGCTTGGTTTTGCAACGTATCTACTCTAACACCCATGTTTGAAAGTTCCGAGTAAATAAAGCTTTACTTTTACTTGTTCTTCAGTTTGTATATATGTAAAACTAACTAGTATCGATCTTTATATATATATATATAATATACACAAACACAAACCTTATAAGACACACGTGTATAAACTATCACAGTAAATATGCAAGTTTATTTAAATTTTCATAAAGTGGCTATTTACAATATAATAAAATGAGCAATTGTAAATAATAATGTTTATACAAGTGCCGAAATTTCAAGATTTAATATTAAGTGTAATTAATTAACTAAATATTTTACTGATTAATTTTTAATCTCATTTTACTATTGAAATTATTAAAATTAAAATTAAAAATGTTGACAAAAAAAAAAAAAAAAACAAATTACCAATAGTGTAATTTTAAATGCCACAAAGTGTTTGTTTTTTATTTTAAATGTAAAATACAATTTAATTTTATATTATAATATATTTATATATATATATACATATATTGCAACTATGTTGTTGTAATTAATTTTGGGTAAGGCATGGCCGCAGTAGCGGGCATTTATGGAATTTCAGAAGATCGTCACAGAACATTCCACGATCATCGTCATCAAAATGCGTAAGTTACTGTGAATAAATGTTTTTTTTTTTTTTTTAAATTTTTTATTCTGATAAACGGTTATTAAAATATTTATAATAAACTTCATAAATATTATTGAGATTGATTCATATCTTGAGATAATTGAAATTATTTGATACAGTAATAATAATGTTCACGTAAATGTAATATATTGGTTGACGTAAAAATTTTTTGGTAAATTGATAAAAAATGATATTTACTGTTATTGCAAATTTTATATATTACTTATAGTATTGGAGAAAATCAATGATGTGCCATAGCGCAGGGCCAATAAATACATGTATTACTATATCATTTTTAATATTTCTTAAAAAATCATTTTTAAATTTATAATATTTTTTATACTCGTAAAATTGATAATAACTAAAAATTATTATCTAAAAAAAAATCTATAATATTATTTATTTATAAAAATATTATTAAATATGTGACATTAATTAATTGATTTTAAAATTGTAAACTTATCGATATCCTTCATGCAATACAAATAAAAGTCATATGAGTTTTCTAACAATAGAATATCAGTTTAACAAACTAAATATCAAATTACAATAGTAAATTTACTCATCACTATCACGGGATTACTGATTGATAGTGATTGTCACTGAAATACATGCTATTGACTATTCAATAACAAAAGTAATATTGATTTTTCATTTTCTCAATTTCAATATCATTTTATGTTTATCAAATGCTTTGATTGATATTTAATTTTCTCTCATAGTATTCACATAAAAGTCAAGTTGATAACATAACTTTGTGTCTAATCGTAAGATTTGATACATAAAAAAATTCAGCAACTGATATATTCATCTCATTATTTTTTGAAAATTTTCAAAAGTATAATTTTTCAATTTAAATATAATAAATATATATATATATATATGTTGTGATAATTTATCACAGTTTATTATGAAAATTAGTTTTACATGTTGAAATAATTAAATTAAAAAATCTCTATCTAATTAGATCATAAATCATCTGTCAACGTGTTTAATTAATTTAATGGACTGTTGAGAAATTATCAAAATTATTGGTTAAATACTTTGCAAAATTATGTGATGATATAACCATCAGTTGAATAATTTACATTCATATATTTATATCATATGTATGTTTATAATAAAAAAAAAAGGAATGCTTACAAAATATGAACAAAGATAAATAATTATTTCATATGAAAATAAAAAACATATATTCCATTGCAATTTACTCGTGTAGTATATGCCTGGAGGTTTTCTATTGTCATCTTTTGCTGAATTACTCTCAGTTGTCATGAGCAAATATTCATGATGACATTTTATAAATGCATTCATAATGTGCTCTTAGTAATATAGATAAAAACATATTGAACCCATTAAACCTATATGTACCATCAACATAATCATTTCATATATTCATTAATTTTATTTAAAAAAAATAATAATAAAGTTAATTGCTAAATTATTATACTATTGATAAAATATTCAATTGACGAAGCTATATAAATATTTAATAAAAAAAATATATATATAAATTAAATGTAGACATTGTGAAAACTTTAAAATATATATAAAAATATTTATAGAGTGAAAATAATTATTATTAAGTGAAAAAAAAATTTAATAATAATAATTGCAATAAATTTTCTGGTAGAGATACTTATTGAAAGAAAAGTTTGTAAATCCAGTTATATATATATTATTTGAGATAAAGAAATAAAAATATATATAAATGCAATAATAAATAAAAAAAAGTTTCAATAAAAGTTTTTCGATCGATGATGCACATCTATATATATATATATGAGAAGAAATATATTGTGCAGTATAAAAAAAGGTCATTGCAATAGTTACAGGTACTTTTTGTATGTGGAATAATTGTCAAATCTCTAGAGCAATGTGTCAATGTGTATTCTTCGAAGAAGGTTTTCCAATATTAATAAAGTTTAAATACGTCATCCCAAGTATAGAATAAGATTCTAATATATAATACAAAATAAAATGTATTGTCTTGGGACTATTAACTAACAAAATATTTCAATTTATTATTCAAATAAATTATTAGTAAAGAAAAAAACATTCAAAGAATATTAAAATTACAAAACAACATATTTGTTATTATTATTATTAATTATAATTTAAAATTTATTTGTTGGGTTTATACGCAGAGTATGGAACCGATTGCATAACTGACCTTGCATAGATTGGCTTGAGCTCATTACTAAAATAATTATTTTCCTATTAAATCTTTATTAAAACAGTAGTATTACAAATTATTAAAATTCCATCATCCCCTGGATCACGTTATAAATAATAATAATTTTACTAATCTGTATATAATAAAATCAATGGAATTCAATAACTAAATTACTTTTTTTTTCCTAAATTATATATTAAAATACTGAATTATAAATGACTATAATTTTAAAATTTAATTTAAAATAGAAAAACAGTCATCCAGAATATTTAATTATACAATTTTTCCAATAAGTTATAATTACTGTTCTAAAAATAAATATTAACAAATAACTCAAAGTTATATATTATTGAAAATTAATCATCACAAATTTGTAGTGATTCTAATTAAATTTTAAAATGTTAATTAAATTTGTAATTTTATAGTTCAATTAAATATATATTGCACAATTCAAATAAATTATATCACACGGATATCATATATAATTTTCTAAAATATGTTATTCATTTATAATAACAGCAATTAAAAAAAAAAAAAAAAAAAATTGATTAATTATTTTATATGTTTTTATCTATATGTATATACAAATATAAATGAAATTGATTTTTAAAATTATCATGTTATAAAGTCATAAACTATGTGATTAAAAATAATAATAAAAAAAAAAAAAGATTCAATTATTCATAGAAGTTGTTTTTTTTTTGAATAAAATAATAAAATGACGGTACTTGGACATGCATATAAAATATATATGACAAAACAAGTAGTATAAGGGAAATGCAGTCAGACGCATAAAAATTTATTTGGTGCAGTAAAGTCGATATCACAGTTGGTATTTTAATACTGCGCCATCTCTTGTTACATACATTTAGACTTTTATTTCTTTCAAAAAAAGCTCAAATGGCCAAAAAGCTTTTGATAAATATAAAAGCTGTAGATCAGTTAGATTTCATGATTTATTTATCAACTATATATTATAAAAACTAATTTCGTAAGATAAAAAAAAAATAGTTTAAAATAATATTTACCACCTGCACATAATAATGACCAAAAATCTACTTTATTTAATAGAATTAATTTTTTAATCAATACTTTCCAATTACACTCTGACAATAATAGTTTTTTTTTTTTTTGCTTTTCACAGTCACTAAAATTTTATATGATTTTAAAATTTGAATAATAAATATAACCAAGTATTATTGATTTTTTTTAAAATCAAATAATTACTTTGTAGTGTTTATTTTTTAAAATTTTAATATTTATTATTTTTAAAAATATATTTTATAAAATAACAATTCATGATAAAATGTATTTTAAATAAATATTTAATTTAAATAAATTTTCATGTTTTAAATTTATATTGTTATTATTTAAAATTGTACAATGAGAAAGAAAAATAAATTTTTCCCAAGTGTGAAAATACATATATAGATTTATAATTAAACAATGTTGGATTTGTTTAATCAAAGCAATAACATAAGCAATGTACCACAAATTCTATTATTAAATTGAATCTATTATAATAATAATCTACAGACAACATGTGTGTTAAACAACAATCGACAAAAATCAATTACTCTCTTATTCTCATGTGTGTTTTAGAATATTATTCAACGACAACTAATGTATATTTTGCCAATAAAATAACATGCCAATTAATAGTTGACTTTGAGTTATAAATGATCATTTTATATATAAAAAAATAAAAATAAAATTGATATTAAATTAAACAAAAAAAAACTGTCTATATACATAAAGTAAATCAATAATTTTTTCTTACATCAGCAAAGTCATATTTTTTCTTATAAAACTTATGAAATATTTAATCATAATTTTATATATAAATAAAAAGAAAATGTCATTCAAGATGCACACAAAAAAAAAAAAAACCACCCAATAGGATCAATATACAAAAGTGCATATTTGATATTTTACTATCATAAAAAATAGACAATATATACCATGAAATAACAGAACCACTGACTTGTTTATTCAAGCTAAATGTCTTATTGTTTATTATTTGTATTTTTTTTTTTTTTTATGAAAATTACCTCTTAAACTAAAAGCAAAAGATGAAAAAAAAAAAACACCAATGTGCTATGTCAAATAGGTATAATAATAATAGTTGAATCATAAACTTAAATTTAACGAGTTTAAAAAAAAAAAAAAAACAAATACAAGTTTTATTATATTCTGGAAATATATTTTTTAAATATTTTTTATTCTGATTTTAGTTAAACTATAAAAAAAAAAAAAAGTCAGTTTTATCACATAGGAATTTAAATGTGTTCATCTGGATTAATATTATTGACGATTTAAAAAATCCTTGAGTCATTATAATAGGGGTTTAAATATTATGGGGTAAAATAGACAAGGGAAAAATATAAGAAACACGTACATTAATATAACCACGTAGAATAATAATTCCCTATTTACTGATTATTGGCCTAGATAAAGTTGTTCATATATATATTTTCGTGACATAAAAATTTAACCATAAAGATAAAAGAAATTTTTATTATTTTCTATTTATTTTATTTGTTTATTTATTATTATTTATTTTTTTTGTTTTTTTCATTTTTTGTATTTCATTGATGCCATAGAGTATGACGATGCATTCAGTTGTGCAAATACTAAATAGTGAACATTTACCAGATTCTTTTTTTTTTTTCTATTTTCCATTGCATTTTCAAACAAGAGGGGAAATATGGAAGCTCTGACCTAGATTCAGGGTATCCTTCTAGTCGTGTTTTACCGGTGAATGGACCCCACCTTCAACACAATGACGCAAGCACCATAGCACACTGACTTGTTATTTGTTTTTCATTTGTTATAATTTTATATTTTTTTTTTTTATTTTTAAAAAAATTATTTATCTCATTTCATAAAAATTGTCGCTTTTTTTTTCTCTTCACATGAAATTTTATTTTTATCTTTATTGTATTTTTCATATATAAAATTGTGTCACAAATATAATATCAAGCTTTTTCGTTTTTTTTTTTTAATATTTTTCTATTATTATTAGTCAAGAATATTTGTAAATGAAGTGTATTGTTTTTATTTATTATTTTCTAATTGTAAATTACTGATCACAAGGAAGCAATTTGATGAAACAATTTAATTTTATTGATTGGAATGATGTTGATTTATATAGTTTTCTATTTGTCTATGACATTTGATCACTTTTTTATATTTTTCTGTTTTAATTTACTCGTTTATTTTTGGGTTATTTGACTGCGAGAGTTAATCTGATAATTTACTTGGTATTAAATTACACAATGACAAACTTTTTTTTTTGTGTAATGAATATATATTTATACATCATGGTAAATAATAATTTATGCTTTATTAAAATCTTTGCATATTATAAATATATTTTGGCAATGTACTTAAAAATTACTTCAAACCCTTAGCCTCTGATCTTTCATTGTTTTTCATATATGTTAGCACAAGAGTTACTTTTTCAAGTGTTATAAACAAGCAAATTCTTCATAAGATCAATCATCTTGTATAGAGCATATAATATAAAAAACGAAAGGCTTCTTTGTCACTATATATCTTTGTTATGAATGACTTTTTTATTTTGACTTTATCAAAAGCCATTTAAGCACGTTTTTGATTTACTTTGATATGGTAAATATATACTGAAGGCTTATTACTTGATATTTCAATTACTTGAAATAAAAAAAATTGTAATAACAAAGTTATAGTATTAAAAAATAATAATAATTTAATAAATTTATTTATCTATAAGACTCTGACAATTTGCACAAAAAAATATTGTCAACGTTTGTTTACAAATCTACAATAGCAATAAAAATTTTATATTATTTTTTTAGCTGTTTTAGATAAAAAGTATTGGTATAATTTATTTGATAAAAAAATATATATTTGTTTTTCATTTATTTTTATTGAGCAACTATGTGTGGGAAACAAACCAATTCTCTGTATTTTTCATATCAAATTATGGTGAAATGAGTTTTATTTCATTTTATTTTTTCTTTTTCATATTATCTCATGCTGAAAATCTTTAAGGAATTTTTATCTTTGTGAATTGTGATCACTTTAGATATATATAAGTCGTATTTTTTTTTTTATCATCAATCATTGTTATTATTATTATCCACTCAATTTTATCAGATGCGAATTTTCTTTTTGTTGTTGAATTTATTTATTTATTTCTTACATTTAAAATTATTGATTGGTTGGAGTAATTGATAAAGTAGGTATAAGTAATATTTTTTTTTTCAATTTTACTGCAATGCATCATGCATATACATGTAGCTATAAGGAGAAATGATATTCGAGCCAAAAAATATATTATCCTCGGTTTTATCCTTGGTAAATTATCAAAGTCAAACATACATGAATTTGTAACAATATTCTGACTTTGAAACACTTGACAAGTCCATGTAAACGTTATGAAAATTATCAAATTACAAAAGCAAACAGTATAAAAGATTTTATATGCCACAGGATATGATATAAGTAAATATAATATTAATAATTCAATAGTTTTCTGCTAATGTTTGCAAAGACACTGCAGTATTTAATTCAAGAATTTTTTTTATAAAAAATAATTTATATAGAATTTTTAGCTTACATATATTTAGCATATTAATTAATTACTATTTGTTTTTATATCAAACTGATCAATAATAAATTTTTAAAATTCTTTTATTTCATGAATTTAATTTTTTTTTAAATTTAATATGCAGCCTAATTTATTATTTTTATTTTTCAATTACCCAATATCTGTAAAACTAGAAAATATTTTACGATGTAATAAAAAATGACAAATATTTAATGTAATTTAAAAAAATGGAAATTGAATTGATTATAAAAATTGAAAATTAAATTCCAATTAATGGTTAAATTAAATTTTTATTACATATTTGAAATAATTAATTAGTAGACTAATAAATATTTGATTATAATCTTAAAATTTTCAAATATAAATTCTTTTGTATTCCCTTTGAATTCCACATGCATTAATAAATGCGAACATTAATTTCAATCAAATATTTTATCAATATATGACATCATCTATTCAACTATAATCTGAGCTTTCAAAAAAAAAATTTTTAAAAAAACATCAAATAGGGGATGAAAATTCAAAGAGGCTATAGCTTTATGATAAAATTTTATAAGTATATAACGGTATGAGAATAGATTGACGAAAAAATAAAAAAAAAAAGAACAAGTAGTTTGCGCGTGGCACTGGTTGTTCCTCACCGAGATTGAGCCTGGAATTTAGCGGGGTGCGGTAAAATTTTTCAACTATATACGCAGGGCTAAAAAAAAATACTCTATAGAGGGATGAAAAAAGAGTATCAGCAATGGAAAGGGGTACATTCAAAGAGGGGTGTATTGATTGCGCGTGGTTTGTATGTTGTATGAGTTCAAAATAGTGGGGATTGAACCAGGTAAAATTTTAGAGAAGGAAAATACAAGGTAGATGAACATCAGCGCCACATACGGCCTTGTATTATTCTTTCGTTTCACCCCTTTTTTTAGCGCACAAAGCGCCGCGTGTTTCCAACCCTCCCTGGAATCAATGCCGTGGCACTCTAAATACGAGCATGTCAATGTTGTTTATTTTATTTTCATTATATTACTATGTTGATTATTCCTATATCAAAGCTTTTTTTTTTTTTTTTAATACTCTTCAATTCTCTTTTATCTTGATCTAATTATTTATCAACTAAAATTCTTTTTAAAAACTTATTTATTCATCTGCTATTTTTTTTTCTTTTTCAATATATATATATTGATATTTATACAATATATGTCATGTATTATTCAAATGAAAAGGAAAAAAGAAAAACAAATGTTTTTTTTTTTTTTATACATGTAGGGTGGTTCCCTGGTATGATTACGTCGCATGTTGTTGGCAGGCGTGCGTACTTGCTATATTATATGCATGATACATCTACATCCGTTTTTGCCGCTCCCTTAGATCTTAAAATTTTTTTTTTCACCATTTCATCCCCTTGGTGTTTTATTTATTTATTTTTTTTCTCCCTTCGTATATTTTCAAGTATGTATGTATTTTGATGTACATGTGTGAGTAATTTTTCATAAATATATATTCATTTAATGCATATACAATGCAGTTGCGCGCGCGCTACTATCTTCTGCTTTTCATACTCGTATATGTATTTTAGAGATACAAATTTTGAGTCGTGTTCGAAGTATGAGTAGCGCATGATCAAATGACAACGAACACTCACGATCTCGTACCGCTTCATGGCAATGTTGTATCGTAATATCAAAAGACCCGGCGTTATCACAACGATAGAGAAAAAAAAAAATTTAGTTTTATCCTATTTTCAATTTTATTTTATTTTTTTTTCTATTAAATTTGTGATCTATCGGTTTAGTTTTTACTACAAAGGTATTTAGTGTGTTTATTATCTTTTTATTAATATATAGGTATATTTTTTTTTTAAATTTTCAAATAATAACTAAAGTGTGATAATATTAATAAAAATAATATTTTTTTTTTCTACTGTAACAGAGAAAAAATGTATTATTATTTTTTTTGTATTATTTTATTTTTTTTGATTAATAATAAAGGTGTGAATCTTGAATTTTATCACGTGGGTTGTGCAGTAATTGATGGTTGAGCGGAGCGGGTGTGTCACGGCTAAGGGAAATCGTTACTACAAAAATTTTATCGTTCATCGATTTGGCAAAAATTTTACTCGTGTTAATATTTGTGTGTTTATATATCTATGTGTGTATTTATACAGTAAAATAAATCAGCCTATAGTTTTGCTGCATTTTATCATATAACATAATTATTATAAATTTTTCATATTTTTTTTATCTCATTGAGCGTTAATCTATCTGCCAAAATGACTCCACCCTTGGGTCGCTTCGGCGCTCTATACTCAAATGACAAGTGCCAATTAAAAAAAAAATATTTTCTATCTTTACGACTTGCTTTTTCTGGTTCAATCATATATATCTTTACGCATGCTGTGTAATCGTGACTTACGTAATAGCATCAGTACCACTATAAACTATCTTTTTCTGTTATTTCTATTTTACATATAGTTATCTCTCTTTTTACCCCTTAATCACCAATATATACACAGCACGATACAAAGTGCTCCAAGCAACTTGCCACACGCCGCATCAACTATCACTACCTCCTATCCAATTTCGTCTATCATGTTTCTATCAGATCTATAATTTTTTTTTTTTTCTCACTTGTCATTTTTACCCTCATATAAAATTTCCTATTTTTTTTTTTTTTTTTTTTTCATTAAAATCTATAAACACACTAAATTAATACATCAAAAAAAAAAAAAAAAAAAAAAAAAAAAAAAAAAAAAAAAAAAAAAGCTTTAAAAATAATCTACTATTTTTTATTTGTTGCCTTTAAAAAAAGCTTACAAAAAAAAAAAAATAAATAAATAAATAAACTAAATAATTCTGAGTATCATAAAAGAAGTAAAAAAAAAAAAATAATAATAATACCCCTTTGATGTAATCAGTTTGTTGCTACAACACACATATACATTGAGCTTTCGAGTGTTGCCATCGGGTGGCGTTTAATCGACATCGAAAAAATAGTCAATCAGTTAGTCAGTCAGTCAGTTGGCAATAAAACATTAAGAGATTGATAATAAAAAGTATATAAAAAAGAAAAAAAAAAATCATAACCACGAGGTTTATAAAATAACATAAATAAATAGATGAAAAAAAATAATAAAAGATATTAAAGTACATATAACTGTCTGTTCACTTAACAATAAGAAAGAAAAATGAAATAAAATATAAAATAAAAAAATTAAAGAACTATAAGATAGCAATGAGAGGTAGTTGGATGAAGTAAAAGGGGTTATATTCAAGAAAAAAAAATTTTAAAAAAATGTTATAGAAATAGCAGCATAAAACATTATATAGTATGTCAGGTGAGTAGTAGGGTGGTTATTGAGGGGATCACTATAGAAAGAGGGGGATTGCGCACAGCTCAGGCTGACAGGCAAGCAGGCAGATATCATACCACACCGCACTACCACGGCCTTGCAAACACCATCAAGCTTAGAGCTTTATGCTCATTTGAAATAAGCATTGTGTGTATATCGGTTCGTTCACATCGCACAATTTGTCAATGTACATATTTATATAAAAAAAATTTTAAAAATTTGAGTAAATAATTAAATACTCATATATACGTGTTAAAAAAATAGTAATCATTGAAAAAAAAAAACATGAATCAATAATAAATTGTGTATGTGTAAATTGTAACTCGTAAAGCTGTGAATACATTAATAAGAGGGTGTAAATTATTAAAGATCAGATTAATTGACTACAGAATTGATAAGTGTAAAGTCTATATGATTCAAAAATATTCAATATTTAGGTTTTTTTGTTTTGGTTCTATTTGCTTGCTGAGCGGGGTGGGGTAATTACAGAAAGAAAAAAAAAAAAAAGTGAAAAGAATAAAAAAACGAAGCTTTGGGTGAGGCGTGAGAAAAATTTCAGTAGTGAAAAAAGCTTTTCCACAATATATAAGAAAACGAAAAAAAAAAAAGTAGAAAAAGCCAGTAAGCATCAGACACAAAATTTTTTAAAAATCCCTGAGTCAAACGTCAATGCTGCTACTGCTTTGGTACAGTGGCTGCAATTGTGACGCTCCTGGTGTTTTCTAACACTCACACAATTTTCATCACATATAGATTATATATGTGATTTCCATTTTTACTGTCTCTGACTATCTATATATTTCTTTATTTTATCTCTCTATTTTTATCTCTTCTAATAGATCTTGAATTATTTTATTTTTCTTCTTATTTTTATCTTGACCTGTACAATTTATCTCATTTATTGCCAGTGCTTGACGTGACACAATGGTGAGCATCGAGAAATTAACAATTACGTTGATTATTATAAATTATAATACGTCAATATTTGGCGTTATTATGAAACAATTGTGAAACAATGTAGTATAAAAAAAATTTAATACTGTTATTTCATTATTCAGAATATTAAGTGTTAGTATATATATATATCATTTATCAACAGTGAAAATGTGTTTATATATACAAATAAAATATAATTTTATGTATAAATAAATGTATAAACGTACGAAAAGAGGTACGTACGAAATATTTTTTGTAAAATTAATACAATAGTCAGGCTATTTGGCATTTCTACTTGTACATAACTAATTGAAACAAAAAAAATTTTATACTTTAATAATAACAATATTATTGAAATTCAAGAAGAAGTAAAAAAATAGAGAGAACAAATATATATAATCGAAAATAATTCAATTCAATATAGAAGACATCTCATACATTTCTTCTAGGTATGATTATGATGATAAGGATTTTTTAATCTCTGATAAAAAAATATCATAAAATTGACTGATATATACTAAATGAAAAAGTATCTAATATCATCCGTCCGATCAGTATCAGATCTATAATTTTGGTGCATCATAATAGTGTCTTTAAAGATGCAAGTTGGCGCGAGAAGACAAAACGTCGAAACAACAACCAAACGATAGAAATCATTGTCATTCTGCGCTCCTGGTGGTAGTTTTATTTCGATTTTTGTTGTACTTATCATTTGCACCCTTTGCTTAACCATCACTATACCATTGCTGCCTTTTTCTTATATATCGATAATAATAATACATAATAAATTTGCATCTTGACTGTATAGGCAATGTGCAACGAGGTGCGATAGACATTAAAAAAAACCAAGTGACAAGAAAAAAGAATTGAAAGTAAAATAAAAGAACGTCTCTGAATGAGAATGACTGAATTATGAAAAAATTAATTATGCAATAATGCCAAGATAGAATTTTTTGTTTTTTTCTTTTTGTCTTGATTATCTTTTTAAAAGTGGAAAAAATTAAACAAGATCAGATTTGGGTGGTTAAACCACTTAATATTGTGTGCCAGCAGTGTGTCAAGTTGATGTGAAGAAACACTATACAACATCGTAGGCCTAGAAGAAGAAGCAGCCATTTTGGTGGCTTCGGGCTACTGCGGGGGCGATCAACCGATTGCAGGGGGTTGCGGGGGTGCGGCGTTCGGGGGCATGGGGCTCGAGAGGGGGAGTCGCCCCCTCTCGTAACCGCCGCGAAACGCCAAGATTTCCCGCATCGAGTTCATCGAGAAATGGGGGCTGACCCCTGTCCTCAGACCGAGGCAGGACCTATGCCCCCACCGGATTGGTGCGGAGGAACAAGGCGACTCGAGGTACTTCAAAATGTCAATTTTTTTTTTTTACCTATTTGTATACTTTGTCGCCTATTAATTTTTTTTTTTCACTCTGCATAAGAGTGGTCTTCATGTAGAAAGAAAAAAAAAAAAAAAAAAAAAAAAATATTGAGTATATACATTGTTGATGATGATAATAATTAATATTTGTAATTATAAATTGAAGAAAGTTGAGTAGTTGATAGTAAACATACTTAAAATGTATTTAAATCATTTGCATATTTTTTTTTTTTTGTTTTGTTTTTAGACAGCAATTATCATTTTAATTGAAAAATTTCATTCTTTGATGAAATATGTTGAGCATGACTGCACAAAAAATTTGAAAGAAAAAAAATATTTGCACAAAAAAAAAAAAGCTCATTCACAAATGATAAATAAATATCTGCACGCATAGCATCTTGACGCACTCAAAAAAAAACACTAGTAGACTTTAAAAACAATATTTTTATGTTAATATAAAAATGAATTATTAAATAAATAAAAAATTATTTTTCCACGGAATAAATAATAAATATTACAAGCACGTCAGTATATGTCAATTTCCCCTTTTTATTTTTTATTATTTTTATTTATTTTTCTAATCAAATATAATGAGTCAACAATAATGTGTACTCTATAATTTAGTGAAGAAAATTGATTTTACTTGGATATAAAATTGTGTCAAATTTTGGGTAAATATTTCAAAAATTTATATAAAATTTTTTATTTCGTAAAAAATTGACAAAACAATAAACTTTTTTATACTTATCTTTTGAAGCAAATAATTGTTTGAGTATATATTATTGAATTTAAAGTTATAAAAAAATTGATATTTTTATCGATGTAATCAGTGATTGCAGTTTATATTTTTTAGTATTTAATGCTCTACAAAAAAAAAAAGCTACTAAAATATTACTGCAATATATTCGTAGAAATTTTTAAATATAGAACATGATACAATTCAAAATAATTTAATATGTTAACCAATTTATTTTAAATATATTATTTTATTATTATTTCTTCTGTAATTTTGTTTTTATGTTTATTCTCAGAAGTTAAAATTTCATGATCATAAAATTGATGATCTTGATAATTTAATTCAATAAACAAAGTCTCTTATTACGCTTGAAAATTAAATATAATCTTTGTGGTTTTTTATGTTTTTTTTTTTTTTTTTTATTATTTTTCTCATTTAAATTTAATGAAAAAAATAAACAGAAAAAAGTAAAAAATAAACCAACAAGCAAGCAATAATATTTAAAATTAAAAACAAAAAAGAAAAAAATGTTTACAGCACATAAGTGACTGGTACCGCATTGATGTCATCTTATTTTGCATTCATGAATATAATTTTCATTATCATAAATAAAATAAATAATTAAAAAAAAAAAAAACAAAAATTGACCAACAAAAGAGTTGTTGACTTGCGCAAAGTTCATAGCGCATTGCAGATCAAAATGTCTAAATTCTCAAATATTTACTGTTTGCTTTATTCTTAATTTATCTATCAAAAATTAATTAATTACATCTGCATTATAATATCATCTATAAAAATATTTAAATAATATTTTGCATTATAAAATTGTCATTAGTAAAAAACTCTGACGGAATTTCAAATAATATTATGAGATCTATATACTCTTTAAATATATATATTATATAAATTTTTAATGAGGTCAATTCAGGTAAAAATTAATATAGACTTACGACTTTTTCGATATACAAACGTTTGAAAACAATTTAAAAAAAGTTTGGTCTACTATAAATCAATATAAAAAATATTGAAAAACTCACCCTTACTGCAGTTGATAATCATAATGATGACGATGATGAAGAGGATAGAATATCTAGACTGATGTCATTGACTTGTCCCAATGATATTTATATAATCTGCAATAATAATTTTAAAAAAAAACTGTGTTATTTATACATTCAATCAATTATATTTTTATTTTATATTTTAAACTAAACAAAAAGCTTGAGGATGGGCTTAAAAAACAGACAAACATTGAAATATCTCAATTGAATTCTCGGCGCAATGCGGCAAAATAATATAGCTTGTTACAAATAATACCATAACTCAATATATATATATCTACTAATTTTAATTTTCAATTTATTCTTTGGCACTGTCAACTTGAATAATTTATAATAAAATCAAACTTAATTTACTACAATTTTAATAAGCTACCCTTTTTTCTTTTTTAATTCAGGTAATCTACTTAAACTATTATTATTTTAAGAATATAAATTTTTTTATTTTATTTATACACTTGCTAATGACGATAAAATTTTTTTTTATTATTCAATAACAACTTTTAGTTTTATCATATTGAAACAAATACTTTTAAAAAAACCATTGATGTATTAAAGAATAAAAAAAAATATATAAATGTTGTTTAAAATAATAAGAGTATGTTTATATAAATAAAAAAAAAAAATAATAATAAAATAATAAATAAGCAATGTCATGAAGCACGCAAAAAAAAAAAATAACGAAGAATTAATTGAGTGACCTTACATATGCGCATGAGTGCATTGGTGCCAAGTTCATGTAGCACTTTATATTGCAACCGGGTAAACACGTGTAGGGTTTCTTTTGATGATCTAGAAGATCATGGACAAAAGTCCAGGAGACAATATCAGGTAGACATTAAAAAAGTATATAATATTTGGGAAATTAAAAAGAAAGATGTGTATTTTTTATTTAAATATAAATAAAGAAAAGAAAATTTAAAAGAATAAAATTTGATGATTCTAATTAAGGCTTATATAATGAATAAAATAGAAAAGACATGAATAAAGTGATTTGTATCTCAAATAGGCATGGGGCCAGTAGGTCTTGTTCAAGACATATCGTGTCATGAGGATGAGGTTTTATATGCAGAAAAGGGCAGTAGGACAAAAGTAGTATGAGACTAGAGGGTTGTAAACGGTCATGGCATGTAGCCAATACCGTAGTGCTGCAATTTTCTCTACATCACAGACCACAATATTTTATTTTTTTTTTTTTTTTTCATTTATCTATATTTTTATATTTATTTTATTTAATTCAATCGTATTCAACTATCCATATATGGTAATTCAATATTATTATATATGTTCAAAATTTTAAAACCCAAAAACTTTTTTATTATTTTATTTTATTTTTTTTGTTTTTATATTTTTTTTTTCATTCAATTTTATTTTATTATTTATTTTTTTCTTGTTTAACATGTAACCTACATTACTGGATAAAGAAAAAAATCGATAAAAACTTTTTCATCTAAACTTGTTTGGCAATTTTTGATTGGCTACCATTTACTATTTCTCACTTTGATGATTTTTTTCTCATTCTCCAGAGAGTTATAACTTATAAAACGTTTCATAGTTTTTATGTGTCTCTTATTTATTTATTTTTTTTTTTCTTTATTATAAAAACTTTTTATATATCATTACTTTAATTTTTGATTATCTTTATATATCTATTTTTCATGCTGTCGTTTATTATTGAACATTTTTCATTGTTTTTTTTTTTTCTTTTATATAAAACACTTTTAATCATCTCTCAACTTTTAATTTTATCTTTATACTCATTATTTATCTTTTGTACTGTGACTTTATCTCTACTTATTAATAAAACCAATTTCCAATAATAGAACTAATGGTTTATATAAAATTTCATTTACTAAAATTAATTAAAACATTCAATTAATTATTTATAAATGTATAATTTAATATTATTTAAAAATTTTAATCAGTAAATCCTGAGAATATTTAAAATACAACTTCAGTGATACAACACTTGAATAGTCAGACACTGAGACACTAAATGAAAAAAAAAATACAAGTTTATTAATTAAATTATTATGACTCGAGTTAAATAATTATAATGAGGAAATTTATTAACTGGTGAATTAGTAGATTATATATCAAGTCAATTTATTTTATAAATAAATGATTGAAAATTATGATCATGATATATTTTAAATGTCTGTCAATTTGACATACTGTTTAAATTTTAAATACAACATGCATAATAATAACACATGATAGAAATATATTGTTAAGCATATATAATATTGACTAAAATTAAATTTGATAAATTGATCTTAATTAAATTTTAATAATTAAAAAATTTTTAATTCAATAACACAAGTATATTTTGTAGAAAATAATTCAAGTACAGTTCATTAATGCAAGAAGGTTTTTAGCTCGTTAAATTAAAACTTGAAGGGTATAATAAAAAAGATAAAAAAAAAAAAATAAATAAAAAAAAGATAAGCTGCTGTGAGAAAAAAATCTTGACTTCTTATAACCATTAAATCGAATGAAAGCTTTGTCAATCTCCCACTGCGTATATACTTTGCTATTGTCATCAAAGCCACCAGTATTTCCCCTCAAAAATTTATCGACATAATGCACGTACTTTGATAAGAGGTCGAGAGAAATCAAGAGTAGCAAAATGCTAATGAACTGACTCACCACTCGATAC
Organism: Lysiphlebus fabarum; assembly: GCA_011426435.1. Classification (NCBI taxonomy): domain Eukaryota; kingdom Metazoa; phylum Arthropoda; class Insecta; order Hymenoptera; family Braconidae; genus Lysiphlebus; species Lysiphlebus fabarum. The sequence goes on from WSYQ01001116.1 coordinate 53,440, forward strand.
ATTGATGAGAGTGGTACTTGAATTAAACGTCTAGTTCAAGTATTCAAACCTCAGGTGGTCTTTACCACTCAATTTTTTTAAAAATATTTTTATTCATTTGTTTTTTTTTTTTTAATCCTAAAATAAAGCTATTAATATTTGACTGTCAAATTGAGAGAAAAATAAATAACAGTGTGTAGGCTGAGATGGCAGCACCACCTACTTGAATTTTAAATATCAAGACCTATCAAGCTGATATTTAGTTGAATGAAATCTATATATGTATAAATAGTCTTGTGTACAGACAGGTGGAAAAAAAAAAAAGCAGATAAATTTATAGAAAAAAAAAAAATTATATATAGCAAGTCAGTATAATTGCTTTTAGTGGGTGGTTATATATGAAGGTCGCAAACCAAGTTGAATAAAGAAAAAAAAAATTGACAAGCAAGATGATTAAAACTATAACCAAGATTTCTTTTGACGAGTTTTTTGAATTAATAATGATATGGAACATCACGTGTATACATTTTTTTTTTTTTCTTTCATTTTTATTACGACCTCAAAGATTTAACAAAAAATATTCACCTTGTATCATACACTTTACCCTTTGATAAGTTTAACAAGTGCTTTACATTTTTTTTTTTCTTTTTTTAACTTTAAATTTTTCTTTTTTTTTTTTCATGACATCAGATGATCCCTCGTTCTACATTTTAGACACTAATGCTCGTTGACAGTCAAAGGATATTGCTTATAAAATGATTGCTCTTGCTTCGATTCGATTTTTTTTTATTTTTTTTAATTTTAAATCAGGCCATATACGTTGAAGCATAACTCCGATAACTCTTAGTCGCTTGAACGACTGCTAACTAGGTTCCAAGCTCACCCTTAACTTTTGAAACTTTACTCTTCTATAACTCCCTAGTGACTAGTTTGACTATCTTGTATCAAAATTATTTATCATCAATTTGTTTTTTTTTATTCTCAATTTACGTGTGACTTTATTAAATTAATTTATCATTATATTTTTTTATATTTTATCATTAAAGTTTTAGTTATAATATATTTTTTGTATTATGTTTTCTTCAAAGTTACTTGTGAAATTATTATTTGAGGTTATAATTTTTGGCAACAGTCATGGGAACAGACGAATTTATTGGTCTGATGAATGATTTTACGAGTGACTCACGTCGTACAACCCAAACACTTGAAATATATAGGTATATTAATTATACAACGTATTTTGCCAGCTGGTGTTTTGTTGAAATTATTAAATTGGCTATCAAAATTTACACACAATACAGTATATTATGTTGTTTATTTTATCTTTTTTTTTTTTCTCAGTAAATAAGTGTATTTATCGCTGTTTTATTTTTAGTGGTATATAAATGATCTTCAGCTATATTAACACTCAATTTCAGGGTCACTAATTTTTTTTTTTTTTTTTTGTTTCTTTAATGTTCAAGTGAGAGTTCATTTAGAAAGAAAATATAAAAAAAGTTATAAAAATATGTGTCTATCTTTTCAAGGTTTTAATAAATTTGTTAATAAAGATAAATAAATGATTTCAATTTGAGAATTTAATATTTTTTTTTGTGTCTTATTGATCTTGAAATTCAGAAATATTAATAGATATGTTTGAAATTTATCTAATGGAAAATCTTTGTGGATAATTACGCAGAAATTTAGATTGGCATTAGTGTATATTCAAATTTGTAATTTTGTTTTGATATTCAATGGAATGTATTATTCTCTGTTGATTTATAACAAAGCTATATTTGTACCTAATGTTTCTGGATTGTTTTTGCACAGTTAAAGCTATATTAAATTATTGATCTTAGTTAAAAGTTATCTATCTATTTATTTTTTTATTTTTGGTAAACGTCACTCTAAAGTTTAATAACTCAACGAATATCATAAAACAAGTAACCTAAATATTGTGGAAAAACTAAAATATATTATTATATAAATTTTTTTTCATCATGAATTTACTGACATAAAATAAATAAAATGGATTTTATAAATTTATAATAAATATTATAAAATTATATAAAATAAAAATCTAACTGCTTGGATTAATTTTGATAAATTATTCGAATTAATTTTTTAATCAATCACGTTTGTAAATAATTTTAATTCAACAAATATTTTAAGATTTATTTCGATTCAAAATATTGACAGATAATAATTATTTCGATTTCTGTCATTCTTTTTTAAAAAAAAAAAAACAACCAAATCAGGTTGAATATCATGCTTCTTTAGTGAATAATTTCTGTCTCTGATGAGTTTTTAATATTTGTAAAAAATTTAATTTTTTATGCACAGTATATTTAAATAACTTTTATAAAAAAAAAAATTCATAAAAGTTTAAAAATAAATATCTTTTGATAATAAAAATAAAGTATATACGTGTAGGTTGCAAGATGAACGAGTTTTCATCTATGAAGTAGGTTTCGTGGTTTTGATAAGCATGATAGACTATTTTCAGAAGTGGGTCACTGTGACTGTGACTGCATCGTGTAAAAGTTTAACATATCAAGCAAATGTCATAGTTCAACGTCATCAAACAAGTCAACTTTTTTATTTTTCATTTTGAATTAAATTTTAAATCAAAATTTTAAAAAAGTATTAATAATTTTTTTTTTATTTAAATATTAAATGTATTTGCACTGTCTTGAAATAATCGTATAAAATATATTTAAATATGAAATTTCATTGCCTATATATTTGTATAAATTAATTATAAAAAAAAAAAAAGAATATTATGAAATTAAATTTAAAAAATTAATTATACAGATCGCTGCCGAAACTCAGCAGCCAGGACGAGGATGGGCCAAATCCTCACAGCCAATACACAGGCGTCACACACTTCGAACCAATACCACACGATCATGACTTTTGTGAAAGGGTCGTCATCAACGTGAGTAACAATATTATTATTGTCAAAACAATAAAAAAATAATAATTATACATAAAAAAAAACCAAGTGAAAGGTCATACTTTAAGTATTTAAAAAAAAAAAAAAATTTATCAACCACATGAATGAGTTTCAAAGTGGAGTCAAACAGTATATACATGTCATTTTCTTAAGTACTTATTTTTTTTTCTTTATTTTCATTCAGTACTTTTTTTTTACCGGGGTGCAAATGCGTTTTGGCACGGTCGCCAATTGGACATCGCGTGACAAGCTTTTGGAGAAAACTTGAATCATATAACACCAACGCTTTGTCAGCAAAAAAATAGGCGTTAGCATAGAGTACTTTTACTACACTGACAAAAAAAAAAATTTAAATGAGAAAAAAAAAAAAGAAAACAAATATATAGTGCACTTGAAAGCATTTTTTTACTTGACTTCTAACAAAGCTCGAGTAAACTTGTACAATATAAACCATTTCTTTTTAGTCTTTGCTTCAATTTATGCCACGATTTTTTGTACATAAAATTTAATCGTGAATGCTCACGCAAAATCTATTCAACAAAAAACAATAATATCAAGAAAATTGTCCTTAATTTAGATATAAATAAAGACACCTATCAACTAGATCGAAAGTGATTCAATATATATTTCAGTTAAATATAACAGAATAATATTAAGTTGTATGTATTCGTTCAAATCACGCACACGATTTAAATCTTTTTTTTTTTTTTTTTTGTTAAATAATAAATAAATTTTGAAAAATATTGAGATTGTATGGCAAAGTTGAAAATAATTTCAGATAATCATTTTTTAATAATGATTATTATTTTTTTTGTTATATTTAATCAAGGTTAAATATTTAGTAAAAAAAATAAGGCAATTTAATTATATAACAAAAGAAAAGAGAGATTAAAAATTTATATAGTAAAAATAATCTCAATTGTGACATGACCGCATTGCACAAATTATTTTAGATACAAAGTTACTTGAATTAAATATTCAAAAATTAAAAAAAATATTTTAATTAATAATTAATTATAATGCTTTATATAAAGTTGAATTTAGAATTTGTTTTTTTTTTTTTTTTAATTATGAATAATTAAAATTTTATAGTTGGTATATAAATTTATTAATTAGAGTATATAAGTTTATAAACATATAAGATATCAAGTAGATATAATTAATTTTTAATTGATGCATGTTTTATTTGAATTTTTGTTTTTTTTTTTTTTTTAATTGGTGTCATTTGTTTTTTTATTTTTTTTTTTTTTGTTTACTATTTTATTTTAGGTGAGCGGGTTACGGTTTGAGACACAACTACGTACGCTGAACCAATTTCCGGACACATTGCTTGGCGATCCGGGAAGACGGATACGTTATTTTGATCCATTACGCAACGAATATTTCTTTGATAGAAATAGACCTTCATTCGATGCAATTTTATATTACTATCAAAGTGGTGGTCGATTACGACGACCTGTTAATGTACCCCTCGATGTATTTTCCGAAGAAATTAAATTTTATGAATTGGGTGAATTGGCAACAAATAAATTTAGGTATAGTGTAAAAATAAAATAAATAAATAAAATGTCTTTATATGTATATTTATAAATCGCAATTAATTGATTAATTAATTTATTTATTTTAAATATTATAACAGAGAGGACGAAGGATTTATCAAAGAAGAAGAAAAACCATTACCAACTCATGAATTACAAAGAAAAGTATGGTTATTATTTGAATATCCAGAAAGTTCCCAAGGTGCTAGAGTTGTTGCAATTATATCTGTATTTGTGATTTTATTATCAATAGTAATATTTTGTTTGGAAACATTACCCGAATTTAAACATTATAAAGTTTTTAATACAACAACAAATGGCACAAAAATTGAAGAGGATGAAGTACCAGATATAACTGATCCATTCTTCCTTATTGAAACAATATGTATCATCTGGTTTACGTTTGAATTATCGGTGCGCTTCCTTGCCTGTCCAAATAAACTTAATTTCTTCCGTGACCTTATGAATTTCATCGATATCATCGCGATCATTCCGTATTTCATAACATTAGGCACGGTTATTGCCGGCAAAGAAAATGAAATGAATTTGCCAAAAGCACCGGTCAGTCCACAAGATAAAAGTACTAATCAAGCAATGTCCCTTGCAATATTGAGGGTAATACGACTTGTCAGGGTATTTAGAATATTTAAATTATCAAGGCATAGTAAAGGTCTTCAAATACTTGGACGTACATTAAAAGCATCAATGCGTGAGCTTGGTCTGCTCATCTTTTTCCTCTTTATTGGTAAGTCAAAAAAATATTTTTTATATAAATTACTTTTTTTTTTTTTTTTTTTTAATTATAATATTATATTAGTTGATATATATAGTTTAATATTATATAGTATCAGTGATTGTTATAAATAAAAGTTATATCATATAGTATATATATATAGTGATTAATGCGTAGTTAAATTAACGCGCGAGTGATGATGTGATTATAAATAAATAATTAAAGTGAATTAAAAAAATAAATAAATAAATAATGGAAGAATCAGCACATGTAGCTGAATTTTTAAATATGTATCGAGTTAGTAGCGTTGCGAGGTCATGTTTCAGGGGTAATCCTGTTCAGCTCGGTGGTGTACTTTGCTGAGGTTGGAACACCGGACAGCTTCTTCAAATCTATACCAGCCGCGTTCTGGTGGGCGGTCGTCACGATGACAACCGTTGGCTATGGAGACATGAGGTATAATTAAAATTTTGATTTATCTGAACGTATTTTCTTCGTTGTCTTGCAGGTGTGGTGCTATTCTCCTCGGCAGTTTACTTCGCGGAGGCTGGCTCAGAGAATTCGTTCTTCAAGTCCATTCCGGACGCGTTCTGGTGGGCCGTTGTCACGATGACTACCGTGGGCTATGGTGACATGACGTATGATGTACTCACTTTCATTAACATTTTAGTTATTGCCACAGTATGCTCCTCTTGAGTTGTCGTTTGTATTTTTATTTATATCCACTAAATGGTTGGTTAAATATAATTAACTTGTTATATTCTCGTATCATCCAACACCTTCGTGACATCAATTTATTTATTATTTATTTTATTTTAATTTTTTTATTATTTATTTATTTATTTATTTATTTATTATTATCATTATCCTTCCTTTAAATTGACACTTTTATTATTTTTGTTTCGATTTTTCATCTTTTCATACTACCAAAACCCATGTTGCCTATTTTTCTTGTCAAATCCATTCATATTTCTTTTTTATTATATTTTATTATATCTCTATACATATACATATCATATACATATATATATTTATCTGTTTTCCGTTTCTGTTAATTTAAATTTAAATATATATATTTTTATACTTATTGTATATCAATATTACACTTTCTCAATCACGACAAATTTTTATGTCGTAAATTTCTCTGCATTTACATGATAAATATATTATAAAATATTTTCTATATTTATAATCAATAAATAACTTGATTTTTTCTAATAATAAAAAATAAATAAAAAACATAAATACACTCACTCATCACATAATGCATTTTAACAAGACAATCATAAAAAAATATTTCTCACAAATAATTCATGAATTAATCATTGCGCTTTTTATAATCATATATTTATTATTATTATTATTTCAACTATCGTTGTTTTGTTAAAAAAATATTGTTTTATTGTTTATTAATTATAATTTTATTTTGTTCTTCACTTTTGTGTTTTTAATTTATATTATGTCGTGATTTTTATTCGGGAAAATTCTTTGTTCCTGACCATTTGTAACAAGAGAACAATTCAATTGGCATTTTATTTCAATTATATCATAAATTATATAATAATATATACAATTTTATTTATTATTAATATATTTATATATTATATATATAATATTGAAATGATATATTTGAAAAAAAAAAATATATATATACAAATTTTAAATAAAAAAAAAGTGGACGATGTATGAACGTCATTGATTCAATTCGCCATGGGAATAATCTCGGCTTTGTTCTCTCGTATGTGATTGAAGCAATATATATAAATACAATTCATTTTTTAATAGTCTCATTATTTTTCGTATCCTGTGACCTTTTATTAACACAAAAAAAAAAAAATATTAAAATAAAAATAACTATATTTATAAAAAATAAATAAATAAAATTTCTATACTCGAGTACGTCCAACGTCATTGTTACAATATTGAGCAATTCAAAAAAATAAATATATCAGAAAATTAATATTTCTGATATTATATATTGTTTTGTCTATTTCGAGCTTCGGCCTACCAAGTAGAGAAAAATAAAAAAAATTTAAATCTATAAATAATGAAAATAAAAATTTTTTTTTTTTTCGTAATTTTAACTGTGAAATTTAATTGAGGCATTTTTTTTTTTTTTTTTCTTTCTAATAAACAATATATATATGAAATTTATTTATAAAGGGACTGTCACGCTCGTCCACTCATGTCTTGTATCAACAAAGAATTTTCCATGAGAAAAACCGCTTTTGAGTGCCAGAGTGGACATAGAGCTCACCACTTATAATGCATGCGCCTCGAATTTCAATACCCAGGAATGCTGAGAGAGGCATGCTATTGACTATATATATTATTATTCACTGTTTTCATGTTACACACGATAATAATGATGTACGATCTACTACGAGGGATGAAAAAATACAACATGATTTTTTAATAAACTAACTATTTTTGTAATTATTATTTATTTTTTTTTTTTTGAAAGACACTATTTGTTTTTTTTTTTTTTTTTTTCATATTTTTCTATGACGAACAATTAACTTTATATCATAAAATCATTCATAATAATATAATTATTATATAACAACATCAAGGCATTATATATTCAGAAAGAAAAAAAAATCAATCATAAAAAATAAGAGGTATTTTTTTGCTTAAGTAATTTGCGTATTTAATTAAAAAAATATTGCTTTAAATTTATAAAAATTTTACCTTTAAATATTTTGTTTAGATATATAAGTATATTTAATTTGAGGTATATATAGTTAGCTTCAATTTTTTTTTTAATTATCAAAATAATTAATTTAAAATTTATATACAGTATAACAGTAAGTTTAATTAAAAAAAAATCCTCAACAAAATTTCCCATAAAAAAAACAAATGTAATAAATAAATTTGATAATATTGTGGCTATAAATTTGTAATATACAATTTTAAAAAAAATATTGTTAATAGTAATTATTAATGAAAAAAAAAAAAAAAAAAAATGCCTAATAAAAAAATTTAGCTAAGATTATTATTACACTTGATTATTTTGTTATTATATTATATTTGTCGCAGATGAGCCTCCCGAATGTAGAGCAACACTTGACACGGCACACGAAATAGACACCACACCTCGCACATAGCTCGATAACAATGTGTCTTTAATAATTATTAATATAAATAAATATATATTTAAACAATTAAAATATTAAATAAAAATAAAAACAAAAAAATATATTAATATATAAATTTAATAATATTTTATCAATAAAAATTCATAATAATAAATGATAATTAATAAATTTTTTTAATTTGTTACAGACCGGTGGGTGTTTGGGGAAAAATTGTTGGTTCATTATGCGCGATTGCTGGTGTCCTGACAATTGCATTACCAGTGCCTGTTATAGTTTCCAATTTCAATTACTTTTATCACCGTGAGACTGACCAGGAAGAGATGCAGTCACAAAACTTTAATCATGTTACAAGTTGTCCGTATCTTCCTGGCACATTAGGTAATTTTTTTTTGCATTTTTTATTTTAGTATTTGTTTATGAAAATTATATAGATTTAATAATAATAATAAAATTATTATATATAGTTTTATAATGTCAATGAAAATTTTTAATATATCAAAAATAAAATGCATGATTATAATATATATATAATGTAATCTAGATTTGTTACTATTTTATATATTTTATTTATTATTATTACTATTTATCGTGAACTTTTCACCCTGTCGTACTTATCTTTTGTAATTTATCTTTGGTAAAAAATCTCTAGACAATCACGTTCACCACTTAAATACACGAAATAAAATTTTTGAAATAGGGAAAAAATATCGTGGCTTATATAAAATAAAATAATTTCATAAGGGTGAAAAATGTAATAATAATAAATATATATATAAATAAATAAAAATATATTCATTATTTTATATGTTTATTATAATAAATAGAATTTGTTTTTTAAAATATTATATAGATTTGATGAAAAGATTGTTTTGAAGATTGTAACTTGAGTTAGGGGTAGTTAAGTATAGGTCAAGGCCTTTGGTCAAAAGTAATCCCTTTTATTATACGAAGCCACAAGACAAAATTACTTTAGTCGATTTGTCAACTCTATTACACTTGTTTTTTTTTTCCTTTTTCTCTATATATCTATATGTACTACTATAAATCTACTTGACATTGTTAAATACTTATAAATACTTGAAAATTTTTATAAACATTTTTTTTTTTTTTTTTTTTATATTAATTTAATAATACCCCGTTTTATTTATTTTTATAAATTTTACTTATAATGTTAAATGAAATCTTTTTATTAATTTAATTTGAAAAAAAAAAAAAAAAAAATATAAATTTAAATGCAGGTCAACACATGAAAAAGAACTCTATGTCGGAGTCATCGTCAGACATAATTGAACTGGAGGATCGTATTTTATTAACTCAAGAAGTTATTAAAAGACCAAATTGTATATCTGGTCACAATAATAATATCAATCCAACTTGTATGAGTATAGAAACTGACGTCTGACTACTAGGTAATAATTTAATAATTTAATTAGAATAATTATTTATTTAGTTATTTAAATGAAATATTATTAATTTTTTTATATTTTTATATATTTTAGTAAAGGAGACGGTGACAGGGTGGAGGCCATTACTGAATCAATTATTAAAAAGCTCGAGTTCCTTGCGGTACCTAACGTAAAAGTCTCCCTTTGAACAATGTGCCATCGACAATGACAACAAACGACAACTTTACAATATCATAGTGTTGTAAACACCTTGTTCATAAATATACATATTATTTTCATGACTTTAAAAAAGCAAAATTACAATATAAAAAAATAATAATAGTTTTTTTTTTTGAATTTTGCTAAAGCATCATGATAATAAATAATTAAATTTAAAAAAAAAAAAAAACAGATTTAAGTTGTGCGCTCAAAATATTAAAAAAAAAGAAATTAATAAAATAATAAAAAATAAAAAAAAAAAAGAGACACTTGGTACCAAAGCAATCATTTATGTAGGGACTACTATACAGTATATACATTTTGTATATATACTTGACTAATTTTGTGCCCCACACCACCGACTCCAGTGTTCAAATTGAATTTCCGTAGCGTCGTTTTTCCAACGAGTGAAAATATAACTTCAGGACTGACGAAAAAAAAAAAAAAAAAAAAAAACAGTCATGAAGACAAAAATAAATAATGTATAGCTTGAGTAAAAAAAAAAATTAATAAATAATATCGTGAATGATAAAAATTTTTAAAAAATAAAAGAGCAAAAAAAATAAAAATAAATTAATAATAATAATAATATTAATAAAATAATAATTATAATAATAATAATATTAAATAATTATAATAAAAAATCGTGATGAGTTGGAGCGAATTTAGAAAATTTATTAATTTTAAGATTAATAGAAAAAAAAATTAATTAATTTATCAATAGAAAAAAATTTGTGGTAAAAAAAAAAGCTAAAGAAAGTGGGAGCAAAAAATGGGAGCCCCGGCGGGCCGCGGGGATTATGCCAGATAATATTAATCATTTAAATTCATAAAAATTAATTAATTAAAAAAAAAAAAAATTTTACGAATTGTAATAAGTATAGAACAAAAAAAAAAAAAAAGTTTAAATAAAAATATCATAGCAGCGCCTTGCAATGGTAAACAATAAAAAAAAAAATAAAAGAAATTTTTAAAATAGAAAAAAAAGAAAAAATAAAAAAATTTTTTTAACAGTTGTTTTTACGATAATAAAAATAAAAAAATAATTAATTAATTAAAATGCTTTGTTGCGTTTTAAATTTTAAAACAAGTTGTTGCATCATTATGTATATGCAAATAAATGAAAAAGGGTATTATTCTTAATATGCATAATAATAGGATGTGCACGTGTGTATTATTGCTTTTTATTATATAATAAAAAAAAAAAAAAAAACAATTTTTTAATCAATGATGATAAAATTAATGTATATAAATACATACGTGCACAACTGAGACAATGGGACCGCGGCTCAAGATTAATATACCGCGTTGAATAATGTAAAAAAATTTCAAGAAATAATAAACTTATTTATGCAGGCTCCACCGTAAATTGCATCAAAGCTTTAACTTCAAATTCAATTTTAAATAAAAGTGAAAAAAAAATATTTAAAAATTAATTAATTAAGCAAGATATAATAAATCTTTAAGACTTGAATAAATTAATTATTGAGACAAACGAAATAAATAATTAAACACATAAAAACGTAAAAAAAATTTTAGGAAAAAAAATTTATAAAAAATAAATACAATTTACACGCATTTTATCGAAAGTTGCATTGAATCGTACGTAATTGTGCAATGTCCCATCCTACATCCTGCATGTCTCAGTGTTACCTCGCACGCGTTCCAGTTCCATTTTTAGTAATATAATTTATTGTAAAATATTAAAATTTAAAAATGGAAAATATATTAAATAAATAATAAATATCGTGAAATTTATTTAAAAGTTTGTTTTGTGATGATATTTGTAAGAATTTTTGTTTTTTTTTTTATATATATATTAATCTGATATTCAATAATGAGATTAATAATAATAATTTTCACAATAATTATTTAAAATAAGCAAATGAATTTTACAAATGCACACAAGTATTAAAATGACTAGTCAAAAATAATGTTAAAAAAAAACAGGCAATAAAATGTTATTTATTTTTTTAATTTTTGTTATTTTATTTAAAGTTTTTATTTATTTATTTATTGATAAAAAAGTGTTAATATATATATATATATGATCAGAAGGATGTTTGGAATTGAAATGCGTCGCGTAGCCAATCCTTCCTGCCGATTCCATATATACGTCTAATTTTAATTGTAATTATTCTATTTAGTTTTAAACGAAAATAATGAAAAAATTCAAAAATAAAAAAAAAAACAAATATACGATTTCTGAGATAAAAAAAAAAAAAAAAAAAGTTTTATTTCGAAGTATTACACGTTTTTTTTTTTTTTTCTTCCAGCGAATTCTGATGGTGGCTGCTTATTTAACGAAACTTCAATACAACCATGTTAGATAACAAAATTTTTTAAAAATAAAAAAGAAATGAATTAAAAATGAGAAAAATTGTGAAATATTTTCCATCCATTTTACCGTCACACAGTGATCAAGAGGTGGTCTATTGAGTCAAATTAAATTTATTCAATAAATGTAAATGAATTTTTTTACAATAATTTAGATTTAAAATTTTTAAAATAAAGGATCTTTTGTCCTGTTAAATTCAATTTAAATTGTAATTTTGTTGAGTTTTAAAATACATCAAGATGAGGTCTTCAACCAAATAATAAAATTAATTTATCTCAAATAAATGAGATAAGAAATTTTTTAATCAAGCAAAAGACCTCCTACCGTCCCATTGACCATCCCAACATAATAAAATAAAAAAAATTTAATAATAATAATAATCTTCTCAGCTCGAGACAAAGAAAAAAAATAATAATAATTTTTTTTTTTTTTAAATTCAATTTTGGAGTAATATTCCAGTCAAAATTTTATTAGCAAATGCCCTAGATATAAATGTTTATAATAGCCGTGAATAAAGGCTAAAAAAAATTTTAAAAATAATTTTTTTTTTAAACTTTCTTTGGGCTTTTAAATTAAATTAAGAAAAATTACGATTTATAATGAAAAATTGTCTCGAATTATGTATTAATTATAAAATCAGAAAGAGCCATTATATTTAAAAAAAAAATTTTAAATAAATTTAAAATAATCAGGCTTAAATAATTAAAAAGTAGATAAAAATCTAAAGTGTAATAATAGAAAATATTGTGAATAATAATAATATCCAAATGATTTGTTAATTATTTCATCAAACAAGTCAAAAATTCAAATACACATAAACACAATAACACAATTACTCTTTATGCGCATTTAAATTTTTTATAGCACGAAAAAATATAATTATTTCCAATTTATTAATTTTAAAAAATTTTTGATAAAAATTAAAAAAATTATGAAAAATGTGCATTATCCTCATCATGTTATAAGTAATATGTTCACATTTACTATTAAAAAAGATTTGACATTTGACGAAAACTGACCACGAATGATTTTTCTCTTTAAATTAATTGAATATTAAATAAATTCTATAGATGAAAAATAGCGAAATAAAAAAAAAAAAATAATTAATAATAAAAAATAAATAAAAAAATATCTTAACATTTTTATGCTTTTATTTCTTGGTTTAATAAGAAACTAGTTTACTATAACTTTAACTATTACTTATTAAAATTATTAACCGAAAAAAAAGATAAATAAAAATAGTAAAATAAATTTAGCTGTGTAGCCTTGAACTCTCTATGTTCCAATAGCAGTAAAATACGATCAAAAAAATTAATTAAAAATTGGAAAATAAATGCAATTTTAATTAAAAAAAAATTAATATAGTAATTATTAGCCTCAATGTGACAATAGATAATATAATATTATTTAAAAGTAAAATTTATGCATATAATTTTTTTTTTATTTAATTTGGTTAAACATCATTCAGAAATATAAGTTACATTTAAAAAAAAAGGAAGGAATAAATATGACGCTAAGAATATTTAATATTTCGATAAAACTTTTATGAAAATCCATTGGACTTCCATAATTTATTGGGCCGATTGTACACGATAATTTAAAACTTTTAAAAATAATTTCAACAAACATGGACAAGAATAAATTCAAAGAATAAGTTATAAAAGAAAAAAATAAAAAACATTTAAAATTATTAATTTATGATGATTAATGTTTTTATTTTACTGAGCTATGCACCAAGTGCTGATAAACATAAATTTAAATCAATATAATACCAAAAAAAAATATGTATATATTATTTTTTTATTTTTCAATGTTAATTCATTTTAAATGCCAATTTGATGCAATTATTTAATTAGTTTATAAATAATAATATTAATAATAATAACAGTTGATACACAGCTCAGTGATTACGCTCATGATTTATCATATTAAAAAATGAAAATAAAAAAATAATAAAACAAACAATGACGATGAAAAGTATAATATAATGAAACCATTATAAATACATTCCGGAAAATAAAATTAATTTTGTTACGTTATATAAAAATCTGCTGTTAAATAATAGTGAAAAAATAATAATAAATTTAGCTTCATATGTTTCAAAAAAAATAAATAAATAAATAATAAATGAACCAAAGTGTAGATTTTAATCAGACAAATATAGAAAAAATTATATAAAATTTAATAATTTCAATAAATAAATAAAACACTAGTGCCGGTACCATAATTGCACATCCCTTATTGCAATAAAAGAATGCTGATTAATTAAAATTTATAATAACAAATTGGATTGAATTTAAAATATTTAAAGGGAGCAAATATAAAAAGTTAAAGAAAGTCAACATATTAAATTCAAAGTTTTATTCTTCAACAGGCATATCAAAAAATCAATAATACGTATTATAATATTAATAATAATAAAAAAAAAAAAATTCATTAATTAATAAATTAAAAAATTATTCAAAAAATATAAAATATCATTATAAAAATTGAGTATTCAAACTCAAGTGTATGGGAATACAGGGTGTTAAAAACAAATAAAAAAAAATAGTTAATTTTTTAAATAAAAAAATTAATTTGTTGGTTTATGAAAAATAAGGCAATAGGGGATGTTGGAATTGGTGCATCACACGATAAATGCTAACTGCTTTTTTTAAGTGATAATATTTAGTGATATAATAAAATATCCAATAATTAAAAAAAAAAAACAAAAAATAAAAAATCAAGAAACCAATATTTGTTATTATTGAAATTTTTTTTCAATAATTTGAGCCACATTGAATGATGATAAGTATTACTTATATATAAATAATAAGTATATATTTATTATACACATATAGATATATACATAAGTACATATATGTCTATATTGTGGTATGTACATATATATATGTATATAGTATAATAATAATGATGATGATGATAATAGATATCGCTCACATTAAATAAAAATGAAAAAATTAAAAAATTAAAATAACATAATTAACTATTTGAATAAATAGAATTAAAAAAAATAAATAAACACACAAATAAATAATTAAAATTAAAAATAATAAATAATAATTATTCATTATTATGATAATAAAAAAATAAAATATTGTTAACTATCTAAATGAATAATTTTGATTACGATTATATAAGCTACTTAGTAAGCTTTACAAAAAACAAAACAAAAAAAATAATATAATAATAATTATTATTAATAAATAAATAAATAAACGAAAAAATTAATTAAAAAAAAAAACAAATCTGTATGAGGGTTGTTTTCTCCCCCAAACCCCCAACACTAATTTTTAGCCAATCGGAATCTGTTTTATTAATTTTTAATTAATTCATCGAAAATTTGTTTATATAGTGTTGAGCACTGTTTAAAGTGCTTATCATTTTTTGGCTGTGTGAAGCTTAAAAAAAATAAATAAATAAATAAAAAATTAAATTAATATTAATTGGCTTTTTTTGTGAATGAATTATTTTGAATTTACATATATATCCAAAACGTTGATGTGATTAATCAAGAGAACAACTATCAAGAAGATGTGGACAATTTTATTTCATATAAAAAAATATATTTAATAAATGAGCCAAATATTTTCTGTACATTTTAATGCATTTATTGAGGCATAAAAAAAAAATTTTTTTTAAAAGTAATTTGCAATGATTGTGAAAATTTTATTATTTCAATTAAATTAGTATTACTTGGTCTTCCAATTACTTGTCTGTTAATTTCACATGCAAGTCACTGTGTTATTTAAATTTTAATTTTAATTATTTATTTTTTATTATAAATTGTCTGCAAATATGCTTCCGATTTCACAAACAAATACAAACATCAACAATAACAACAACAAAGCTGACATAAAATTGAAGTTAAAAATAAAAAAAAGTAATAAAAAATTAATTAAATCTATATTTGAAAGTAAATAAATTGACCCGGGCTCCCTTTTTGTTATCATTATCAATTTGGCTTTCCACTAATTAATTAATAAGAATTTTTCATAAAATATATTTTTTTTTAATAATAAATTAGTTATAAATAAATAAATAATAATTTTATCAAATTGTTTAAATTAATTTGTTTTATATAATTAAAATTAATAAACAATAATATGATAGAATAAAAATTAATAATAATATTTATAATGAATTATAAATTTAATCTTATTTACAAAATATAGTAAATAATCATCTGAATTATAATTTGAGTAAATAAAAAAATTAAATACTCAATTACTTGATAAATTAGTTATGCAAAAAATTAATAAATTAATAATTAAAAAATTGATGTGTGTGGGCATTGCCTGTTACAATTTTTAAAAATAATATTAATTATAATAAAAAAAAAAATAATAATTATTAAGTTTAAAATAATAGTTGAAAGAAAAAAATTTTTTTTAATAAAATTAATAAACAAAAAAATCAAACGAATCTATGAGCTATTGTTATATATAAACTCAATTGTTTTTTTTCTTTTTTTTTTTTTTATTTTTAATAATAATTTTGCGTAGTATGAAAATTAATTATGGCAGTCTGTACTTGAAAAATAAAAAATGAATTTAGAATGTAAATACATTGCGATTATTAACGAAGAAAAAAAATATAAATAAATAGTAATAATAAATGAAGAAACATAGAAAATATTTCAAAATGTTTTTTAGTATACAAAAAAAAAATATAAAAATTCATTTCGCTTTATTTAAATTAAATGAAAAAGTAGAATTATATTTAAAAAAAAAAAAACTATATAATGCTATAGTATTTATTCATAATGTCCAATAGAATGGCTAAAACAATTCAAATTTAATATGAAAATAAAAAAATAAAAAGTAGTCATTAAAAGCTCATTTGATAATGAAGATAAAATTTCAAAAATTATATAACAAGCATTTCCAATAATACCAACACCAAATAATACTTCTCAAAAAAAAAATAATAATATGAATAATGATAATAATGAAACAAACATTAAATAAAATATTGCGACTTGATTTATTTAAAAAAAAATAAATTATTGGCATAAAAAAATTTATAATTTAAAAAAAATTCAAATTTAATAATTAATTCGGTTAAAAATATCATTTTAAATTAAAACTAAATTTATTAAATAATAAATTATTCAATAAACTATTTAGCAATATTTAAAAAACAAGAAAAATTATTATGATAATCATAAAATTGATTTGTTAAAATATTTTAGATATTTTATAAAATGTTGAATTAATCTATGACGACATTTCTTGTTTTTTTTTTTTAATTTTTCTTAAAAGCACTTTTGTCTAAATTGATTAATTAAATAAACAATCAATTGATAAATTTTATTTATACATCAAAAAAATTATATATTCAAAATTTTTCAATTAAAAAAATATATATGCCAATCCACGTGAATTAAAAAAAAAAACCACAAATTTAATAAATATAAAAATAATAATTTTGTAATAAATCCATCGCTATTACGCTTATCAATAATTTATTAATTTAAAAAAATAATAAATAATGTTTTGTCATACAATGACGAGTGAAAAGTAATTTGAAATTAAAAAAAAAATTGTAAAATTAAAATGAAGATGAGCATGTAAAATAAAAATTTATAAATTAATATAAATTGAAAATATTGTAATATGCAAGAAACAATTATTTGTTTATCTTTTTAATTAAGAAATTTATATTTGATCAAATTAATTATAAATGTGTAATAAGTCAACAAGATCAATGTCGTCATCAGAACCAAACGTCAATAATAAAATATCAAAAACAAAAATAAATAAAAAATAATAAATAATAAATAGCTTATTGACTTGTGAAATGTTAGAAATTTTTAAAAATGACCACATAATTAAAATTTAAAAAAATTGTCGCAATAACATCAATGATTTGTCTTGTAATTAAATTGGCATATCAATTTTTAACAACAATTAAAAAAAAAAAATAATAATAATAATATAAAAATCTAAACAAATGAATGGAATAAATATAACGAATTGTCATTGTCATAAAAGCTCTGCTGGTTTGGAGCTAGTCATATCGTTAGTGAATAAGTCTGTATGTGACGATGTTAATTATTGTAATATATAAAAAAAATTATAATGTAGGAGCGTATCAAACATTACTGGACATGCTTTAATAGATTTTTTATAAACAAAGATTCGTTCAAAAAAAAAAAAAAAAATTTAATTTCTCAAAATTCTGACAAAACAAAAAAAATTGAAAACGAAACAAAAAAAAAGTAATATTTATTTATTTGCAACGAATTTTACTTGAAAAATTAACAAAAAAAAAATATGAAAAATAATATTATAAATAAATAATCGCACTTCGACGAATCTAATCCTAATTTAAAAGTGTTTTGGGCTCTTCCGTCCAAATTGCCATATACCACTGTCATTATTTATTTAATTTTGCAACTTACAATAAAATTGTTATTGCTGAAAATAATTATTCGTATAAATGTATATTATAATAATATAATCCCATATAATATTAATATAATTTTATTTATTTATTATTTTTTTGCAATATTTGATAATTGATCACGTATTTTTGATAAATCATTGACAAGTGTTTTTAAAGTTGCAGATGGTAATTCTACATTTATAGTTTTTTTTTTATTTTCCTCATCAACTTTTGTTGCTGGTTCTTCAATCTACAACCGGAAAATATAATAGATAATATAAAAATTTAATAATATGATATTAAACACGACACTGGGAGTATTCAATATATTTTTAATAATATAATTTGAAAATAATACTATATTTTTAAAAATAAATTTGTATTATAAATGAAATTTTATTTTATAATACAAATGACCTTATTTTTTATAAAATATCAGTGAATAAAATAAGCCAAAATGAAATAATTTTATGAATAAATAATAGTGATGATGTCGTGACAAAAACAAGTTAAGGATCATAATAGAATATGATTTATATTTCAATAGATTTTTAAATAAATAATTTTCTATTCCAGGAAGAAAATGTTCTACTTTAATTAATGATAATCGTATATGATTTAGTATATTTAGTTTTTTGATCGTAACAAGACACCAAATATATTTTTAAATAATATTTTATCAAAAAAAAAAAAAATAAATAACAAATAATGTCATTTTTAAATTTTCATTTTTTTATATTTAAAATAACTGGTGTTTGGAATCCATTTTACAGTTGCAATTGGAAAAATAATTTATATAATTTATTTACATTGATGATAATATCATCTTATTGTTCATCAATTGTTTGGTTAATAATGGGTTACAAAAAATCAACTGGTGGAATATTAATATTTGCTGATAATTTTTCATTAATTATAAATTTAATTTTAGTTACAATTAAAATTATAAATTTAAAATTAAATCGAAAAAAAATTATAAAAGTTATAAAAATTATTAATGAAAAACCATATGCACCAGAATCAATTGAAGAAAAAAATATTATCATCAAGTATGAAAATATTAACAGGTAACTTGTTTATTGAAAAAATAATTAACAAAAATAATTAATTTATAACATTAATTTATAGAATGAAGATATTAATTTATGTAACACCACTTTTTATTGGAGTAATTTGTTATTTTATTGAAAAAGTTGGATTAGCAAATCCACCAGTATCTCCATTCACAATATGGGTACCATATGATTTATCAAATCCAATATATTACTGGTTAACACTTGGAACACAAGTAGTTTCAGCTTTTATTGGTGATCTTATTGGTTTATCATTTACATCATGTTTTTCATCTTCAATAATGATACTTCATGCACAAATTGCATTATTAAAATACAGATTTAAATATACAATGAAAATAATTGAAGATAAATATAATTCATCAAAAAATATTAGTAACAATAAAACAATTGAAATTGAAAGAAAATTAATTATTGATTTTGTTAATTATCATTCAGATATTTTAAAATTAGCTAAAATTATTAATGATATTTTTTCAATAACAATATTTTGTCAATATTCAATGTCAACAATATTAATTTGTACATCTGCATACACAACATCAAGAGTATCATTATTTTCAACTGAATTTTTTATTTTAGCATCTGTTTGTATTATTTCAATATCACAAATTACAATGACTTGTTTAGTATCACATAATTTAACAATTCAGGTAAATTAATTTGTAATATTAATAAAAAATAATAAATAATTTATAATATTAATAAATTTTTTTTCAGTTTGAAAGTCTACAGTATTTTATTTCACAATCAAATTGGATAATATTAAATAAAGAAACAAAAAAAAGTTTGTCAATATTGATGATAAGAATACTCAAACCATTTGTTTTTCAAACAGGAAAAATTATTCGACCATCTAGAGAATCATTAAAATATGTAAATATATTAAAATATTTTAATTATAAAAATATTTATTTATTTATTTTCTTTTACAAACAGGTAGCACAATTGTCTTATTCAATTTACAATGTACTTGGTGATAGTGAATGAAATGTTATATTAAAAATATATTTCTTTCAAAATAACAGAAAGAAAAAATTTTATTTTACTGAGTTTATATTATACTGCTAAACATGAAACTAAATATTATATTCTTCAACTAACACTGTGCTGCCATCAAACAGATTTTTCAAAGTTTCTATTATCAGCACATTGTAACAAGTCAAGTTTTTTCTTGCTTGATCAGTTCATAACAATTTTAGATCAAGTTGTAGCAAGTTGTTACATCAAGTGAAAAACAAACACAATTATTAAAAATGGCAACAAGAGAAAATAAATCAAATAAAATAAAAAATAATAACAGCAAAATAAAAGTTGATATAAAATGTGAAAATAATAGTGATGAATATTTCAATGGTGCCTTGACTCATTGTATTGATTTATTACTGGAACGTGATTTTATTTCAATAACAAAATGTGAAAATATATCACTTGAAGGTAGACAACTTGGTAATGAAATTTATGAATCATTTATAAAAATGAAACAAGACATAGTACATGAAGATGATGAAATAAATAAAAGACAATTTATCACAATTTTTGATGATGATTCAAATGTTCATACTGATGACAGAAATAACAGTGTTAAAAAATTGACAACAAATGCAAATATGGTAAGCATTTCTACACAAACAAATGACACAAGTGATAATGAAATTAAAATTGAAAATACTCGTCGTTCTACTCGACGAACATCTAAACCTTCAATAACATTGATAGATTCATTTAACCAATCAATTTATGATTTTAAAAATTATGAACCATTAATAAAAACTCCATCCAAAAAAAAACCAAGAAATGCAAGATTCTAAAAATTCACCTAAATAATCTACATTGGATAAACAAATGATTAATGGAAAAAGACAATTTTGTTGTTTTGTAAATCATGTCAATAATATTAATAAATAAAAAAATATTAAAATTAATTGAATAACTCTGTGTCGTGTTAATTTATTTATATTATTATTATTATTTACTTACAGTCATTCGAAGAAAACATGTTGGTTTTTTAGAGTTAATATTTGATGAAGTTATATTGTCATTGATATGACAAGAAGCATCAATAAGTCGAGCTGGTTGAATACTATCCATTTTTAATTTTACTGTATTTATTTTAGTTATAATTTATTACAAAAGAAAAAAATGTATTGTTTATATTTGTTGTTATATTTATTTATAGGTTAGGTTGTTTTGTTTATAATATTCTTTCTCGAGAAAATAAAAATCTATTTGACCAATTTTAGGCTGAGCAGATTTCTCGTATATCTACACTGATACTTTTATATTTTACCAAAAGATGGCTTTTTTTTTTTCAAGCAAAAGCTTTGATAAATTTAAATAAAAAAAACTTGAAATTAAAAAACATGATTATTAAAATATAAATCATCAAAAAATAAAATAAAAAAAATATATAAAGTCTATGGGTTTGCGAAAAGATGTTATATTGCATCGTCAAATAATTATTACTACACAAGAATTTACATGATATATATTTAATTATACATGAAAAACAAGATTTTAAATAGCCAATAAAAATAAAAATAAAAATAATAATAAAAATAATAATGATAATGATAATAAAATGTGCATTGATATATAAAAATTGGAAGCCGGTTTTTAAAGAAGGGTGTCTCTTTTACCTTACCATATATAATAAATACAGCAAAATTCAAAATTTTATGACTATACCAGTTGTTGTAAGCAACATGGCAATATATATATATAAATCTCATCATTATTATATAGCTTTAACTAATTGGTAAATTAAATTCACAAGGCCATTGACAATATAATAAAACTTGGTATGATTGACACACCTCATTCATTTCATTTCCATCATTAAAATAATTTATTTTCACGCCAAATTTTTTTATTTTTTAAGTAGCTTATATATGAAAAAAAAAATCTCAATAAATAAATATACCTATATAAAAATAACACCACAGTGGTAAATAATTTTCAACGTTGGGGAACATATATATACCTTTTATAAATTGTATAGATATAAATAATATATAAATATATAAAATGAAAAGTAACAAGTTGTCCCTCCTTCCCTATTAATTCTGTCAAAACCAACTATATTTAACGTCGTTTGCCACATTATTATATTACCCGTTACCTCTACTGTATAATTTATTAATATTTTGCAAAGCCACGTATACCTTTGTAAAGCAATACCCACAAAACATGAAAGCCTATCTAACGACTTGTATATATAAACTCTTTTCTGAAAATCTATTATATTTTCTCATTCCACAAATTTTCTTTAGCTACTTGATATAAATTATTTTTGTATATATCAAAATTTTCTTATTAATTAATTTTAAGTATTATATGTATTATAAAATAAATAAACTATATTATAATATTATCAATAAATTAATCTTTATATATATATAGGTATATACACAAGTAATAATTGAATAAGTAAAATCGTTTAAAAACTTCATATGGGTTTATATATATGAACATACACACAATAGTTTAGATGACTCGTTAATTTAATTATACCTCATGGAGGATAATAAAAATGAAAAAGCACAACTGATTGTCGCATTACGATTTATAGTGTCAAACGAATTTGTACCTATATAAAGAAATAAATAAGGGATATATTATAAAGCTAAAGTATAGTTATAACAGACTGGTCTTAACATGAGCCGAGTTAAAGCAGCTGTAGTCAAAACTATTGTGAGGGTCACGTATATTAGCTTCACCATCGTTTTTATATATTATATATATATTTATCTCATTCTATTACATTTATATTTTTATATATCTTGCTTACTTTTACATAGTATAAAACTTATGGACCAGTGTAAACTTGAGCATTAACTATTAGCCTCTCTCTTATTATTATTTTTCCTATTCTCAATATATATAAACTATTTTATTATTATTTTATTTTTTTTTTGCTCAATTTTTTGGCTACTGTATACAGTAGAGAGACCTTTTGACATTTGACTATTCTTATATGTATAAGCTCCAACGATGCTGTTTGCTTTTTCTATTGACTTCAGAATAAAAAAAAAAAATGTGAATGAGCAAATAACGGGTATATGGAGCATGACTGAATGTATTTTATTCGTGTCAACCAATAATACTATATGTATATATATATAGAGAGAAAAAAAATGAAAAAAAAAAGATACCCACAGTATGTTTAAATTTTCCGAAAAGAAGATTATAAAATTGTGTATATATATGTATAGATATTTATTACATAGAAAAGGGAGATGAGGGTTTTTAGATAGACAAATTTGGACAAATTGTTCAATCAATAATTGAGGTAAAAATATATATGAGGCAGTTTTCTTGGGTATATAATGAATTGATATGATGTAAATTTTGATACATGCAATAACATGTGGAGCCATATGGCTACATGATATATATAAAAATATGTAAAAGTTAATACGCGGGCAACAATATTACGACTCAATCACTCCCCATCGATCATCCATATATATTTATTTATATTTATATATATTACATTATTACTTTATGGTTTTCATACCATCACATATATTTACTGCATTTTAAATTGACATTTTGTACACAAAGTATACGCAATTTCAAATATGTGAATGATTTTTTTAAATTTCATTCGGAAAAGAATATCATTTTGAGTTTTTTTAGCAATATCAACTAATTTTTTGAAATTTTAAAATCAATATAGCCCCTTGATATATTTACCACAAACCCAAAAAAAATTGACAAAGAATGAGTAGCAAAAAAATAATGTTAAACAAGCAAAAACTGTATATATATATAAAAGAGGGTGTATTTTTGAAAAAACAATAAAAGCTTCTTGTTAAGAGTGTTGAATGAAAAATGTTAACCATGATTATCAATTGTGTATAAATTTATATATATGTGTGTGAGTCTGTCTGTCTGTCTCAGGTGGTGATATCCAGATCCTCGCTAACAGTAGTATCACTATTCTTTTGGTAAACATGTCTTATCCTCCCTGTCCCACCCTTTTATGCTATCATTTGGGATGATACTTTTGTTATTCAGCATCGTTCTTATGCGATTCACACAATTTATCTTCCGGGGAAATTTTTTTGTTTTTTTTTAATAAATTTCAAAGACAAATGATTCAAGTTGTATTATCAATGAAGCATAAAAATTTTTAAATGTATAAATATAATTTATAATAAATAATACGTGTTAAAATGCTAAATTTTTTTATTTTTTTATTTTTGGTCATTCTTCATTCTTGTTGATTGTATTTGAAAATTCTATTGTTGGACAAACTAGGAAAATGACCGGACGTGACTATGACGTAGTGTGTGACACGTTTTTTTATATTTTTTTACTATTTTTTTGAATTCACACACATATGATACACATATATATTAAATGAATAAAATTGAAAAAGAAAAAAAATAGTAAAAAATAAATAAATAAATAGTATAAAAACGGTAGCTGAATTCAAAACAGGTGTACCACCCCCAAAGTATTTTTCAATAGTTAAAAATTATTATTGTCATCATCATGATTATTATGATTATTATTATTTGTATCATTATGTATGTGACAATTTCTTTGTCGGTATAAAATTTAAAAATAAACCCAGCATGTTAAACCGCCTGCAGTGTATGCATTTCATTCATAAATTGCCATTTACTATAAGTTCATTCATAACATGAGAATAAAAAAGTAAAAGAAGAAGTTTGCTAGTTTCTTTTTGACTGCTATTGGCTTGAGGTTTACACTATAATAATATCCCATTTAACTATTTCAATGATCCGTATATAATATATTTTAATATGTGTAAAATATTTTTAAAAAATATCATCCCATAAATCTCAATACATATATTTATAAATTATATTTAAAAATGTGTGAAATAATTTGTCTATATAAACTGATTTTGAGAACTTGATATATATAAGTGATACATATTAATATTTAATTTATGTTACTGAAATATTATAGACAATTATATACTAGACATAATTTATAAATATGCGATTAGGATTTACAATTGCTTTGTAATGTTAACAATATATTTCCCTTGTGGGTTTGCATGAAATATCAATACACCCAACATGATCAATATCGCAAATAACAACTCAACAATATAATTACTCCACAGCAATCTTCAAAAACATATATTTATATACTCAATTTTCATTTAGTGTTAATAATAAAATTACACTCTCGTATATTTTTAAATTAAAAAATTATGAAAAAAGGGTAAAAAGATTATTTAATATTTGATAATTACAGTCAGATCTTTAGACTTTCTGATCACAAATTTCATCGGATAGTTATATAATATATGCAAAGTAAAAAAATAAATAAAATGAAAAAGAAATGGAAAATGATGATAATAAAAAAAAAATAAAACAAGGGATGAAAAAGAAAAGAGTAAAAAAAAAAAAAAGCACACGGGGGCCACGTTTGCAAGACAACGAACGAATGGCAGGCACACCCATTGGAATATTAAAATAATCTGTGATTACTTTCATAAATCTGGTTCATCCCCTTTCCAACGTTTTACTTTTTTCGTGTTCTTTTGCGACTATATAGGGACATAGGGTATATATATATATGATTTGCTCTCTGTGTCTTTTCACTAGAATATATATAAACCTTCATCATTTGAATCCTGCTATAAGATCACAATTTTTTTTTTTATTATTTTATTATTATGTTTTTTTTTCATAAATACATATATACCTATATATAAATGCTTTAACATAACGTCAAATCTTGTGCGCAGTCACAGATGTGACTGTACCCCTAATGAGCACACTATTTTTCACGAGTATTTTTATCCCGTTTATTGGCCGTTCACTTCAAAAACTGTCAGCTGGATATTAATCATATTTTTCTTACGACTGCATGTGCTTTAATTTAAAAGTATTGCAACTTATATATATATACCATCATCTTATAATATATATAATTTTTTTTTATTTTTTATCTTCATCTTAATATTTATTAAAGATAAAAGACCCTGAATATAACGACAATCAAACGAAGAAGAAAAAGAAGATGAAATTCAAGATACTGTATGTCATTTTATCAAAACTTTCTTTTTTTTTTTTTTATTTTATTTTATTCATTCATTCATTCTTTTATTATTATATTGTTATATTAAAAAGCGGCAACCGTTTGCCAGAAGCATCAACAATTATCTTCTCATTTGTCTTTGAATAAATATATATTTTTTTTTCTATTATAGTAATAATTATTTTTTTTAATTTCATTCACTATTTTATTCATTTGGTATACTTTTATTTT
Organism: Lysiphlebus fabarum; assembly: GCA_011426435.1. NCBI lineage: Eukaryota > Metazoa > Arthropoda > Insecta > Hymenoptera > Braconidae > Lysiphlebus > Lysiphlebus fabarum. The sequence continues at coordinate 80,388 of WSYQ01001116.1, forward strand.
GAATCTTTTATTCACTGTATAACTATTTTTCAATGTGTAAAAATAATATTTTTATTTCCATTGATGAACAAAAAAAAAAAAATAAAAAAATATGTATACATATTCAATGGATAGGGCTTCACTCCATACCAAGACCACTCTTGGTAAAAACCAAGCCAAGACCAAGACAAGACTAATGTTTTTAAAACCATGAGAAGACCAAGACAAGATTTGCATATTTTGTACCAAGACAAGACCAAAACAATACTGGGCTTAGTCTTGGCATATTTAGTCTTGAGTGAAGCCCTACAAGCCAGAGTCAATTTTGTAAATAGGGCATTTTGGTTGATAATAATTTTTTTAAGTTAAAATTACATCGGATTATGATTGAATTGAGTTAACGACAATGTAAGACGTTGTTTTTAATCATTGAATGAATTATTACTATTAATTATGGAATTTTATTGGACTTTGAAGCCAACTTCTACATACAACTTAGAGTAATCTTTGTGAAAATAAGACATTTCCGTTAAAATAAATTTTTCCACGTTATGTTTTCATGAGATTATGATTCAATCGTGTTAACAACACTGTAAGACGTTGTTTACAATCGTTAAATAAATAATTTCCACAAATTTTGAGATTTTGTTGGACTTTGAAGCAAACTTCTACATCCAACTTAAAGTCATCTTTATGAAAATAAGACATTTCTGTTAAAATAAATTTTTCTAAATTAAAATTTCATCAGACTATGATTGAATTGAGTTAACAACAATGTAAGACGTTATTTGCAAACATTAAATGAATTATTTCTACTCATATTGAAATTTTATTGGACTTTGACGCAAAAGTCGACATCCAAGCGAGAGTCAGATTTGTAGAAATAGGGCATTTTGGTCGATAATAATTTTTCTAAGTTCAAATATAATGGTTTTATGATTTAATCGTGTAAACAACAATGGAAGACGTTGTTTCTAATCATTTAATAATTAATTTTTTATTTATATTGAAATTTCAATCGACTTTGACGCAAACTTCTACCACCGACTTAGAGTCATCTCTGTGAAAATAAGACATTTCCGTTAAAATAAATTTTTCCAAGTCAAAATTCAATCGGATTATGATTGAATTGAGTCAACAACAATGTTAGACATTGTTTCCAACCATTAAATTGATTGTTGCTATTCATTTTAAAATTTTATTGGACTTTGATGCCAACTTTTACCTCCAATTTAGAGTCGACTTTGTGAAAATAAGACATTTCCGTTGAAATAAATTTTGTCAAATCAAAATCTAATTGGATTATGATTGAATTCAATTAATAACAATGGAAGACGTTGTTTCCAATCATTAATTAAATTATTTCTATTAATTTAGAAATTTTATTGGACTTTGAAGCAAACTTTAACCGCCGACTTAGAGTCATCTTTGTAAAAATAGGGCATTTCCGGTAAAATAAATTTTTCTGGCTAAATATTTTATCAGATTATGATTGAATTGAGTACACAACAATTTAAGACGTTGTTTACAATCATTAAATAAATGATTCCTATTAATTTTGAAATATTATTGGACTTTGAAGCAAACATTTCCCTCCGACATAAAGTCATCTTTATAAAAATAGGGCATTTTCGTTCAAATAAATTTTACTGAGTTCAAATATAATGGTTTTATGATTCAATCGTATTAACAACAATGTAAGACGTTGTTTCCAATCATTGTATAAATTATTTCCACAAATTTTGAAATTTTATTGGACTTTGAAGCAAACTTTTACCTCCAACTTAAAGTCATCTTTGAGAAAATAAGGTATTTCAGTGAAAATAAATTTTTCTCAATCAAAATTCATCAAGATTATGATTGAATTGAGTTAACAACAATGTAAGACGTTGTTTCCAAGTATTGCATAAATTATTTTCACTCATTTTAGGCTTTTGTTGGACTTTGACGCAAACGTCGACATCCAAGCCAGAGTCACATTTGTAGAAATAGGGCATTTTGGTTGATAATAATTTTTTTAAGTTCAAATAGAATGGTTTTATGATTTAATCGTGTAAGCAACTATAAAAAATTAAGCCAAGACCAAGACAAGACTAATGTTTTTAAAACCAAGACAAGACCAAAACAAGACTGGGCTGTCTTGGAATATTTAGTCTTGGGTAAAGCCCTATCAATGAATTATTCTTTAATTTACAATGACTTTAAGATGAAAAAGAATTAGTTGTTGTATACTATTAGCAAGTATCTCAATGCAAGGGTTTATTTGTGGACTATAAATTTTTATAATGCACCCTCTATTGCGTCTATAGACCGGTTTATAATATATATTCGCTTCCCCTACTTATTATTACTGTGTATATATATTTCATTCATCAGTGAGTAGCATCCGACAACTGAGACTCATTTTTGACTTCTTTTCATAGTCTGAGGTTTTTTATTCATAGTGAGAGTGATGAAGAAGAGAATGAATAAAAAAAAAAAATCAAAAAGATGAGTATGAAGAGTAAAAAAAGAAAAAAAAAAAAAGTTATTTGATCAAGAGAGAGAATAGCCAATACCTGATGATGGTGAGTGTAAATTATTGTGAAAGACGAAAGTATTTCCGGTCTTGTAATATTACTGTAGGGGTGGAGACACACGTATAAAATCACGTTGTTTGACAAAAGAGGGATTAAGTAGATGATTTTGACCATTTAGAAAAATATCTATTTGATGCTATACCGTGACGATTTTTTATTTCATTCATAAAAACTTCTAAAGAGTCAATGGTATCAAAAATATATATATACATGGGAAAAAAAAATAAAAATATTAAGTTTATTTATTATTGAAGACGATTAATATGATACTGATGGAAATAAAAAAATGATAATAACAAAAAAAAAAATATATATATATCCTATATATTATAAGGTGGATGGATGTCAGGTGCGGTAACTTTAGAGCCCAATAAATTGTAATGATACTATGATAAATATATTTGTGTTTTATTATTTGTATTATATTTATATATAAATGAAAATAAATAAAAAAAAAAAAGGGACTTGATGTAAAAAAGATTTTTTTATGTATTATTATTTTTTTAATTTTTTATATACATCCTGTATTTTGTGTACATATGGATCATATACGGATGTATTGCCCTACTATTGCTATTATTATTGAGAAAAGAAAATAAGAAAATTTGGAAAAAAAAGTTATTTTCTTTTATTTTTTTATTTTGTTGAAACATAAAAAAAAGATGATAAGCAACAGCAGCATGAAGATATAGTTTTAGGGGTTATAACTCTGAGCTCAGACACCTGTAAAATTTCTAGATGCATTTATTTGGGAATTTTTTATTTTTTATGATATATTTTTTGGGAAAAATACTGTGTTGTTTTAAACAACAGGGCCTGTAGGCATTGCTTTTGGTTGTGACATCGATACCGTTCTGTCTTCAAAAAAAACTCTGTATGTTTCATTCATTTTTTTTTTTTTTATATTCCCTTTATTTTTTACGATCTACTTCTGTTTACTGTACAAACATAGAATATATATATTTACTCCGTAGGGCATTGGTTGTGATTGGCTTGCATATGTATTATATATGTGACAGAAAAAAAAAAAAAAAAAAATGAAAAAAGAAATCCGTTAGGAACATTTGTAGTGTTATTTTATTTTTTTTTAAATATTATTGTTGTATATACTTATACATATTTATATATATATATTTTATTTTGAATTTATAATGCAATGAAAAAAAAATAAAATATTATTTGAGTGATCATTTAAAGAATCAATAAAAAGTTCTCGAGTTTAAAAATAATAAAATTCAAATTAATGTCTACGCTATATTATAAAAACGAGAGATATAAACTAAAATTTTGGAAAAAGTTATTTGACATTTGATTGATGGTCATCACTGTTGCAAAGAATAAAAAATCCTGATTTTTTATTATTTTTTTTATATATATATACGCGTATATCTACCAAAATAAAAAATTGAAAGAAAAAAACATTTTTAGATAGTGGTTGTATATGTGATCACAGTGTGAAAGCTGCTCAAATATATGTATATATAAAAAAAAAAAAAAAAAAAAAAAGGCAAAGATGAATACATGACATTGCCGGTAAAATTATGTCATGCGTTTTGCTTTATTGCTATCGATGGTATCCAATAAAAGTCCCAATAATAATGCCTGGATATGTTTTCCTATGCACCATATTTGATTTAGTATCAGCCATTTTGTGATCACATATCTGCCTCGTAAATCTCAAAAGATACCTAGAGCTTGCAAAAGCAGTAGTAGTATCACAAGCATCAGTGGCGCCACCGCATAAAAATATCAAACATCGATGTGCGCCGGGTTCAACCCCAATCCTATTTAAAATATTGCTATATATACGCGATCCATCCCCCTACACCTATTTTTTTCTTTCAATTTAACTATTTTTATGTTTTTATGGTGAAATCCTGGTTTCATTCTACATATTTCTACTTTTATTCATAAATTATTTACATAAACATTAGCGATTGCATTGTATCTTTTTTATTTTGCTATTTATTTTTTTCAAATTTAAATTCAATTTAATTATTATTTCAATTTACAATACAGTACAACTCAATTTTATAGCTCTCAAAGATTAAGTCAACGTATCACAGATCAACGAGAATATATAATAAATATAAAAAACAAAAAGTAATTCGATATACGTATACTGTTTAAAGATTATTTATTCGGTAAAATATTATATATATATATATATATACTAACAAATTATGTTAATGTAAAGTATTATCATAATCCCATCTGTATTTGAAACACAAAAAAATAACTTGTTATTGATATTTTTTTTATATTCAACGAGTATAAATAATATTTGAAAAAATATAAAAATATTTTCAATCTAAAAGAAAAGTGATTGATCAGGTAATATCATAAATATATTTTCACTTGATTAAAACAATTTTAAAAAATGATTTATAAAATGTAAAATGAATTTTGTAAGTTTAATGTTTATGTGATGATTGTGGTTAATGGAGTTGTTAATTTATTGATGAAAATATTGTTAAACTAGTCCCAATAAGTTTGCTTGATTTTCCAACAATTGATAATCGATATTTAAAAAAAAAAATATACGATAAATGAAGAAGTCAACAATTATGTAATTGCAAAACTGTGCTTTAAAAGTTATTTAATAAAACATTTTATTACAACAGTCATGAGAAAAGCAAGATGAAATACTAAGAAAAAAATTAATTAAAAAAAAAATGAAAAACTTATTAAATAAGTATATATAAATTTGAGCATAAATTTTAATATCCTATCTAGTCACTTTAATTAATGAAAATAAATTCATCACAAGTATACAAAAAATAATTATAAAAAAATTGTACAAACATATATCATCAGATAAATCTTGAATAAAATTGAAATATTATTATTCAAAGCGTCAATTTAATATTATTTTATAAGAGAGTAAAAAATCAGAACAAGAGATAACAAAATGCCAAAAAGTCCTGATTTTCAGTTGAGTGTGTGGTATACATATGTATACCAAAATATATTTAACTGAGTGTATAGAAACAGAGGGAATAGTCTTCTATTTCAACGGGGTTGTTTCTGGATGAGGCAGTATATCGTGGTTATTGTCCATTACGAGAGAACGGCACTCATCCACACCACAAACTTACTTTATGATATTACAGCTTCTCTACCTCAAGAGCAAAAAAAATAAAATAAAATAAAATAAAATGAAAGCAACGAGAAAAGAAACGGCGCCTTTACTTTCAAACATACATATATCCACAAAAACGTCTACAAAAAACCATCAAATATACTCAAAATTTTAAAGCTCAAAATGTATAAATCAAAGCATAATATATATTATACTTTTAAAAAATCATAATAAATATAATATTATGTAATTGAAATTAATAGTTTAAATGGATTATTTAGTATATAAAAACAAGCAATTATTTAATCTAGTTGACACACACAAATTACCGAGACAATATCAAATAAAACTATTGGAAAATTGGCTTGGATATATTGCCAAGACTTTAATGGAAACGTTGATTGGTATATACACAAAGTTAAATTTGTCAAATGGAAAGAGTTACATATTGTATAACGGCATACAGACGCCAAAAGGTCATTAGTGAATTGCCTGAAATCGAATTATCCATTTGTATTGTATTGCATTTTATCATCATTTATATATAGGTATATATATATATATATTTTTTTTTTTTTTTTGAGTAAAAATTATTAAAACAAAAACCATTTATTCACGATAGATATGAATATCAATAGCTAAATATCTCGTTACATTAATTACAAAAACAAAAAACAATCTGTCTTGTTTTAATGGTATATTGATTTATCAATTTGTTTTATTTTTTTTTTTCCCGTAGCAAATGAATTAAATAATTTATTACAGTCATATTTATTGTTTATGTATAATATACGTATTTAAAAAAAAAATAAAAAACAATTGACATTTTAAAAAATTAACAATTTATGAAAGTATAGATAAGATATATATATATTGTATGCGTTTAATTATGTTTATCTGCGCGCAGTGATTGTAAAATACAGTATGTATATATATAATTGTAAATTATATCAGTTTCAAGTAAATTTTATATTTGTTTTCTATTAAATTATTTTATAATTTATTTACCCAATAAATGTTTTATCTTATTATTATAATTTTTTTATAAAATTATGGTTACAAATTGAAATTAGATACACAATCATAATAATGGGATTTTGTGTTTTTGTATATAATTTTATACAGAAAAGTTTAGCATGAGCTCATCAGGAAAATAAAAAAGTTAAATGAATTTCACGCAATAACGCAGCAATAGTACCGGCCAAGTAACGACCAATTAGATAACAAAATGTCAAACAATAAAACCCGTCATGTTTATACCAATGTGCGAGGATAAAACCTGCGGGCAATATCAATTCGTTTACTCTGCGATGCAAAAGTCACAAAACCCTGTGTATATATATTTATAACTACAAACATTCAACAAACAAAACTTTAAATGTAATAAACTATTTGTATATGCAGATGCGCAAGAAATAAATAAAATAAATATACAATGGTTTAGCCGGTTTTTCGCGTGAAGGACTCGACACTTTGAGGTGAAGATCAGATAGAAATTTAAAGGATAATATAAAGTCGTACTGAAAAGATAAAACCCCAAACAATAATATTATACGTATATATAGATATTTATCTCTCCCTTGGCAATTTTTTAAAACATTTTTTATATTTTTTTATTTTTTCGATCGTGTTTTTTATACTCTAAACTTTTGAGTAGGTTTTTTTTTTTTTATTTTTTTAAATTGTGTACTCTATCACATAACTAAATCGGTGTGTCGTCGATATCTTGTGTGTTGGATATACACATGTAACTAAGGGGAGGATTTAAAAAAAAAAAAAAAAAAAAAAAAAAAGAAATAGTAAGTTGTATTAAAGCAACATGATAAGGCCAACTGTATATTTGTGACTCAGTATTGCGCTTGGATGAAAATATTTTAAGCAAAAAAGCAATCTGGACTACATACCCCCCTCGCAATAATACTGTATATATATGTATAAATATATAGATATTGGTTTTTTAGATGTATTATAATTTAAATGATATAATATGGGGATGAGAAAAAAAACAGAGGTGTATACAGTATTATGTGCGAGTACGGTTGATGCTAGCTCAAACTTGGGGATCAGAACGGTTAATTGGTATGACAGATAGAGGGTGCGAGAGAAGTTGTCGCTTAGTTACATTACGCCAATGATGAAACTGATATGAGATTTGTTCTTCCCCTTTTAAATATATATATAATACTCATCTCTTAGGCATCACGCCTCATGTTGCCACATTTGTTCAAACATTTTTAAGTGTATAAACTGATTTATCAAATACAAGTTTTAATCAAGTTAAATGAATGTTTGAAAATAGATTGTTCATTTGAAATTTTAATTATTCAACTATTTCAATCATTCCAATTGATATAACTGACTAATCACATAATGACAAAAAATAATCAAAAAAATTATTGGACATTGTTTAACAATACAGAGAAATAAACATTCAAGAAATATATTCCGTTGAAAATATTTTTAATATTGACATATGAGTGGTACAGGACAACACATTGAAACATGCTATCCCACTGAAATGTTGGAAATTCCCAAATTTTAATTGATAACAGACTGAAGATCATCCGTTATTATAAATGATAAATCAATTGAATAACAAACAAATGTAATTCAATTAAAACAACAAAAAATAATTAAAAAGTTATATCTATATGCGATAATGAAATATAAATTAAATATATTATTTATAGTTTTATGATTTTTGACACTGAATGATGATGAAACTCTAGTGGATGATTGTACACGCATAATTTAGTTAACAATATACACATATCGTTTACAGTTCTTCCCTTTTACATAGATCACTCGACAATTTTCCCCCTATTTTTTTTCTCAATATTTTTTTGAATATATACACAGTAAAATTTTCTTCTCCCTCATCAGAAACTCTCTCTCCCTTTGGTCCCTCTCCACTGACTTGTTATTAAATTAATCCTTCGTTTAGCCAAATTGATGCATTGATATCACAGAGCACTCATAACTCACAACGCCCTTGTTCTATATCGCCCACTATACCACCCTCTTTACGAACTTGCTGTTTTCCATCCCCATGTTATTTTCTATCTCTTCCTATTTTACTACTTTACAGGATCAAGCTTCCTCTGTCATTCGTAACACGCCCTCTCGTACCAATTTCATGTGGTATATAGTCTCGTTTTACAGTAAACTCTCTGCGCGCATGTTTATATCAATACGATCATTGAACCAGATTAAAGTCAAATATATATATTTTATTTTTTTTTTTTTTCAAATAAAAAAAAAATAAATAAATAAATATTTTTATTTTCAATAATAAAGCAAAAAAAAAAATATTGGTATTTAATTTATATGTATTGTTTCAAATATATAATATATTTTTGAAACAACTGAGTCATCAAATCATGTCAACGATTAGAAACCAATGTGGTCAAGTCATTGTACCTACATAAATTTATCCTCTCTATTATCTTTTATGTTCTATACTATAGTAATTGTCTCACTCTAACGTAATGTTTGTATGAGATAAATCGACTTGGGACACTGTGTTTTTGCGGTTTCTGTTTCCCATTCTCGGACACATTTGCCGTCTGACAAAATGACCCACGCGTGGCGCCTGATTTTCTTTACTTGTGTCCAAAAGAGAGAAAATAAAGTATATACAATAAAAAAAACAAGTTAAAGAGTAGGGAATCAAAATAAAATAAAGAAAAAAAAATAAATAAATAAATAGTAGTAGAAACTGTTCTGGAGCCAGAATAAAAGACATTATCGGACAACTGTGGACAATCTACTGACCATTTGTATACCAGACACACACTTGAGAAAAAAAAATGTAAAAAAAAAACAAATGTCACATTTCCCGCCAATTGTTTTCAATTCACTTCAGTGAAAAATACTTGAAGAACGATTTTACATTTTTTTTTTTTTTATTTTATTATTTTTCAAGTATGTATTCTATACTAGAAATTTTTTGACATATGGAAGTTGGATGGATATTCTTTGTCTTAGTATTTTGGCTGTATGCCAAAGTGGTGTGTATATATATTATATATATATATATATATATGGAGTACATTAATAGGTATAGAGATAGGTAAAATATGGTATAAATGTATATATGGTTGAGATGAAATTTCAAACAGTAGGTATATATAGTATGATGAATGCTGAATGTCCACCAAAATAAAAATGAAAAAAATAAATAAAAAATTTCTTTGGTATACATATATATAATACAATTTGATTGAGTTTTTTAATATCTATATTCTTGTTGATATAACAAGATAACTTTGTTGTCATTTTCAATTGCTTTTACTTTGGGTATAAAATACAAGATGAGGGTTATAATAATGTATAAAGTAATTAAGGACATCAGGCGACAGCGTGAGACAGTGGTGATAGTGGTGGCTGTGTGCGCGCGGTTTGGTTTTGTTATACAAAATTGTGAAAATAGAAGGACAAAATGAAGAAGTAAGAGACAAAATTAAACAATGTTGGCCTCTCGAGCATGCTCGGCATGGTGGACAGGTTGGGGAATGCGACATTTACATAGTAATTAAATCGCAGGAGCAAGTGGAACCTACTGGGGTAGATACTGCCGCTTCAAGCCATTACAGACGCATTAGATTGCGGTAAGCACTTGTTTATGGCATCCAACTGGAGTTTCTATGCTACCTATATATATACATTGTATAAACTCACCCTTTCCAGTATCCCTTCATAGCGTTACTCTACAAATGTGCTTTATACTCTGACTCGATTTCCGACTGGTCACATTTACTTGCTACTTGATGCCTGAAACATCAACCCATCTGACAGCACCACATAATCATCAGTCAACCTAAACAAAAAAAAAATAAAAAATTAACAAATTTTGAAATAATACCATACAATATATTTAATACTATATTATTTTTTACATGTCAATTTTTTTTTTTCAAGCCATCATCATTGACATGTTTTTAATGATAAAATAATTTTTATATCTATAATTAAATTTAGATATTTATACAAGGATTTCAACTGTACTATACAATATTATAAAAAATAAAATGGAAAATAGATAACATATCATATAATATTCATAAAAAATACTGTTTCTGTTTACATATGATTATACCAAGCACATATATATATTTTTTTTTGTTTTTTATAAATTTGTGTCATCAAAAGAATCAGCGGCATATGTGTAGAATTTGTTTTTATTATTTTGATATGAAAAATATATAGGCTCAAGCAATAATTTGTTCAGTTACCTAGGGAAGAAAATCCGAGGTTTTATTTCAAATACCGACCACATTGACTAACTTATCTAATCTAATTTAAATGCAAAGAGGGCTGAGAAAACGCACACGATTATAAAGGGTCTTCACGTGTACTCTCAGTAACACCCAACTCAACAACGACACTCTCATATATGTATATAAACATTGATCTATATATGTATATACCTCAACATTTTATTCAGTATAACACAAGGTTAAAATGAGCAAGTATAGAGAAAAAGTACTGAAAATCAAGGGGCAGTAAGAGGAGCGACTTCAGAGGAGAATGAGAAGAGAGGGTTAGTTTTGTGGGATGCTGCTTTGTATATAAGGGTATATAAAAAGATGGTACAAGGGGAGGAAATACAAGAGAAAAACGATAACAAAATGGATGAAAGAGGGTAAAATGAGGTAACCAATAGGACAAAATGAAGAGATAGAGAAAATTTGAGGAAGAGTGAGAAAATGATAGTAAAAAGCTCTAAAATGTTTAGAAAAAAAAAGAGAGTGAGATAGTGTGGTACCTTTTTGAAGTCTTCCGGTTGTGCGGTAATATGGTGGAAAGAGTAAATTTTGAAATGAGGAGAATCGCCAGGAGGATATGATATGTAATAGAAAGAACATGATTTTATGAATGGGCGGGGTAAAATTTAACGCGAATTGAGGGGAAACAAAGTGTGTAAAACAGTATTGTATATATATACAAGTGTATAGTGTAAAGCAAGTCATTTACCCCACTCAAATATATACTTGACTCACTTACTCATTTATATATATATATAAAATTCTATTTCTCTCTTTTTTTTTTTTTTTTTTTTATTACTCCTTTTGACCCCCCTATATTTCTCCTTTTTTCTTCAGTCAAGCAACCAACCAACCAACCAACCAAGCAACCAAACCAACCTCCTTTTTTTTTTTACTCTATATATATTTGCAATATACATGGTAAAAACCGCTGTGTAACGTACAAAATTGAGTGCTGAATCCTGAATTACATCCTAGAAGAGTGAAACAGAGAATTGGTTTTGATACTGCGACGATACAAAAGGTATATATGCTTGTATTATCATATGTACTATGAAATTTCTACAACTGTATGCGTGTATATATATTTTGTAACAAAACTACACCCCCACATCCTGCACCCTGCATTTATACGTATACGTATAACTATTTTTTTCTATAACTGCGCTGTCGAGTTGCCATTAATATATGTGTTGTGATATATATAATATCAAACATGTGAGAAACAGAAACAATAATGACTATTTTCATCGCATTTTACTACCTCGCGAACAATGTTTTTGTTCATTTCTTGCAACTCTTGGTCTCTCTAAAATATCTCATTTCTCAGAGAAATGTTGCAATGGCTTTTGTGAGAATGAGGGTAAGTACAGAGGGTTGGTGGTAGAAGAATGAGAGACAGACACTCTTGAATAATATCACGGCAATCCTACTAGCAACTTCTTCCTTGCTCAATTTGTAAGTGAAACATAAATCAGTCTGTTCGTTTTCACGTTGTCTTACTTTATTTTTGCATTACTATCTACTACAAATATATGTATTTTTCATATATTTTTATTATGACATTTTCTATGATTTTGAATGGTAAATTTTAAGTAAATTTATACATAAACACACTGATAAAAATAAAACTATCATACTTTGATTTTTATACATATATATGTTTTATTTTTTTATCTTATAAATAGAATGTCATGAAAAAAAATACTTTGGATGTATATATATTTTTATGTATTTTTTTTTTTTTTTCTATATATTTTCAACAATATAAGCTAAAACTATAGAAAACAACAAATGAAATTTTAACATGAAATTTGTGCGCTTGCTTACATGTATATATATTTGCATGCGGTGGACTTTGTGGCGGCCATTTCAATGCGACAACATACATATATACATTTACATTTTTATTAAAAAACATTCGCGATATTTCAACGACAATCTCACTGAGATAACGGATGCGAGATGACGGAACATTCAATTATCTTGGTAATCCTACAATTATAGCCAACAGATTTACTAGACAAAACGAGCAAGAGACTGTAAGTGTAAAAGACAAGTCTTCTTTGTATATATATATACAGAAATTTCTTCTTTGTTTCTATATACAAGTTAGCTCTTCATCCCCCGCGGTAAAACAACAACCATGTTTTTTATTTCTCCTCAATCTTATTCCATCTTTTACTACCCATACCATGACCACAAGTCTTTTCTCGTCATAAGCAATACGAGTCAAGTGAAATTTTCTTTTTTTTATTTTATTTTTATATTATATTTCCAACAATATTTGAAAACTCGAAAAATAGATATATTTGTAACAATGGAATAAATTTCATTTTCTTTATTTATTTGTAAATTTATTTTTCATACAAAATAAAATAAAATATAATAATAATAAGTAATAACGATTTATGAATTTAAATTTCAATAAATTTTCATTTAAATTAAATTCTGTATAATATTATTTTTCTTTTTTTTAATTTTTAAATAAATAATTTTTTTTTTTAATTAATTAGTTTAATTATAAATGTATCAATGAAATAATTATTTGCTATGAATTATTTAAATTTATCTAATTCATTAATTAATAATTTTCTATTTGATAACTCTTTTTTTTTTTTTTTTTGTACGATTATGTCAATCAAATAATCGATGTATTAAAATTAATTAATTATCAAAAGACCAATACAATTAATGTGTATTCAAGCTGAGAGTCAAATGTACAGTTTACTCAACGCAAATGTTTACAAAACAGTAAACACACCATTGTCGTATCAAGCATTGATCCATATTGATACTATGACAATATATAACATAAATTTATTGCCTCTATTTATTCCATTATTATCTTTTTTATATTTTTATTCAATATATTTATCTTTTTTTTAAATCTAAAAATTTCAACAATGATTATACGCAGCTTTATGAAGATCAACTTGTTATGAAAAATTGTTAAAAAATAAATTAAACTAAAAAAAAAAATTTAATAAAAAAAAATAATTAAGTGAAAATATATGATAATGTATATCTTTTTTTTTTACGATTGGAACATGATAAATATGATCGTTTGTTGTATTAACAGAAGGATACAAGCATGGGTTGTACGTTTATACTTGTATCCAACATATTTGATCCTTCTTTGAAATTATTAAGGACAACCCCCTCTAACCTATCAAAAACGGGGAGGAATTGGTATATTTATTTTTTTATATATTTTTTAACAGGGTCGAGTTATCGAGAATGCTTAAATATTATTGCCAGAGAAAAGCACGGATTATTAATGCTCAGTCGACAGGTCGTAAAAGGGCGCGTACGATAAAAAAAAAAATATAAATAAATAATAAATAAATAAATATCTGTATATATAAAAATTATAATACGAAAAAAAAAAAAAAAAAAAAAATTGCCTAGATGATAATTCTAGCTAAAATATATATATCATTCGCGTATTTATACAAGTCGCAGTATGTATATATTATATACCCAAGCACATTTGCAGTTTGTGACACACAATGTAGCATAAAGTGAGAAAAAGACCAACAAAAATTGTAGGGAGATATTTGAGGGTTGGACCAAGGGACGCTTATTAAATTAGTACTCAGTTACCTAATGCTAAATGTTCATCCCTAAGTTTTTTTTTTTTCATTTTTATCTCATTCAATCATTATGATTATTAATTTTTTTTTTTTACTTGATATTTTTTTCTCATTTAAAACATTTCCTCGCTTAATTTAACAGCAGTTATATATACTACAGTCTGTTACGATCATCGTCATTGGATTAAAAAATTTTTTTAATATTATAAAAGATAATATATCATAAAAAAAAATTTATATTTATATATCAACAAAATTATTTTTTTTTTTGATAATTAATGAAATTTATAATTTTAATAAAAATATAATAAAATTAATATTTTTATTCTTATATAGTATTTATAAATTGACCATACGGTCATGGATATCAATGCAAATAAAATCCATATCGGTTTTGACACATATGCTCCACGGTATGAGCCATGATTGTGATCCTTTAGTTTTTTTTTTTTTTTTTTTTTTTTTTTCATCATATATACACGCACTTGAATATAATATAAATAATACAACTGCATATGTGGCTTATGAACGGATTACAGTTGCGGTGTCACAAGAGGGGTCACCCAAAAGCCAAAAAGCCCATCTCAGTATTACAGCCACCCGGTTACTATTTTTTTTTTTTTCCCTTTTTCTATTTGTAACCCCTTGATCATTTTGATATTTTTTTTTTTTGTTTCTTTTAAAATATCTCATCTTATTTATTTTGTTATATATAATATATTTTTTTTAATATTCTAACTGCAAGATTTGGTGTAAAATGATTAACTACTTGCCTTGAATTTTCAACTCATTTAGTTATATACCCTCATTAAATAGTAAACACAGTGTCAAATAAATTTTATATGTATAAACTTAATATTTACAGGTGTGAGAGAGTGGCAAAATAAAATAAATAAAAGATATAAATAGAATATATAAAATAATTTAAAAAAATGATAATGAAAATAATATAAAGAAATAAAAAAATGATAATAAATATAAATATATACCTATAATATTTATTTTTGAGTGTAACGATGGTAGCCTAGTATTTTGTTATAAATACAATGATGAATTTTATAAGGATAATATACAAAAAAAAAAGGTGGGAGAAAGTGAGTGACTGAATAGTTGACAGTATGTGTATTTGTATAATACCCTTGCTATTATTCTCATAGGTTATTATAACTGCATGGCCAAGCATCAAAAAATCATCCGTTGTGTATAATAATATCAATGGATATAAGTTTATATGTGAATCGACGAGGGGCAACACCTCGATATATATATGTATATATACAGTTGACCTGTGCCGCCTAATTTGACGTCAGGGCCTATTTAACAATAGATTTGAAAAATAAAATTAAAAAAAGAAAAAAAAAAAAACTCTATAGTCACAAATTTGTGTAGGCACGCTTGAAAGATCAATGGTATAAATGTCGTTTTTCCTATTATATTTGCTTTTATTTTTTTCCTAAATCTGTTAAATATCTAGAATACAGAGCAAAAAAAAAAAAAATTAAACGACTTGACTTTTATTTCGTGACATAAAATGTTAAAATGTTAAGTCGACAGGATATGACACATCAAGGATCCATCGTTTTTAATATAAAACGATAAAAGCCGATTTTTACTTTATTGTTCGCATATCATTTGTAAATAATATATATTTTATAAAAATAAAATAGATGAAGCAAAAAAATAAAAAAATGTAATAATTTAATATATTCTTTTATTTTTTGTCTTGCATTTTTTTGTTTTTTTTTTAATTTCTTTTTTTACGTAAATTTTTTTCCAATTCGAGGTTGAATAGTGAAATGGAAATGAAGGTGGAGAAATGAAAAAATAGTGTATAACGACAGGATCGATGAGGACGAGACACGAGTATCGTCAGCTTGAAGAGATTAGTCGCATCTGCTGGCGCCCAAACATTATATATATGAAGGATACATTGCAACGCACATATATATATTATATATAATATATTTTTATGCAGATATAAAAATAAAAAAAAGAAAAAAAAAGATACATATGTGTGATTGAATAATATGAGATAGTGTAAAATATCAACCACAATAATGATGTCGAATTTCTGTACACGTACTTGTTCGATCGATCATCTACTAGTTATTATTTAAGCCGCAACGTGACGTCATTAATATATCGTTAGGACGTGGCAAAGGAACAATGACTATGGTGTGCTGACAATGATGCATCGATTGCCACAATCTTTTACCAATTTTTATCATTTTTTTTTTTTTTCCCACACTAGTTTTTTTTTTTTTTTTACTTTTAAATATAGCCCAACTTATATATAACTATATGATTTGTTATTTATTTATTTTTTTTACGTATTTTTTTTTTAATATTTTAAAATGTCAATCAAATAATATATATATGGAGTGTCACTGTTTAAACGTTTCATTTAGCATGGCTATTGAGTGTCAGAACCGGGCAATTTGTTGAGGGCATTCAGTAATATTTCCCAACGAGGGAGTTTATCGCCCGTGCCACTTTTCTCCTCAATTATATTTATTTCATCTTCTGTATATATAAAGTATAGTTAACATATAAACCAAGTTTCTCATCATTCGGTTAAAGCATTGAGTACACTCAATAGATCTCATATAATGCACGAATGCACATCGAGTCATGATAGGACCCAGGAGGGCTTTATATAAAAGAAAAATAAAAAGCCAAGAAATAAGAATGAAAATAAAAAATAAAGAAGAAAATTCTAAAATGAATAGATGTGAAAAAAAAAAACTAGTTCTACATATATTATAATTTATAAGCCACATCTGTCACTATATGGCTTCTTCAAATTGCAAAGACAAGATTTTTACAAAAAAAAAATAAGAAAATTTATCTATAAAACACAATATATGCTCTTGAAAATTTTCAATTTTATTACCATTAAATTTTCACCACCAAAAATATGTATAAAGAAAATATAGTTAATCCTATTTTTTTATATTATTTTGTTTTTTTTTTTTTTTTCATTTATCAATTTTTATATCATCAATATGACAAAAATTAATATCAAATGGGCCATTTGGTGATCCTTATAATTGAGACAAATTGTAGCGAATCGAATGGAATATCCATAGAATTGAATCCCCAAAGAATGCTTTGAGTATATAACACACATACTGGGTAATAATATATATAATATCCCTTACATTTGAATTCAAGAGAAAGAGAAAAAAATAAAAAATCATGCAAGGGTAAATTAACACGTATGTGTTACCATCAAGGGGGCAAGAGGATGAGAGTGCTAAAGAGGGGTTTTATTTTTTAATTCAAAATGTGTGATAGTATATACTGACACTGTGCAAATTATTTACGGACGAGTAACTGCATACCTAATCCATTTGGTAATTTTTATATATATATATTTGGGACTGAATGAAAAATAAAAAAAAAAAAGTCACATCAATGCGGCCAGACAAGCCCGGTGTTTGCCTTCAATATGATCACACATATAGTAGTTTATGTAATGCATCTATAAAAAGACAGACACAAACTAACACATAGATCACCCTCATTGGGGATGAAATTCTTTACCTGCCAACTCGTCGTTAATAAAGTTTGATGTTGCGGAAAATTAGGTCTCAATTACACCCAAGTCTCATTATTGTACTTTTTTTTTTTTTTCTATTTTATATTATTGTTGCTTTTTTTTTTATTTATTTTTTTTCATTATGTCAATTTGCTTTATTTTTTTACTTTCCCCTCGCGAATGACTTTTATCCAAAATATACACGCACATCAACGCTATAATTTTTTCAACAAAATATTACTATATATATTTATATAAAAAGAATCAGAAAATGAAAGATAAATGAATATATATATAGGAGCTGAAAAAAAAAAAAAAAAAAATCATATAATAAAATAATATTATAGTCAACTAATATACTTTATATATTCCCCTCTTCAATATAGAAAAATTATTCGCAAATCAGACACGCTTGCAGACAGGGCGACTGATGCATTCAATCACAGTGTAATATTGAATTTAATTTATATATAGAATAAAATTGTCACAAATTTCTATTTGTCATTTATATTTTAATATAATATGCATAACAGGAGAGACTAATCAATTTTACTGATTATCATTGTCTCTATTCAAACAGTATGAAAATAAATAAATATCATAATTCAGTGATGGAAACATAATAGCTAAATATAAAAATGTTTTTGTCAAGATATATGAACATTAAACCCACGCATATATATACAAAAATGATTTCATGTAGAATATGTTTTAAGATATAGTAGTTCAAAATTGAGTAAATGTATACATGTGAATATATGGTGCAGCGTTAAGATAATGTTGGTTTGTCTGGTCTGCTAAAGAGTCCAGTAGTAAAGGTAAATTTAAGTCGGACATTTTAGTATATATATTATACAATTTTGTTATATACATATATATATATATGTGTATGAATATAATAGTGTGATGGTAGATTTTCAGCACACGGCCAGGCGTCTCTCTTGTTTTATTCAGTCGGGATCATAAATTACGAGTTTAAACACACAATGAAAGACGCTTAACAAGAAGCTAACGCGAGATTGAGAGGCCACGCCCAATTTTCAAAAGCAACTTCCGGTATAACGATAGTTGTGGCTCCAATCCGAATAAAGTCCACGCCCAAATATATAAAATAAGTAAGGGAAGTAACTGGTATGTTATTTTCCCCTTGATATGCGCGCATGATATTCACCAAGCACGAGCATTACACACAGACAAACATAATATTATAATATAAATACACAGTTATATATTCAATGGACCCAAAAGATTTTATTCCCCTCTATAATATCAAGCTATACAGTGTCTGATGAACGATTCACCTATTGGATACAACGAATAAATGAGTGAGACAGATTTTGTTTGACTTTGTATACATATGAAAAAAAAAACACTACTGATGTAGCGGGGGTGATAGCTTTAACGCCATCAAGGATGCATCTCAGTCAAACAGTTTCAGTCTTCAGTGTCGTGCAGCATCGTTTACATGCATCATATATCTGACTCTGAATCAAATTGGATCTATCTCAAATTTCAATATATTTGAATTTGTGTTATCAAAGTTTTAAGTTAATTATTTATATGTATATTTTTTATTGAGACAAAACAATCATATTGATATATATATATATTTAAAAAAAAAAAAAATATAAAAACTAAGCATCACTAATAGTGTTTATCAACAAGTGATTTAACGTGTTTCAAGTGTGTTCATCAACAACTGGATTATAAATTATTATTACTGTTTTTTTTTTTTTTCTCATTGCTATTATTATTTATTTTTCTTTGCTAGTTTTCGTTATTTAAAATTATTTTTCATTTTTTATATAAAAAAAAATAAAATAAAATATTATTGAGTGACAATTGTTAATATATAAAAGTTAAGTGACATTAATATATAAATAAGGATTTTATAATTATTATGCACGTATCGAAATGGTTTGCTCCGTGACTAGCGCCGAGGACCTCCGTGACAACGTCGTGATAGAGGCATCACGTTTACAGGATACGTCACAAATTGTCGTTGCCACGCGAGATCGTACAAGTTTAATTGACGGAATGTCATCATTAAGTGATACACACCGTCGGAACGGTCATATTGATAGTGGTGATAGAAGTTCATCAGCTGGTTCATCATTAGGTTCATGTTCACCACCTCCAGCATCAAGTCATTCACCACCACCACCAAGACCACCATGGTTACATGATTTTCATGCAGCCGCATCACCACATGTATTACAATTTTTAAATCTCAGTGCTGGTGCTGGTGGTATGCTTGGTAATCAGCCACTTGCTGCATTACATTCAATGGCTGAAAGAAGTCATCATCATCAACAACAACAACAACAACTTCATCATCAACAACAACAAGCTCAAGCACAAGCACAAGCACAAGCCCAACAACAACAGCAACAACAACAACAACAATTACAAAGACAAACAACTAGTCATTTACAAAGTGGACAAATTTCAACACCACCACAGGGTCAATCATCACCAACTGGTAGTGGTAAACATAGTCCAGCAACATCAATAACTTCCGTCGGTAGTAATCCACATGGTATTGATACAATATTATCAAGACCAGCTGCTACACATCCTCAAATACCAGTTACAGCAGCTCATGCTTTATCATCAACACCAACTCATCCACCACATCTTACTGCTCCAAGATATGCAATGCATGCTGGATTTACGGGGTCTGCTGGTAAGTCATTATTTATATTCTCATAAATAATTTTTGTTTATCATTATTTAAAAATAAAAAATTTATATAGATATACCATATCCAAGATGTCACATTTGTATATAGACTCAAATGATATTTTTCTTTTAAATGTTCTATTTTAAATGTTGAAAGAAACTCACTTGATGATTAATGGTTTCTATATTTTTTATTTTTATTATTTTTAGGTTTAGGACAATTCCAGCAAAGAACAGAGGCACGTCATCCCGCAGTCTATTGGCCAGGTCTTCAAGGACTTGTCAGTGATCCTTTAGCATGGCGAGCTCGATTACACTCTTGTAAGTTTTTTTTTTTTTTTTTTAAATTCATTTAAATATATTTCAAAACTTCTGTATTATATATATCTATATAATATTTCATTTAAAACAAAATAATCAGTGTTTTACAAAGTATAAAAATACATATACTTGTAAAAACTTTTAGGCAACCCATAAAACCACATTTAAATTACCATTTAAATTTTTTTTGTATATATGGTAACACGTGATACACTCCCACGAATTTAACTAAAACTGCTGTTACTGATATTTTGCACCCTTCAAAAATCATAGATCAAATAACCCGACGGTGTGCCACATGTGGCAGAATATATATATTATAAGAAACAATATACAAAGGTGAAATTTACAACCCCCTCTGACCAAGTGTGCGTGACCACTGAGGGTGATTTAAATCATCTTGATATTATTATATATAGAGTAATGTCTTTTTTGATCAAAATAAAACAACAAAAATTATTACAAAATTAATAAAAATCAAAATACCGACGGATCAAATATAATTATGTTGATGATGAATCGATTTATAGGTTGTCAAATTTATATATAGGATATAATTATGATAAATTTGTTGTTGTTGAAATATACTGGTATATACTTTGATTTTAATTGACATGTCATGAAAATTAAAAAAATATAGCACCAATATAAAATTTGTATTATATAAAAAATATAACAAAAAATTTAATCCATCAAAATGTCTAATCTAATAAAAGTACTGTAGATCAAAAGCTTTTCTAAAAGTTGCACACGTGTCTTCATATATCATATATATATAGCAATATATCATCTGCATATATATATATACTTGAAGTAATAATATATTTATATGTTTATACCTAATATACAATAATTTCTAGCACCAAAGTAACTCATCATCAATAGGTTTGTATGAGTCTCATGAGGCCAATACAATCACCACGGGAGCAACTCAGTTGCTATTTATGACTTTCTATACACTCAAATTTACTCGATAAAAAATTTCTATATACAACCCCTAAAATGATCCTAGGACATTGGCTAAACATATAACGTTTAGATACACGTATATATATATATATATATATAGTCATCCATGATCTGAAATACTTTAGCTCGTGATCTTGTCTCTCAACCGTATCATTTTCATTCAATGCCCTTTCCAACAGGGTGATTGTTATAGCTTCGACTTGCTGACGCGACTTGTCGATTTAATTTGGCGACTTAAACACATACATACATACAATATCAACCCCCTAAATATATTTTTGTATATATATATATACAGATGATACACAAGAGAATAATACAATCACTTTTATTCCATTGTCTATCAATAAACTCATGAAAACAATATCCACGATTTGGAGACAACATACTGAACACAGTATTTTATTTTATTCATTTTTTTTTTATTATATTTTTTTTTTTCATATATATGTGGATAAGAATATAATACATAGATATAAGGGTGGATAAAATTTTGGTATACTTTAGTATATACGAGTAGAATGTGGTAAGCAGCTCGTTATAACCCTTTCCGCCAACTGGCTATTATTGCCTCGTTCTGTATTCTGTTACAAATTGCTTTATTAAATTAAAGTCCCACAGGTCATATATATATTTATACAGACACGTATATGAAGAACATATATAGAAATATAATTTTAATATATTTAAAATACTTTTTACTAGAAAGTTTGCTTGGACAAACTTATACAGATAACCCACCCCTTATAATTATACTCAACATGTTTTACTCTTAATTACCGATGACCATTGTGGATTAATATTGTATTTTAGCTCATTTATAACTATAAAACTACAAGCTGAATATACGGATCATTATTGTTGAAGTTGGATTTTCCAATTCATACTAATGGGCTTTGTAATAGATACTATAAAATTGTGTTTGATGCTTGCTTCAATATTATATATCCATATAATATTTTATTGTAAATCTTTTAAATAACCCGCAGGTGTATTTATGTGTAGTTAATGATTATAAATTACATGTATATAGTTTATTTTTGTGAATACATAATGACTAGTAGATTTTGTAATTAATTATCGAAAGGGTGAATATCATCAAACAAATTTCAATGATAAAAATATAAAATTATCTAAACAAAATAACAAAAAAATTCATAATAATATTTGATTACTAAATAATTTTGCATTACGTGATTAAAATAAAAAAAAAAAAAAAACACGGATAAAAATAATAATGTATTTTGTTTTTTCTTTTATATTTTATTTCTTATATTCTATAGTGTATATGGAATATATTTAAAAGAACAAGTGTTTCCTGGGTATATTACGTTTGGCCGCAAATAATTTAGCACTTGTGTAAGAACGTTACAAGGATTTTATTAACGCGCTATTTTAGAGTCTTGTTTTTATACTTGGCCACTCTTGCAAGCTTAATCCAAAGTACCAACCTCTCTTGTGCTTTTACATTGTATATTTATATTCTATACTATATATATAACCAACCCTCTTGTGCACAAATGCCAGCTGAATGTAATTACAGTTTTTTTTAATTAGCACATCTACATGGCTAAGGATAATTATTTGTCTCATAACACCGTCGGGCATCGTGATTTTTTCATGATTCTTTTTGTTAATTTTTTTATTTAGTTTTTTTTTTTCCTTCATAAACTTCAAATATTATATACTTTTATTATATATACTTTTTTTAAATCTTATATTTTTGCATATTATTCATGAACAATATTATGCATTTGCCTACATATTTTTATAATTATATATTTTTTTCTGTTTTTAGTATCACAACAGTTGGGATGTCAACAAGCAATGAGTGGGGCAGCTGGTGGTGCTGGTAGTGACCACGACAATAGCAAGAAGAAACACACAAGACCGACATTTAGTGGACAGCAAATATTTGCACTTGAAAAAACATTTGAACAAACAAAATATCTTGCTGGACCAGAACGAGCTAAACTAGCATATGCATTAGGAATGTCAGAATCACAAGTCAAGGTTAGTGTCATCAAAATAATTGAAAAATTTTTTCATCTTATTTTTCTTGATATCATTTTATAACTGTTTGCGCAGCTTTTCATTGACCATACAAATAAATTTTCACACTACCACTATTTGAATTTGTACAATTTGAAAGCCCTCGCCTCAAAACCACCTACACCAACAATTCTAAACTCAACCGCGGGATTCAATGTTGCTCTGTCATTGGCTCATACAATTGCCGCCATATTTACATTTTTATTGAAAGCTATAAGTCTAGGATTTTTGAGTGATGCGATGAAATATATAGGGGATGAGCTAACGGATACGCGACAGACCACTGTATCTTGGTCTTATTATTATTTTCATCATCAAATAAAGCTTCCAATACTGATACAAGCCCTAGCTAAATATACCTAAATATATTTTTCATCATTTTTTTTTTTTTATCATTGAGAAATAAAAAATAAGTCAATGACGAGTTGGAAAGAAACAAAAAAGAAAAAAAAAAAAAAATAATAAGGGTATATAGAAAAAAATCCAAGAGATACTGGAAACGAGGGTTGGCATTCAATTACCTTGGATATATTCTTGAGAAAAGTATACGATTCACTTTGTATACGTATATATATATAAAACATCGTTCACACGACTGAGATTGCCTAACTCAACAATATATAAAAAAAACTCGTCCATGACGTCCATCTTCAACTTCACTCTCTTTCTACACCTTTCGATATTATCTATTTATTTTTATTTTTTTGTGTTTTATTTTTATCTTTATTGTAAATCCTTTTCATTTTCATTTCAATACATATAAAATTTGTAAATCTATGTATAATAAAAAATGATGTCTTTTTTTTTCTTGTAAATATGATCGATCAATATATAAAAAGAAAAAAAATTATCATTATACAAAGTGAGTTTATTTTTACATACACTAAATAGTGTTGTCATCACTTTTGTAAATAATTTAATAAAAAATACATAACAAAATGAAAATTATGTAACAGATTGACATTGGAAAAAAAAAAAAAAACAGTAAATGAATGATCAGTAAGTAATAGGGCTCATCGCCTGTACGGATCATTAACGACCAATCTCAAATTCAAAAGTCACATGTTTATATATATAAACTCTCAACAAGTCACCCTATATTTAGTGAGTTTAATGCAAAGTAAAGAGCCATTTAAAGGGAGTGTTAAAAATTCGTGACAGCCCATGCTGAACATGCATAAATGACCAACTCACACAAATATTCACAACTATATACAAAAACAAAGACTACAAAAATAGATGAGAGTAATAGAACCGAGTGTTGTGAACAAGGGGGATGAAAAGCACACACAGTTGTTTACGTCGAAGTAATCTGCTTGTCAACGTAAACCAATATCAATGACGTCAATTAGTAAAATCACGTCTGTCACACCTTCATAGCAACTATTTTTTCATAATTTAACACATTTATACCCTGAACTTCATCAGTCTCTCTCTCTTTTTCTATTTTATTTTTTATATTTATCTGACAAACCTCTTGTTATAGCTTCATATATACAAATATCCATACATACAATTTATATATACAACTTCACTCATCCTCTATATAACCCTCATGTATCATCATAGTGGTATATATACATTTAGCAATGGCATAGTGTGGTGTAATAAATCACGCCAGCAGACGGTGGTCCCTTCATTCACCGTCCCACACATTATACCGCATATTCCCTTGTATTTTCAGAATGAAAATTGTATATAAATATATACAAAATTTCTCAATGCAAACTATATTATTTATAAAAATATTTAACTGTAAAAATTATATTTTTATTTTTTTAAAATGTTTCATCTTTTTTTTTTTTTTTATAAATTTCTCAATTATTAGAATAACATTGTGTCTATAGATTTTTTTATTTTTTTATATTTTTATTTTCATTCTGGTAAAAATGTAATATTTTTTATTTTATGAATTTTATTGTCAGGGGAAAGTCTGACAAGTTTGAATGTATATAAGGCATAAAATATATAAAAAAAAAAAATTCACTTTTCAAGATAAAAGTGTGATATTGAAGGGATAACACGAATCGGTGAAGCCATTTGATCTCGGAAGCAGTTCGATAGTCTAGAGTACTTTTTTTTTTTTTACTGTTTTTCTTGTAAAAAAATACAGGGTAAAATGGTAGTACAAGTGAGAAAGAATATTCTTGAGAAGAAATTTTTTATGCACGTTGGTTTACTGGTGGATAAATTGCAGGACGAGGGTGTAAAAGAGTGGAAACATATCGATATGGGGCGCCGCGACGAGAACTGAATACAGAGGATCATATTATCGCCCAACTACAATACCTTCTGTCATTCACCTGCGCACACATATTCAATTCATCTTATATTTTGCCATACATTTATCAAAAAAACTTTTTTTTTTCAAATTCATATTGTTATATATATGTTGGGAAAAAAAAAAAATATATTACTTTTATTGAATTTTATTCACAATGTGATAGTTTAAATAATACTGAATATATGGCTCCATTTAACATTGAATACGAGAATTTTATCCTTCATAATTTTTACATTATATAGTAAAAAAAAAAGAAAAAAAAAAATGATATTATTGACGAATAGCAGGTTTACATATATGAAAGATTAAAATAAAATAAAAGACTTTTCATTCGTTATCGAATAAACGCGGGGAATACTTGATGTGATAATCTATCGAGAGTTTTGTTTGGTGAGAAAAATTTATGATCATGTATGATGAAATCTGGCAGTATTTGAATATATAAAAAAAAGAAGAAGAATCACAATGTCAAACGACGTGGAAAGGCTTTAAAAACCAAATAGCATCAGAGTGTCATTCACGGGTCATCAGTCTCCATAACCATTTCCTCATATTTGCTGCATTTCATACTACACTTTTTTTTTTTTACTTTTTTATAAATTCAAGTATAGAAAAAGAATAAAAAAACAAATATAAATTGTAGAAATGTATTTTATGACACTCGAATATATAAAAATATAAAAACCGATCTTTCAAGAGTTTATTTTTTCAATATGAAATATCGATGTACTTTCATAAATATAAAATAAACTATATCGGTATATTATATGACTGAGCAAATTTGTGTCCCCATCAACAACAATGTCGACTTTTTACTAATTAAATTTATTTATTAACAACAAAAAGAGTTAATAATATAGAAGAGAGTTTTTCTTCTAAAAAAATATTTAATGAAAATATAAAAATTCAACGACTGATAGCAAAGTGGTGTATGATAAATATCACAACTATCAATTGGAAATTTTGGATCAGATCGTTATCTTGGTTTTAGCTCGGTTCAAAAGTGACAAGAATTATATATATACAGATGAGGGGGATAGCTTTTACAAATCGAGAAAGACAAGGGTTTTGTTGAAAACATGCAATCGAAAATACAAATCGTGTTAAAGGTTTCGCGGTTTTATACTAGGAATTTTAGACCACAAAATGTTGTTATGCAGGCTTAGATAATCTTGATTTAATAAATTTAACAGTTGTGCAGGTTTTTTTTTTTTTTTTATTTGTACAACAATACTAGGATCAAGTTGAGGATGGGGTATGCGAAAGACTATAGGGGGATGCAACATATATACACAAAACTATTTATCTATATTGAAACAAACGAGTATATATACCCTTAAGCGAAAAACAACGCAACGCGTGCGTAACTAATACGCAGTATTGGAAAAAAAAACATAAAAAAAATAGAAAAAATACCGCACATTTAATCTCAAATGTTGGGGGTGACATTGGCCGCTGAATCGAATTTTTTTTTTTCATGTTTAACTGTGATCAATACAATTTCACTTTATGTTTCAATGATGACACATGAAAAACTTATGATTTATTACTGCAGTATGTGTCCCAAAAAATAATGAAAATATTAATATATATTTTGATTTTTTTTTTCTCCCATTTTCTTCATTTACAGGGTGTATATATAATTTGTGAAATACATATAGTTAAAAAAAAAAAAACAAGAATCATATTATGTTCATTTTGACTCCCCAAATTTTATTTCTTTTAACCCACAAAGATTTGCGGTATATAGCTAGCTAATAACATCTATTGCTTGATATATCGAGTTTACTGGTTAGCTATACCATATATATTTGAAAACGAAAAAACACATATTGTATCACAACAATTCATGTATCCAATAAAATACACATACATTCGAAAGTACACAAACTCAAGCATACATACAATCTTTATATTATGATAGAGCAAGTGAAAAAATACAGAGTGTAATATACAACAACCAATAATAACCCAGACCATATAGCAAGTTGGTGAAAATCCGACAATATTTATTACCCTTTTCAGTGGTTTTTAACCAATACTACTCATTAACCCAAATTGATAATAATAAAAATAATTTTAAATAAACACAAAAAATAAAATAAAAATAATTTAAAAAAAAAAAAGAATCTTGTTATAAATATAAAAAACAAACAAGCTCTCACACATAAATAGTGTAAAATAAATCATCAAAGTATTTGCAAAAAAAAATCATCTAGATTGATGAGGCGTGTTGAAAGTTGGATGGATATAAACAATTTGACAACGTCGAGATTATATATATATTTTTTTTTGTGTTCATTTTTATATGTTAGCTTGAAAAGTGTTGTAGATAGATATAGTTGATATGGGTGGGATTTAAAAATAAGGATAAAAAAGTCATTACTTTTATAAATTTGTTTTTTAGCACAGAATACTAGCAGAGCATCCGCAACTCATTTTTTTTTGTCTGTTTTAATAATTTTATTTAATTTTTTTTTTCTTCAACCTCTACTATATATACCATAATGATACCTTTCTTCCTCAACTCACCGAGTGTTTTAATTTTCATCCGAGCAGCTATTAACTTTTACGAGTAGCCGTTTACTTTTTAATCCGTTTAGCTCTCGACGAGCTTGATGCTTATGTCTTTAATTTAACCTCTTGGTTTGTAAAGAGATGTGGAAGATGGTGTACACAAGGTGGTTGATAAAGAAAAAAAAATAAAATAAAATTAGATGAAAGAAAGTTGATGCATTCGACCAAAAACAAAAACACAAAGGGATGAAAAAATAAATGACTATATCCGCATGTATACTATATAGAGAAGAACAAAAAAATAGAAAACTAGCCACAGTAGTGTCAGCCCCATCAAGAATATCACATTGTAAGAATTATTAAATAGGGGATGAAATAGTTCAAGGTGGTTTGTGGATATGCAATCGGTACAAAGTCAAAAGCTTTCCTTCTGTATAAAACAAGCAACAAAATATACAAACATTCACGACATTCACTGGGTAAATATAAACTCCCTTGATGCCCGTTACGTTAATTAAATACATTGTTGTGGGGACACCGAAACTCCTAGCTTCATGACTATATATACATCCCCGCAAGGATGAGAGTCTACCAACCCTCTGTTATATCTATATAAATATAGGTATATAAATACATACTACATTTTCAACACTCAATTACCTTTGAATTTTTTTTTTATGTTTATATCATTTAATTAATTTACAAAATTAAATATAAATAAATTTATTTGTATTATTTCAGGTTTGGTTTCAAAATAGACGAACAAAGTGGCGAAAAAAGCATGCTGCAGAAATGGCAACAGCTAAAAGACGACAAGAAGAAGTTGAGGGTGTTTCTGCTGAAACAGAAGATGGTTGTAGTGATGGTGAGACTGAAGCGACTGGTGATACAGCCGCGAAAAGGCTGAGACGTGAACTCGAGCAACAGTATGGACCGTGAGGAAAGATGAAACACGGGGATGAAAGGCGTGGCTATGTACTATAGGGGCGGATACAATTTTATAGGGGCGCAAAAAAAATATAACCAAGAGAAAGATGAAAACATACATCCAAAAATCGTGAAACACACGAGATAATGTCGAATGGACAACTCATTTTTGTTATTTTTATTTTTATTTTTTTCTAATTTATTTATTTTA
Source organism: Lysiphlebus fabarum (assembly GCA_011426435.1). Classification (NCBI taxonomy): domain Eukaryota; kingdom Metazoa; phylum Arthropoda; class Insecta; order Hymenoptera; family Braconidae; genus Lysiphlebus; species Lysiphlebus fabarum. The sequence goes on from WSYQ01001116.1 coordinate 110,395, forward strand.
CAAATAATCGATGAAGTTTCTTAAAGCTTTTAAGCTTTCAAACATTGTATCCAATTGCAAAACATTCATCGTTTTTGTTTTTTAAATTCAAAATAAATAAATAAATGAAAAAAAAATAAAATAAATAATAAAAACGCTTCATTATATTTTGGTGATTATATGTGCGTTTTATAAAATCAGTGCAATATTATTTTTCTCCCTCCATATAAAACTTGACATCATTGCATTATAATTTTGAACAATTTTACATTTAAAATAATGTAATGAAAAAAGTTTGGAGGTCAGTGTGTGAAAATTATGAAGCAAAAGCTATACGATAAAATTTAAATTATTTGTTTTTTCAAACAAAATTTAAATGAAAAAAAAAAAAAAAAAAAAAATTAAAAAAAAAAAAAAAAAAAAGACAATTGTATATTCTGTAGATAATGATAACCGTGATTGTGATATTTGGCGTTTTAAATGCAAAATAAAAAAAATTAAAAAAAAAAAATAACTTCGATGTAAGTAGAAGTAGAAATAGCATTATTATATAATTTATTATAAGCATACTATATATAAATTAATGATCTCGGGAAAGAATTAAAAAAATAAATAAAAAACTATATATATAATTAAAATATATAGAAATAAATTAAAACAAAACATTTTAATTATTGTAAAAGAAACTTGAAAAATTAAAAATTTTTAAATTTCTTATTTCTTTTTGTTTGTATTTTGTTTAAAAAGAAAAAAAATTAGAAATTTTATTATTTATATTTCTCGTTGTATCAAAATATATAATGAGAATATATTTTTAAATATAGCTGAGAATATTTCTCATGCAAAGTATTTAAAAAATTTTAAAATAAAAAAAAATCCAAGTATTAAAAAATTAAAGAAAAAAAAAAAAATGTTAAGGGCTATAAACTCACTTATTTATATTATTCACATGTACATAGCAATAATGGGTATAACCGCTGGTCGAGTGTAGCGACAATCTGTATAAATAATATTAAAAAAGTAAAAATTAAAAAAATTAAAATAAAAAAGGAGGAATAATTAAAAATTTAAATTAATAAAATTATATATAAATAAATTAATAAACAAATAAAAAGAAAATAAAAATAATACATTGTATAAATTATACATAAATGTTACTCATCGCTTGTGTATTATATCTCTGATTTAATAAATGGCATGATATCCACTAAAAATCTATTTATATATCTATATATTATTATTTTTTTTACCCCTCATTTCCTAAACCATCAAAAAAAATTTTTTTCTTGTTAAAAAAAAAATAGTAATAAAAAATAGTTATAATAACAAGAAAAATAATATTAAAAAAATAAACTTGCAAGTGGTTATGTTTATGTATATCATATTATATATTTATATGAGTATACGTAAAAAAAAAAGAAAAACACTATTTTAAATGATAAATTTTAAGCTGAAAAAAAAAAATAAAAAATAACTTGTTATTTCAACTGTCTTTGTGGCAGTCTTCATCATCATCAACATCATCTGACTGACGGATTTCCGTAACGAAAAATAAAAAAAAAGGAAAAAAATTAATATGACAATCAAAACATTCATATAAAATTTTGAAAACATGATAGTTTTGTTAGTTGTCATCAGCAGAAGGCTAAAAGTATTTTATTTTTCTATAATTTTTTTTATTTTATTTTGAGATTTTACTACGTATTATATTGACACAGAATATAGTGTGTGGTATTATGTCTATAGAAATAATAATAAAAAAAAAAAAGCTCATCTTTGATGGAGTGATCTAAATACAGGGGGTTTTTTCATTCTTTGGAAACGATATACGACCCCACCTCTCTCATCACTTTGGTGTTTAACCACTGACTTTTTATCCCTTATTTTCTGACAACAGAAAAGTCGTTGCTGATTAAATGCCCCCGTGCCAATTGCCAACGTGTAAATCACTTTTTTTTTTTATCTATTTGTTACTTTAATTTTGTCTATTGAATACAACTGTCTCGAATAATAATAATAATAATGAAAATATAAAATTTAAAAAAAATCTATAAAAAAACATTTATATAATAACAAAATAGATAGTCAAAAATATCATATAGTTTTTCAATTAAAAATTTAAATCAATTTACTTAATAATTATTTTGTTAAAAACAAATATATTTTTTCATTTAAAAATTGAAAAAAAAAAAAAAAGAAAAAAAATTGTCGAGACAAAATTTAATAGTCGTGTATCAAATGAGTGATAATACTATGACTTTTAGAATATCAATTTACTAAACGGTAAATTAATTTAATAACGAGTATTCAAGAAATGTTTATATGAGGGGTGAATTATATATATATATATATTTGACATGAAGTATATGAGAAGGCGGTCTGTGTATATAATACATTTTTATTTTGAAAAAGTCGATCGGTGGGGCCACAAAAGCATAACGAGATATATACATTGAGGGGTAAAGAGAAAAAGAGAAAAATATATTAAGATAAAATATATAAGAGAGAATTGTTACAAAGTAGATGCCCGACCCCATTTCTAGTCACCCCATGGCTATTCATTTGGCTAACAGGCTGTTATGATTAAGTTTGTCAGACAGAGACCAAAGCAATCCAAGTGCTATATCTCATCTTGTCTATATATGTATATGTATGTATATGTGTATGTGTATGTACAGATCCTAGAGCTTTTCTTCATTTTATATATAAATGTATAACATCAACTTGCACAATCCTCAATGTTGCCTTCAACCTATTATTTCTACATAAAACTCCTACTATATTCTTCACACCACTTTACTCAAAATTGCTAGATAGCAGTGTCTGCTTTCACGAATTAAACTACTGCGCGTAACTTATCTCATTTCATTTATACAATTCAACGGTATTTTGTCCAAGCACATATGCATAAAATATATATGTGTGTTAGCTAATAATTTAAGCAGATTTTTTGTCTCTATATTATTTTTAATGTTTTTTTTTTTAATATTTTTTTTCATTTTTAATCAATGTGAATATATATTTTAAGTAAAGGGTCAATCTATAATTTTTGCCAAAGATAAAAAGCTTATTTAAATTAAGTTTTTTTTTATCTTTTTTAGTTTTAATTATTCCCAAGTGCTTCTAGCAATTTAAAATATCGGAAAATGAAAAAAAATAAATAAATAAGAAATGAGTATAAAAGAATAGAGTGAAAATAGAAAAAAGAAAGAGAGAAACAATTTTATTTGATTTTATTATTTTTTTTTTTGGGAAAAACGTGTACATGTATATCGTAATGAGTTTATCGATAGTGCACATATAGATATAAAAAATATTGAATCGATGCATTATTAATGTGAATATGAAGCTGGCAAGTGGTTACGTCACTTTGACCAAGTGTGCTCTGCTTGACGAAGCACAATGGCCCTCATGTCCCTGATGGACTGACATTATATCTCGTTGTAGGGTGAAAATGACAAAAAAAAAAAAAAAACCAAAAAAAAAACATAGATATATATATAAAACTATCTATTGGATAATAAAATATAAAATAAATGTAAAAGGATCAAAATTTATATATAAAAATTGAACACGACACGTATTCTATATCTAGAATATTGAAAGAGAAAATAAATAAAAAAGAGTTGAAGGGATTTAAGAATATTTTTTAGAGTCATATATAAGTCATACAGGATTTTTGGTTCCATTAGTGATATTTTATTGTAGATGTCAACCAGAGAGTCCCGTACTAGCTCTGCCCATTAGAGTTACAAAATTCATGGTCATAAATAACCGTCGTGTTACAATTTTTTTTCTTATCAAAATTACATGGTACTATGGAAACAAGACAATATACAACAAAAAAAAAATAATAATAATAATAAAAAAAAGTACATACATTTGGTGCATAGCATCAAACTTTGCCAGAAAAAAATATTTTCTTTGTTTTTTTTATGTCATTTTCTCACTAATATATATATTTTTTTGGCAAGCAAGATATAACTAGTATTTTAATTGTTTATTTTTTTTCATTTGAAACAGAAAAAATAAAAATTAATATTACTGAAAATTTATTGAACCGCATTGCACGATTTAGTAAATTTTATTTTTAAAACTTATATTTTTTATGGATGCACTTTGGATTTTAAAATGACACCACGATATTCGATTTCAGCTGGGCTTTACATTTTTTTTTTTTTTTTATATTATTTCCGATATGTTCAATTTATCTATAGTGACAGAAACTGAATAGTAAATGAAATAGTAAAAAGAATATATGGTATATACACAAAGAGCACGCGCATAAAAGTATAACGATTTCATCGAATAGATATCACAAGGCGACATTTTTATGCTTGAAACTAAACGACAACAATGAGATTTATAACAGTCAGTTGCAAATTGTAAATTGCAAATTGCAGTAGGCTTTACAAACAGTCACGAACTACTGTAACTTGTATCAACTTGATAATTTTTTTTTTTTAACTCACAGATAGGGCTTCACCCAAAACTAAATATGCCAAGACTAAGCCCAGTCTTGTCTTGGTCTTATCTTGGTTTTCATTGTTGCTTACACGATTGAATCATAAAACCAATATATTTGAACTTAGAAAAATTATTATCAACCAAAATGCCTTATTTCCACAAAACTGACTCGAGCTTGGATGTCGACGTTTGCGTCAAAGTTCAACAAAATCTTAAAATGAATAGAAATAATTCATTGAATGCTTGAGAATAACGTCTTACATTGTTGTTAACTCAATTCAATCATAATCCGATGTAAATATAACTAAGAAAAATTTATTTTAACCAAAATGCCTGATTTTCACAAAACTGACTCTGGCTTGGATGTCGAAGTTTGTTTCAAAGTCCAATAAAATTTCAAAATTTGTGGAAATAATTTATACAATGATTGGAAACAATGTCTTACATTGTTGTTAACGTGAGGGAATCATAAAATCATTATATTTCAACTCAGTAAAATTTATTTGAACAAAAATGCCCGATTTTTACAAAGATGACTTTATGTCGGAGGAAAATGTTTGCTTCAAAGTCCAATAAAATTCTAAAATTAATAGAAATAATTTAATTAAAGATCGGAAACAACGTCTAACATTGCTGTCAACTCAATTTAATTACAATATCAAGAAATCATAACGTAGAAAAATTTATTTGAACGAAAATGTCATTTTTTCACAGAGACGACTCTAAGTTGGAGGTAAGAGTTGGCATCAAAGTCCAATAAAATTTTAAAATGAATAGCAACAATCGATTTAATGATTAGAAACAACGTCTTACATTGTTGTAAATACGATTGAATCATAAAACCATTATATTTGAACTCAGTAAAATTTATTTGAACGAAAATGCCCTATTTTTATGAAGATGACTTTATGTCGGAGGTAAATGTTTGCTTCAAAGTCCAATAAAATTCCAAAATTAATAGAAATCATTTATTTGATGATTGTAAACAACGTCTTACATTGTTGTCAACTCAATTCAATTACAATATTACGAAATTATAACGTAGAAAAATTTATTTGAACGAAAATGTCATTTTTTCACAGAGATGACCCTAAGTCGGTGGTGGAAGCTTACTTCAAAGTCCAATAAAATTTCAAAATTAATAGGAATCATTTATTTAATGATTGTAAACAACGTCTTAAATTGTTGTAAACTTAATTCAATCATAATCGGATAAAATATTTAGCCAGAAAAATTTATTTTACCGGAAATGCCCTATTTTTATAAAGATGACTTTATGTCGGAGGTAAATGTTTGCTTCAAAGTCAAATAAAATTTTAAAATTAATAGGAATTATTTATTTAATGATTGTAAACAACGTCTTACATTGTTGTGAACTTAATTCAATCATAATCTCACGAAATCATAACGTAGAAAAATTTATTTGAACGAAAATGCCCTATTTTCACAAAGATGGCTCTAAGTCGGAGGTAAAAGTTTACTTCAAAGTCCAATAAAATTTTAAAATTTGTGGAAATAATTTATACAATGATTGGAAACAACGTCTTACATTGTTGTTAACACGATTGAATCATAAAACCATTATATTTGAACTCAGTAAAATTTATTTGAACGAAAATGCCCTATTTTTACAAAGATGACTTCATGTCGGAGGTAAATGTTTGCTTCAAAGTCCTATAAAATTCCAAAATTAATAAAAATAATTTAATTAATGATTGAAAACAACGTCTAACATTGTTGTCAACTCAATTCAATTACAATATCATGAAATCATAACGTAGAAAAATTTATTTTAACGGACATGTCCTATTTTCACAAAGATGACTCTAAGTTGGAGGTAAAAGTTTGCATCAAAGTCCGACAAAATCTTAAAATGAGTAAAAATAATTTATGCAATGGCTGACAACGACGTCTTACATTATCGGTAACTCAATTCAATCAGAATTCGATGTAATTTTAACTTGGAAAAATTATTGTCGACAAAAATGCCTTATTTTCACAAAACTGACTCGAGCTTGGATGTCGACGTCCGCGTCAAAGTCCAACAATATTTTAAAATAAATAGAAATAATTTATTTAATGCTCGGAACTAACGCCTTCCATTGTTGTTTACACGATGGAATCATAAAACCATTATATTTGAACTTAGAAATATTTTTATCAACCAAAATGCCCAAGCATTGTACATAATGTTTCCAAGCATTAAATAAATTAATTCTATCCATTTTAATGCGATTGAAAAAAGAAAATATCAATAATGACAGGTGGATAACAAAGAAACTAATAACTCAAAATTTTGAAGGGAATTGATATGGTATATGCCAACATCAACAACATCATACGCAGAAAATCGAAAAACATATTTTATGTTATTATGATTTTTTATTGGACAAAGCTGCGGTTGAAATTTCAGGCCATTTACTGCGATAATAAAATCGAGTATCTTATATATATTTTTTTTATTTTATTTCATATTATTTTTAGGGTGGAGTATATATACAAGCAAGGGTTGTTGAAAGTATATTTCATATATAAAAATATTTACAACCTACAGTAATATTATTATTGCTTATAAAAAAAAATTTGTTTTTTTTAATTAGAAAATATATATATTATTGTCAATTAATTATAATTTTTTTTACTTTAAATAAACAAATATATATCATTATATTTTTTTTTATTTTTATAGTCATATTTTGTTTTTTTTTTTTTTCAACAGTAAATGAAAACATAAAATCTCTTGCACTAGCATCATGAAAAACAAAAAATAAGAATAAAAAAAAAAAACTGATGTCTTTCTTGAATGTAGTTTTTTATATCATTATATTTTGGAAAGAGGATTTAAAAATAACAAAAAGGGGAAAAATATCGAGAATCATGGATATACTATGGGCAAGCTGGCGACCATAGTTGAAAGAAAGACTACACAATGAGATTTGCCAATAATAATGTAAAGAACACTCAAAAAATCCTCGGAGTGATTGCGAGCATGATTGCGTAGAACTGAAGAAAATTCGAACCAACACGATTTTTATATTCAGCTTTTGGATTTTCATATCGTTTTATCGTTTCTACATTCGCTTTTCTTTTTATTCATGTTTATCTTACAGCACACTACCACCGACAACCAAGGCTATCTCATTCAATTTTTTTTTTCTCTTACTTTCTTATATATATTCACGATCTATATATTTATATCTTTTTCTATCTATTATATATTTTTTTTTTACATTCTTAAATTCACCCCCTTAGTTTTTCTTCTTTTTAACTCTCAGAGTGTCTTTTTTACCCAAGTAATATCATTCTCATTCATTTTTATCTCTCGCTTTTAACCCATTCCAATCTTATATATATTTTTTTATTATAATTTTTTTATTCTACTTGAAATGATCAAAAAAGGTGACTCTCTTTTACTGCCTTTATTATTGACCTTTTAAAAATGAACAAATAAATTATCAATAAAAAAAAAAAAAAAAAACTAACTATTTCATTAAAAAATAAACTCTTATCAAAAATATTTTCTTCAATTTAATTATCTTTCAATAATTTATGAAAAAAAATTAGTCAGACTTATGGTATGTTAAGCTAAACCCTAATAAGAAGTCAAATATATATACAAAAAAAAAAAAAAGCAAAAAAAGCAAAAACAAGGTGTAAGATGTCAAGCTCAATATTTTCGTGGCTGGTTCGTTCGAAATAAGCTTGGTGTGAAACTCATAAATACCCGTTTGGTCGGCATTTTTACGAGCGATATACATTCTCAGTTTGAGTTTCAACGAGTGGCTGTGATTAATATTACGAGAGTTTGCGTAACTCGTAAAGTTAGCATACGTATATATAACATGAAGTACTCACGATTGCGTTTACTTTTGTGTGGCCGCCCATCGTTTTTACACCCAACCCCATATACTTTTTTATTTTTTTCTTTTCTAACTCACACTTTACTCTTGGCAAATAACAAGTGAGTGTTTTTTTTTCCATCTTTCTCATTCTTGGCTTGTGAATATATAAGAATACTTTAGAAAAAAAAAAAAGAAGAATTCAGTAGCAATAGGAATAAAGTTTTAAAAAATTATAAAAAAGAAAAAAAAAAAAAAATAACAAAATCAAGGCGTGTACACCAGAGTACCCATCGACACTGTAAATTTATTACCAGGTTAAATCGTTAATATCTGCTTTTGCAGGCTTTAAATCAATAGCAAATATTCTAATTGGAATATGAAAAAAGTTGGCACAGCCTGAACAAAATATCGTCTACCACCCTCAAACACTCATACCCTTTTTATATTTATATTTATTTATTATTTTTTTTTTTTGTTTCAGCCCAACTAATGCTTTTATGTATTTTACTTTTCTCGAGGGTGATTCAAAAGAAACAATAAAGTCTTATATATAAAAAGAATAAAATAAAGTTTAAAAATCAAATTGCATTTTCTTATAACTTAATATATTTTTGTTGATACAAATTGATGCAATGGAAAGCTGAGTGAAAAACTCTTGTTCATATATTAAATATAAAATTTAATACATGAATGTTTATATAAATATATAAATATTATTATATATTTTTTAAATAATAAATGTGCGATATGGTGTATCAGAATAATATTGATTCTAATGTGATATACACATTATTATTACTCTAATATTTATGAGATGAATCATATAACAATGTTCATGTTACGCTTGATATGACAATGTAGAGGGTCAAGTGTTATCACAACACAATATCAACAAAATATATATATACAAATTGTATAACCAGTAAAATTATTCAATTGGGCTAAGCTTCATAATGGTTCACGTTTATCGTTAAATACAAAATTTATATCATTAAAAGCTAATGTTGATAGTGGTATCATTTGTCTACTCTAGATTATTTTATTATTTATTATTATATTATTATTAGTTTAAATAATTTTTAGTATTATATTTTGTCAACTATATATACTTTTAATAATAATTTAATATATATATTTTTATATGTATATAGCATTGCAAGTTGATTGTAGATATATAATGAATCATCTCGAGATTTTAATCTGCATTATATGTTCAATGATGACATGGCAAAACACTTGTATGAACATTAAGAAAACATTTGAATCACATATAGTAAGTTAGTTTATCCTCCCTAGCCTTATTTTTACATCCCTTTCACGATTTCACATCGTCCTAATGGACTGTCGCTTCGCATTATCGTTATCATTGCCTCACTCTGACGACGGTTAAATCCCTAACTTGAACATTTTTCATGCAGATATTTCCAACACCGGCCAGCCAAACCAATGAGATCGTCGTCGACATTTCCACCTTCGCTCTACTTTACATCTTTTTTTTTTTTTTTTTTTTTTTATACTTCATTAACGATGAAAAAAAAATAAGATATCTTTTTTTTTTTTTTTTTTTTTTTGCAATCGATCATGTATGCCATGAATTTTAAATTATAATTTATTTTTTATATATTTATCAAGTGATCATTAAATATTCTCTTATTACTTGTAGTATTACTGAGTTTTTTGAATTTTAGCGATATTAATGAATTAAAAATATTTTAATTTTATATAAATAAATCCAATTGAGTATAAGTTTAAAATAAATTTGAAATTAAACTATTTGAGAATTGTTAAAAATTGTATTTTAATATGTTATATTATCTTTCATTTATTTTTCTATTTTTCAATGATATATGAGATTGTATATATGTATAAGAATCAAGTACACTTGATGTATGTGATAATGGCAAAGAAAAACGTGTTTGTCGCAAACTCGACTTTGATACTTTTCCTGAGTGTGATTTAACAATCATTAGTATAGAAAAATTTTAGAATAGGAAATATATGTAACGCCTTGTGTTTTTCCAAAATTTTAAATGTACTAACTGTACATTCAAAGAACGTAAGTACGAGAAAACAAGAGAGCTTTTATATACATAACAAACAGAGAAAAGAGAAAATAAAAAGTGTGAAAAGAAATAAAAAAATGAATATCAGCAAGTTCAACAACCGACAACACCGGATGTTTTTTTATAAAAAAATATAAAACTTGTTTATTTGATGATATGGTTTGTTGTTCAACTCGTCAATAACAACATTTTTCTAAAATGTTGATAATAAAATTAGCAAAATCACAAGTATTTTTTAGATAATATTTTGGGCAAGTTTAAAGTTTTAACTCATTTAAAAGTATGAGCATCGAAAGATCCATGTGAAAATCTGTAGTCAAAATGATATTGATGACTTTTTCAAAAAACAAACCGTCAAATGTTCATAAAACATTTGACACATCCTGAAGAACCCCCTAACGACCATTTATTTAATAATTCAATGATTATATAATTTAAAAAAAAGATAAGACAAACAATAAAATAAATCTATGAAAAAAATTAACTTGAAAAACTTTTCTAAAAGATACTATATATACTTTTAAATTGAAATAAATTTTTTTTTTTTTTGTGACACTTACCCTTATCATGAACAACATCCAGAAGCACCATAAAGAAAATATCTCCAATAATCCTGTAATAAAAATGAACAACAATAAATATTAATTATTAATTAAAAAAAAAAAAAAACAACAACAATATTATAAAAGTTAAATAAAATAAAAATAAAAAATATTGTTTAAGTACTTTGAAATTATGTATATATACATATATAAAATCTGATTGAAACAGAATGAATTAACTCAAGCAATCACAAATATAAACTAAACAACACCCCCATTAGAATTTCTGATACAATTCTATCCCATGTAAGCCATAGTATTATACAACAGATAAAACGTGTGCCGGCACGTGTGGTGAAACTGTGCGTGTAAGTATTAAACCACTGACACGCGTATACGCCTCTGATTTTCTTCTTGAATTCATATATGAAATACTATCACAAACTATCATCATAATTGTAATTTTGCTTGTTTGACACATTGTGGTTGTAAAATTCATCGTCAACACGATGAGATACATATTTATAAAATAGCATTTATATAAGATGATACACAACAAGATCAGATAAATACACAATCAGTTTTTTTTTTTTTTTTTCATAGTCACGTGCCATGTGGATTATATCATCTATGTTATATTTTTTATATTTTTTATATTTTTTAATTTTGTTTTTAAAATGAGATTAAAACTATTTGACTCTATCTATACACGTTTTAATACTTTTTTAACACGTGTCTTTGCTTCCCTTTTGTTATTTTTATTGTCAATTTTAATCTCATTTTGTCACATTTGCTATTTTATTTTTTTAAATTTTTAATATACTTTTATATTGTTGAATATTTAAATTTAAAGATATAAAACAAATTACCATGCGAATATAAATAATATTTTTGATAATAAAGATAAAATTAAAATGTTTTTCTTGGGTGTTACAAATTGAAAATGATGTATGATTTATCTGTATTGATTATAAAAATAAAAATGATTTATTTTTAAATTTTTTCTATAAAAAAAAATTGATCAACTAATATTTTAAAATATTGGTCTAGTGTTAATTACTTGACAAATAAAATGACTTGATTAACCTAAATACCTCTTGATTGTATCAACAAATTGATGGACTACATAAACAGAAGCTGGTGTTTCAATTAAATTATAAATACATATAATTAAAATATAAATTTAATCATTTGAAAAAAAATATATATACATGAGTTCAAGGCTGGTCATTGTACCTGATGATTTTGAAAAAAAAAATAATAAAAATATATCATTAAAAAAAGTTATGCTTATTTTTTTTTCTTCTAAATCTCTCTAACGTTATTGTATATACAAAAGCCAACAAATACCGCAAAGGTTAAAAAAAAAATAATAAAAAGAGATCGAGAAAAAGGCCCACACGTATATATAATATACAACAAGAGACTCGTAAATTTAATAAACATTAAAAGCACATTACCCTGAACTAACTTGGATGGTCATTCAATTTTTCAATGACAAAAGCCACCAAGCGGCATCATTACTATCATCATTTTTTGGCTCTTATATATATATATATATATATATATATGTATGTGTATATTTCTTTTAAATTTAACTAGAATAATCCTCTGTTGAATTTTCAATAGCACAAAATGATTTGTATGATATATAATATGGAGATGAAATAAATAAATATAAATATAAAAAAAAAGACCAGAGGAATAAAAAAAAAAAATAAAAAATAATATCAAGTTATTCTATATATACACATAAAAGAATTCCTAATGATGAAAAAGGCATGAACAACAAGAAGAGCATCATCACATTAAATTTAAAAAAAAACTTCACTAATGATGACCAATGAGCCACTGTGTGTGTTTGATGCAGTAGCTGTCTACCTTAATGTAAATGTTGGACATTTTTTGAACGGTAGCAGTTAAGTCGATGTTTCGCAATCAGTTGCTTATATTCATTTTTTTTTTTTAAATTATTTATTCCTTTCCAAATCATAATTTACATACACTCGATTTATTCTCTTACACTTCATTCACACATATTAATAACAATAGCAAATTAATGATCGATTCAAAAGTTAATCGACTGTTTAAATTGCTACTTAAAAAAATTTGAAAGTTGATTTTTTATTTTTCATTTTTTGTTAAGACTATTATTGAAATATAAATATAAAAATAAAAAACTCAATTTTTCAATTATAAAATTATCATGCTTTCTCAACAAATTTAGTATATATGTATTTATAAATTATTTCAAAAATTAATAATAAAAATAAAAGAATAATATTCGTGACTTGACTAAATTGTAAAACTATTGTCATTTAATTGAAATAAAATTCATATTATTAAAATGAAATAATTCATTATGAAAGTAAATTAATCAATAAATATGTAGCTATTAAATTAAATGTTTTTTTTTTTTTTATTATATATATATATAAGAGGCTACTGATCCTTCCTGTGTATTGTTAAATCAGGGCTGATGGTATTTGATCAAAGAACCACTATGCCGACTCAATAATACCATTCATAAAGTTGAATGATTAATCATTAACGTTACAACTATTTAGAATCAAAGCACGTACTGGATATTTAGTTTATATATATGTTGTTGAATACATATTGTATGTGTGGATATTATTTATACATAATTATATATGATTATTCTCTTATGCTCATTTGAAAATATATAAATACAAGTTAAACGCGATGTATACTTATACAAAATTAATTTGATTGGAAAAATTATAATGTGTATTTTACAAATAAATAATTATATTTGAAAAAAATATGAGTATAAATATTTAATACAATTAATAAAAGAAAATAACTAGTTTGTTTTTGTTTTGTTTTTTTGTTGGCAATGATAGTATGAAAATTGAATTCAATTAAAATTATAATTGAATAATATAAAATAATAAATATTATTTACCAAAATAATTAATGAAAATTTAGTAAAGATATAAAAACTTTGAAATGTATTTTTAATTTATTTTTCAAAGTATCAAATTATTTTATGACTGTTATTGTTGAATTGTATAAATTAAAAATTTCATTGAATATATAGATATTATATATTTGAATGGTTATGGATATAATATAAAATATTATTATTATTATTATTATTTTGCCAAACAAAAATTGAAATGTGTGACAAGTTTAAAATGACATGATTTCCACTTTATTTGCATGTCAAATAAATAGAAGAAAAAATATGTATATATATATATACTGTCAAAAGTTTTGTTTGGTATTCTCACGAATTTGCATTGAATGTATTTTATAATACAAAATAAATATGAAAAGTATAAAAGGAAAAAATATAATAATATTACAACGATAGATTGCAAAAAAAAAGTAATAATAATAAGAAAATAAAATAGGGGAAGAACCAAAAATTGTTTTTTTTTTTTTTTTTTTCTAAAAAATAATGATAGTAAAAAAAAGAAAAATGAGGAGACGATGATTTTGAAAATAGAATATGGTCAAGCCCTTTTCGATGGTTTAGATATATAAAATGGATATAAAATGTATAAAAAAAATGTAAAAATATAAAAATAAAATAAAATAAGTAAAATGAATAAAAGGACAAATCTCGGATTTAACCGCGGACTCTAAGGACCACTACAAAATTTGGATTCGAAATTTATCTGTATAATGGACGATGGTACCATCACTACCACCCTTTTTAGACCTCATGGGATATGATGGCACCATCTGCAAATATCCCTTCATCCAGCCACGTGTGTCATACAAATTGAATTCTTACAAGTTTCAATGATATGGTAATGCAAAGACAACTTGACCATCGGGCAGTTGCCACAATGAAAATATACATTTATTTTTATTTTATTTTATTTTAAGTTTTTTTTTTTTAACAATATACAAAACCATCAAAATAATTAAATAAACATGGAATTTATATAAGTTTTGTAAATATATATAAACAATTTGAATAAATATAAAATAAAATAAAAATTCATGTATAGTTGTTGAAAAAATTATTGAAAAAACTATGATAGTTTATTACAATAAATTATTATTAAATTGAAATAGACTCAAAAAAATATATACAGGTGAATAGCATGTATGACGTTTAACCATTTGGTTATATCAATTTTAACAAATTGATCTGGATATAGAATTATGGATACTACACATTGCTGCTACACATCATAAAATATATTTCACGTGTTTATAAAAATCGTAAAGAATTGAAAAGAACAGGTTAATCATATTTAAAATTTGTTTAAAAGAATTTAATTAAACGTTCAAAGAAATAATAGCTTTAATTATTTTTTTTTATAATTTAATAAAAAAAAAAAAACAATTAAACTAATAGATAAAAAAAAATGAAAAAAAAACAAATAAAAAAGAAATAAAAATTTTTCATAGGTGAAGCATTGTTTGTAATTAAAATTAATATAGTTATTAGTCGTTTGATAAACAATTAAAAATCATTATTAAATAACGCATCTTTTCATTATTTTACAAAAAAAAAAAACAAAGTTTTGAAAAGGTTGATCAAACAGAATTTGAATTTGCCAACAGGATGGCGCGCTTTTTTATCAAAGATGGCGGCTCTGAGTGTAGGAGGCACTGCCATCTACCGAACAAAATGCGCAATAAAAAACCTCACAGTTTTTTTTTTTATCGGCATCATTTTTGTGGAATGAAAATAATAATTATAATAATAGAAATTATATTATTATTATTATTATTATTATTATTATTATTATTATTATTATTATTATTATTATTATTATTATTATTATAAAAAAAACCTTTGTTCATTGATATACATTCGAAAATACAATTATAGCATTAATTAAATATTATCACTGAATATTGATTAATAATTATTTATTTTATAAAAAAAATAAATAAAATCAACCGAAAATGTAAAAATGTAAAATAAACGGCCGATGCGTAGTTACTCTGAAAAATTGTTGCCGGGGCATTTTCATAAATAAATTTATCCAATTTTTTATTAAAATCAAATAAAAAATTAAATAAATCATAAATAATACAGCGGAATAAAAAAAGCAGGGTATATGAGGTCGCAAATTATATGAAAAAATGAATAAAATAAAAAAAATAAATTTTCAACAAATCATCTTGGCGGCCATTTTGCAAGCCAACTATGTCACACAAAAAAAAAATTGTATAAATTGAAAAAATTATATATTATTATTTAATAATTAAAAATAATGTTGAAAATTTATTTTTTGATGAATAAAATAATAATAATAATGAGTATGAAAGGAAACAATACCATAAACTGCAATAAACAGCGGCACAAAATGGTAAAAATGGTCAATTTCACTGAGTTTCACTGATGATAATGTTGAACACAAAAAAAAAAAGCGTCTTTTCACTTCAAGATCACTTACAATACTGATCCACTTCCCCGCAACCGGCAAGCTCATCGGGTGGCGCCACCAAACGGCCATTACGCAAGCTCTCAAAAATAAAAATAAAAAATAATAATAATAATAAACAATAATAATAATAACAAAAATAATAATAATAATAATAACAAATTATAAAAAGTAAATAAATAAACAATTAATTGGAGTAAAAATAAATGATTTATTATTATTTATGAACAGATCATTGGAACATGGATCATCAAAAATATTTATTATGAATAATAAAGTCATACTCAATTTTATATTGTCTACCAAAAAAATAATTTTTTATTGTATATAGATATTAATAATAATATTTATAACAATTAACAATAATAATTAATTAAAATAATAAATTCATCTATTACATAACAAAATGATCATAATTATTAATCATTAATATAACATGAATAAAATAAAATTTTAATAAATTTTAAAAATAAATTATTATTATATTTTAACATTAAATCTTTTACATGATTAAAAAACTAAGATACATTTGTAATTGTTTGGTCAATTATTATTTTAAAATTCATTTGTTAATTATTGAAAAACAAAAAAAAAATATATATATATGACTATTGGTATGCATTTGATAATGTAATCACAAGAATAAAAATATAGATATACCTATTGTATTTGATAAATATAAATTTTAGTTAAACTGGAATGATTAAAAAATTATTTGTTTTTTTTTTAATTTATTTGTGCTCATTTAGAGCTGATGGTATTCAATGTTCTTTTTTTTTTTTTGTTCTTTAACTTCCATCAACATCTGGACCCTTTTTTTTTCTATAATCATGTTCTGATTGATAGCCAGGTTCATGATTATGTTCATGAACACCAGTTGGCATAAATCTTTCAGCAATAACAGCACATTTACCACGACAACCACGATGTTGTTCAGCACATCTGTAATGTGAACGATTAAGTACTTCTGAACGTGATGTTAAATTATATACATAGCCTTCATGAACTAATTGAGGTCGACCACGAGCTGATAATCTGTATGTCACTGGTTCTGGACCTGAATAAATTTTTACAGTTATTAACAAATATTATTATTAATTTTTCAATCATCAACTTACTTGAATTTCTTGATGACTTATTAGTTTCTGATACATCATTATTATCATTAACTTCATCATCATTTGTCAAATTAATTATATTATCTGTAAAATTTAATAAAATAATTATGATAATATTACTTCAATATATAGAAAATAAATAATATAAAATTATTAAAATATCAATAATTAAATACCTTTTGAATTGGTATCATGTTTATTTGAATCATTGGTTGATATTTTTATTGTATTATCATTATCAACATCTTGAGATCCAATCTTTGATGATAAAGCAACAAGGCTAGATGACTCTTTTGTGCTGGTATTTAATGAACTACGACTTCTTTTTGAATTGGAATGTATTGTTGAATTTTGTGATCTTTTTTTTTGGTTTTTTTCATGTTTAATTGGCTTTGGATTATCATTGTGTAATGAACTTTGATCAGAATCACTCTCTGCTTTTAATAAACCATTTGAGCTCTTTGAAGTATCATCATTACCAGTTGTTGATGATTCCTGAGTTTAAATAAATTTTTTTATTAATATAATTACCAATAAAATTAAACATTGTATTATTATAAAATATTTACATTAATATTATTATGATCAAGAGTTAATCCTTTGACTTTAAGAGCTTCTGCAACTTTTAAAAAACTAGCAAGTTCTTCTTGTTTGACATTAACTTCTCCTTGATACATAAATTTTAATAATGATTCAACTTCAGCAAAACCAATGTCTTTTAAAATCACAACTGGATGTTTACAAGGATTAATCTGTTTTAAAAAAAATAAATAAAAATAATATCATATTATTAATATAAAAATTAACAATAAAAAATATTAAATACTATTATAAAAATTAAAAAAATTATTATTACCTTGAATATATCTTGAAAGTATGGACTACAAACAGAAAGTACCAGCTTGTGTGCTTGAATAAGTTGTCCATCTACGGCAATAGTGACATCAACCAAGTCCTTGTTATTAAGATGAGACAAAAATCCAGATGACAAATTATTAGAAAAATTATTCCATCGTAAAGCAAATTGTTCTGATGCAAATGATTCAGTCATTGCCATGATGAATAACAAATATATTAAATTGAGTAAATTATTTTTATTTTTTTATTTTTTGATGACTTCACTTTTTAGTGTTTATTTAATATAATTTCACTATCAGATTGGTAAGAGTATGTGTTTTTTTTATTTTCATCATCATTGCTTGCTTGGTGGCAAGATGACAAAACATTGGCGCTAGGAGTGATGATCAAAGTGTGACAGAGATGATGATAATGACAATCTTGGTGAGCTTGATGATGATTATGTCAATTCAAGATATGATAACTTGTGATAGCTCATTTTTTTCATCATTTACTAACTCATAAAAACAACAACAAATTCGTATCTTGCTAATGAATCAATGATGATGAAAATAAAAAATATTTTAATAATTAATTTTTTAATTAAACCAACAAACTCTACTCTTTTTTATTTTCAATTGTAAATAATTATTTATGGCTTTTTATTATTTTCTTACAAAATAGATATTCTGCAATGAATTCAAATGGTTCTTAATTATTAAATAAAATTAAACATTTATTTTCAAGTATTGCTATAAATTTATTGACATATTTTTTTTGTCATGATACAATTATGATTAAATGATCATACATACATTGGCATCTATAATCCATGGAAGATAGAAATTCTTGCATTCATAATATTAAATTAAAAAAAAAAAATATATATATATATTTATATATAGGTATATTCAATTGAACTTAAAACTCTATTAAACATTACACACAAATGTATATAAAATAAAAAAATATGATAAAATAATATTAGTCTTATTCTTATAAATTACACTGTAATTGATTTTAAATCATTTAACACAGAAAAATCAGAGAAAAAATAATATATATAAGTGTATCTAAATAATATTAATAATGGACATGAAAATTAATTCTATTTTTTTTTTTGATTAATTTATAGTCCTTTTAAGCGTACTTATTTTTAATGTTTTTTTTTTTTTTTTTTTTTTTTTTTTTTTTTTTTTTTTTTTTATAATATTACTTTCAATATTAAATATTGAAATTAACTAGTTAATGTCACATAATTTTTTTTTTTTTTTTTTTTATCATGATTATCATGTATTTTAAATAATGATAATGTAAATTAGTACGTAAAGAATATTATGATGAATTGTAATAATAATTTTTTAAAAAAGATATTGTTAATATATGTAGACTTAATCCTTAATTTTTAAATCAAATGGATTACCAACAATATTGTATTTATTTTTAAAACGTTCAAGCCAACCAGCACTTGGTGTAAATGTTGTATTTTGCATCATTAATTCTCTTTTAGCATCAAATGCCCAACTTGTTATTGTTTTATTTGTAACTGTATAATTTTTTTTTTGATACTCAATACATCTTGAAAAAACCCATTGATTAATTTTTTTAATTTTATCTGCTGATGAACCACCACTTGTAACTTGTTTTTCCCATCTTCTTAATAATTCAATTTGTGTTAATTGTTTACATCCACTTTGTTCTCTAAGCATTTTAACACTCCATGTTGGATTTGCTCTTGATAAATTAACAACTCTTAATTTTTCTTCAAATGTAACACCTTTTTCATGTCTTTTAATTAAACCAGATATACTTGGATCAAAAAATCCACTTGTATGTCCAGCTGAATTAGACATAATACTCATTTCATTTTTTTCCAATGTTTCAACATCAATATTTAAATAATCCTGTGATTGATTATGAACAGGCATGTGAAATGGTTGTTCTCCACCTGGACCAATACCTAAACAAAACAAAAAACCACATACATGTTAATATTAATTATATATAAATAAATTATCTAATAATGTTTACCATTAATGTATCTTGGATCTGGTTGAACATTAATTTGTAAATCAGATGAGGGACCAGTTATACCATGTAAATTTTTAAAATTAAGCATCCACCATGATGATGCACGAAATTCATTGTTAGGATTATTTTTAGGTGGTAAACAAACACTTGCTGCTTCAAGTGCCCATTTTTTTAATAATTGATTGTTTATTTTTTTATTTCTATTTTTATAATCAATACATTTTGCATAAACCCATGAATTTATTGCTTTTCTTCTATCTTCTCTAGTTCCTAAAAATATAAATTTTCAAATAACAATAGGAGGGGAATAAAAAAAAAAAAAAAAAAAACAAATATAATGAGATCAACATAATAATATAGGTATAATTACTATACTTAAGAAATAATATTAAAAAAATATATAATTATTTATTAAATATTAATACTATACCTCCAATTTCAAGTTGTTCTTCCCAACGTTGTAATTGATCTCTATTCATAACATGTTTACATCCACTACGTTCACGTAATGTTTTCATTGTCCAATCTGGATTATCTCTAGCCATATTTATTATTCTTAATTTTTCTTCATAAGGAACAAATTCATATTTTAAACTTTTACTTGTATATCCAAATTGTTTATTAAATCTATCGTCATCATCATCATCACTGTCAATTGTAAATTTATCAGCTGTATCAAAATTACCATTACCAAATACTGAATTTGGTAGTTGTACTGAATTTGGATATAATGATCGTCTCATTGATGCTTGGTATTCTGAATAATCAACAGCATATGACTGAGTATTTCTATTTCTATAATCACTGGGTTCATTTTTAACTAATTCTGATGATAAATTATTACCTTGTTCAATATTCCATGTTTGATTTAATTTTTTTAACATATATTTTTGTCTTGTTTTAAGTAATACTTCATAAAATTTTTGTCCAAGACCAACTGATTCTTGATAAATTGTATCACTTGTATCATTAATACAATCATTTTTTCTTAATAAATCAACTGAATAATGTACAGCATCAGAAAATACTTTTTTATTTCTTTCAACATCTTGAAAATGTCCATCACTTGAATCATCAATTATTTTATATTTTAATATATTTTGAAAATTATTATCTGTTGGTGTCATTGTGTCTTTGTTTGTTGCTCGCTTTCCCTCATATACATATATATCAAGGACCAACCATCAACATGGGACACAGACACCTCAATACACACTCAATACATACTTTTAATATACACAAACTGGAATGACGGCTGCGCGTATATTCTGTTTTTTTTTTGTTATACTCTTCTTTTTTTTTTTTTACAAGTTTTTTTTTTTTTTTTTGTTCAAGCTTAGCTACTTCTGAGGAAAAAAAAACAAATTTAATATTAAAATTATTATTTAATTATTAATTTAAAATAATTAATGATATCTTACAATGATATTTAATACAATAATGATGTTTTTAGTTGAAAAAAAAACCAAAACAAAAATTGTATTTATTTGTTCTCGGCCGGCTTTGTGTTTTATGGAAAATCCAAGGCTTGGATGCGACCACCACTTACAGTCAGCTGTTGAAGGCGATGGCTGGGCTTTGGTTTTTTTTTTTTTTTTTTTTTTTTTTATTAAATGGTTGAAAAACCGGATCCAGGATTAAGATACTAGCGACACAATGCTGCAATTTACTATAATAAATTTAAATTAAAATTGTTTATTAACAAATTATTTATTTGCATTTTATTTTGCAAAAATAAATATTATAAAATAGATGTCAAATCTGAAATTTTAAATAATTATTATTTACATCATTTTGAAATAGTAGAAAAATTATATAAAAAAAATACATCAGTTAAATTAAATTCATAAATAAAATAACAAATAATGAAAAAAAAATAAACACAAAAAAATTACTTATAAAAATTTATTTATTCAAAAATATATTAAACAAATAAACTTACATGATTTAATATTAAATAATTATTTATAATTGATTATGTTTTATAATTTAATTACAAATTATATTAAAAAAAAAAAATATTACATTTAATTAATTATTAAAAATGACAAGTTAATTTATTTGATCAACAAAAAAAAAGTTTATTTTTATATCTTTGATTGATAATATAAATTAATTAATTGAAAAAAAATTGATTTAATTAATTTATATAATTAAAATTAATAGCAAGTTTGTTATAAATATTTAAATGATATTTAATTATAGTAAAAAAATTTAAAAAAAAATAAATAAATAAAAGATTAAAAAATTTACTGACTATTATCATTGGTTTTTAAATTATCTAATGGACCAGTTATATTGTATTTTGTTTTAAAATTACTAAGCCATACATCACTTGCATGAAAATTATACAAACTTTTAAAAGCTAATACACGTTTAGCTTCAAGTGCCCAACCTTTCAATATTTTTTGTGTTATTCTGTAATTTTTTTGATTATATTCAAGACATCTTTCATATATCCAATCGCTTATATTTTTTAATATATCTTGACGAGAACCACCGTCTTCAATATGTTGTCTACAAGATTGTACTTGTCTAAAACTTTTTAAATATTTACATTCACTTGCAAAAACTAATTTTTTCATATCTTTACTTTCATGTATATTTAATTTTTTAGCAATTTCAACAACTTTTTTTTTTTCACTGAATTGTATATCAACAGTTCTTGAATTATAATTACGAGACTTTGGTGAAAGAGATTTAGATTTTCTTTCAAATTTTACTACTTCATCTCGATCAAGCACAACTCGTGCAATTTTTTTTGAACTACCATTTTCATTATTATTATTATCATTTAATACTTTTGAAATATTTCTTTTTATAGAATTTCTTGTTGTTCTTCCATTGACTGAAGATGTTGTTATATTCTTCAAAATCTTGTCATTGAGAGTAGGTTTACTTACTGCTGAATTATTGTTGTTATTGTTGGCTAATGATTTTTTACTTGAAGATCTGGTTCTTACAATATTATTTGAATTTTCATCTGGAACATTGTTGCTGGTATTCATTGAAGTACTTTCATCGACAATTGGTTGATTCATGGTTGAAATATTGTTGTTGTTGGCTAATGATTCTCTACTTGCAGATCTGGTTCTTACAATATTATTTGAATTTACATCTGGAACATTGTTGCTGGTATTCATTGAAGTACTTTCATTGATAATTGATTGATTTATTGTTGAAATATTGTTGTTGTTGGCTAATGATTCTCTGCTTTCAGATCTGGGTCTTTCAATATTATTTGAATTTACATCTGGAACATTGTTGCTGGTATTCATTGAAGTACTTTCATTGATAATTGATTGATTTATTGTTGAAATATTGTTGTTGTCAGTTGATAATTTTGTACTAGTATTTAATGCAAGAAGTATTTTATCAACAAGTGCTTCAATATTTGTTTTATCAAGAGGTGTTCCAACAGGAGTTTCATTAGCTTGCATTCTTTGAAGTTGTTTACCTTTAGAATTAATAGGTATTCCTCGAGGCATACGAAGAAGAGAGTTTTTTACTTGTCTAATTTTTGTTAAGACAAGTTCTCTAGTTATTTGACTTTCATCTAATAATTTCAGTGAGTTCATAGCTACACGTTCAACTCTTTCTGTAGTTATTATACGCATTTTACTTTGATAATTATCAACTGGTTCTTCTTTTATAACAACACAATCAATATTTTCATTACTTTGTTCTGGTAATTGTTGCTTTTGACAATTATTAGTCATTTGTTTTTCAAAATCTACTTGTTTTTCGTTGACAGCTGTAACAGTTGTTTTTTTATTAACATGTTGAGTATTATCTTGTTTTTCAACTTGTTGTTTATCTTGAATATTTTTAATGATATTTGCTTTTACATCATACATATCTTCTTTGTCTAGATGATTTTCAGTAATATTTATATTTTCTTGAATTTTATTATTAACAACATTAGTTGAAATATTTTCAATTTGATTTAAATTTTCAATAACTTGTTGAACATCAGCTATAACATTATTATTATTATTTTTACTCATTGTACAAATACCATCTGAATTTTTAACTAGTTGATTCTCAATAGAGCCATTTGAATTATCAACAATATCATTTATGTCAATATAATTATTATTTAAATTATTATCAACTTTTGTAACAACAATTTCAGTACCATTTGAAACACCATGAACAGCTTTTTCTTGTTGTTGTTCACCAGCACTATGTAAGTTTTCTAAAGCAACAACATCTTTAATATTATCAGTAGTACCAACTTTTTTGCAAGCAGTATCAATGTTTTTGGAACCAGCATCATTGATATGATAAGTAATATCAGCTTGTTTACTTGTTGATTTTTTTCCTTTATTATCTGTAAAAATAAATTAAAAAAAAAAAATTAATAATCTATCTACATATACATACGTATGGTATATTTCTACTCTTTTAATTATTTTAAAAATAAGTGACTTACCATTATTTGATTTTTTATTATTAATGCCATTGCTAATTTTAAGATTACATGGTTGACCAATAATTTTAAATGTTTCTAAAAACTTTTTCAACCAAATTCTTGACATACAGCTATCAACTTGTTGACCATCTCTTGAATTAATTATTGCTGATTCAAGTCCCCATTTACATATCATAATACGCGTTATTTTTTTATTTTGTTTTGTATACTCAATACATTTTTTATAAACCCAATCATTAATTTTTTTCATAATATCATTATTATTTGTTTTATTTTTGTCATCAAGAGAAGCATTTAATGAAGCTAAATTAGCTGTTTCGACGACAATATCATCTTCATCTTCATCATCATCATCATCATCATTATTACCATCATTATTGGTTGTAGTATTATTTTCTACATTATTATCGTTTGAGTCTAATGTTATAACCACGTGTTCTTTAGACAATTCTTGGTCTTTAGTCAATTTTGCCTGTTTAGCAAGTAACTCTTTTCTTTCATCTTGCAACATTTCAAAAAGTTTTTGTCCAAGAAGAGCTGCTTGACGAGACATTGTATCATTATCAAAATCATCATAATAATTTTTTCTTCTCAATAATTCTGTGCAATAAGATACTGCATCAGAAATTATTTTTTTAACTTCATCTTCATCAGAATACAATTTATGTGTTTGAGATTCCATGATTATTATATATACAAATTTAAATGTTTATATATTTACTTGGTATTATTTTTTATTTAATTGAATTTACACACTGGATTGTTTTTTTTATTTAATTATTACACAATATAATTATGAGTCTTTTTTTTCTTTTTATTTTTTATTAATAAAAACCAATAGTAAAATAATAAATTATTATTGGAGTTTAAAATTAAAAAAAAACACTTGCACGTGATAAATATTATTTAACTCAATTTAAAACACTTGATTGTTATTTTTTTTATAAATGCACAATATTTATTATTTAATAATTTATATTTATTTATTAATTAATAATAAAATAAATTATTATTTGAGTAAAAAATAAATATTTTATGATATAAAATCAAACAAGACAAGACTTACAGAGGAGTACTTGACGAGACGGCAGACACTTGTACAATGAAGCTTTGGTTTGCTTTGGTCCAGACCAGTCCAGACTCCAGATGCACCAAGATACATTCAGATTTTCCGAATGTTTCCGAACAGCTCCGAAATTTGAAGGAGAGAGGGTAGAAAAAGTAGCTCCGTCTAACAAATTAAAAGAAATATAATTTATTAAAATATTGTGAATAAAATTGAATAAAATTAAAAATTCATAAAAAATCTTTTTTCACCTTTTTCACTAATCCTTAGCTGTGCTAATCCCCTTTCATCTACTCATAATCACATTTTTCTTTATAACTAATAATATTATAATTATGTACATTTTTTTTTTTTTTTAATTTGTAATCTATAAAATATAATATATACCTATTCATTAAATGTTCATTAAAATATTATAATTAATTAATATATATAATTTCAACAAAATCGAAAAATAAATAAGTAAAAATTGAGTATTTTTTTATACAAATCATAAATTGAAATGCCACGACATGATGATTAAATACGATTATATATATATTTAATTTAATTATTAAATTAATTTATTAATATATATTGATATTAAAAACTCATTACTGAAGTAGACTGTAAAAAAAAAAAAATAAACAAATTTATTATAAACAAATTTTTTTGTTTATAATAATTGTTATTTTAATTATTTATTTTCAAGTATTTTTCAAGTTGTATAAATAATGTAAAAGATTAATTTTAAATTCTACTAAAAAAAAAACGAATATTTAATTTCGTATTTTAAGATCTTTTGATTCTCCACTGATTTTATTTTTTAATTTAAAATTATTTAACCAATGATTTGCACTTTGAGGTCATTTTTTTTTTCCAAAATTTTTGTATCTGGAAAGTTCTATATGGTATTTTATTTTTCGACGAAATTAAATATTTTATAATGAGAGGAAAAGAAAAAAAAAAATTATGATAATAGTTTCATCAGCAAAAACAAGTTTTTTCAAGCAAATCATACAAAGAAAATATGAAAAGAAAAGTTAAGGTAAAATCGGTGCATATTGTTTGAAAATGCAATAAAAAAACTTATACCTGGAAGTCACTTTTCACATCTTTATTTATGTTAGAGATTAACTAAGACTTTCTTTATATGTGCTCATGTTTTCGGATTTAAAACCAGCTTGAAAAAATATTTAAAAATTTTTATGACCATACATCAATGTCATCATATCAATAGACAACAGAGAGATTTTAGTGACTTTATTTTACTTTATTTTAAAGAATTATTAAAATTTATATGGAAATAATACAAAGAATATCAGCAATTGCCGACATGCTTCTGCTTAAATGATGAGAAAAAAAATTTGTTTTAAAATTATATACATCTAGAATATTCATACAGTTAGTACTATATAGTATTACTTGAATTGTAAGTTTAAATATCATTTAAAAAATATATATCATTTGGATAAGCAATTGTTAAGCAATTGATATATTATTAAATATTGTTAATAATAATTATGTTCAACATGCTTGATTTTAATGAGAGTATATCAATTATTTTACGCCCTTGTATTATAAATTTTTATACTATTTTAAATTATTTTATATTTAAAATAATTTTAAATTAAAGAAAGAAAGAGAAATTTCGATTATGAATTATGATAGTTTATTATTTTCTAAACATCATTGTATATAATTGACAATCAAGTTTTTACTTGCAAACCAATTGTCACGTTTCATTTTGTCATACTGATGCAAAGATTCATGGGATTTTACCGACAAAAAAGCTTTGACACAAAAGACATTTTACTGCGTGAAAAAAAATATTATTAGGAAAGAATAGAAAAAAAATACCAATAGATTCGGACAGTAGCACATGTTGCAACTCAGCCGACAAGAAAAAAGAAATTTTTTAAAAATTATATTCATCTAGAAAATTCTTTATATTAATAATATTATTATTTTTCAATAATTTATAATATTATAAAAAATTTAAATTAATATTATAATAAATATAAATTAAACTACAATCTACAATGTAACTCAGATTTTTTTATTATTGATATAAATTTTTTTTATAATAATAAAGTATATAATTATACAATGAGCTATTTATTGTTAATTATTTCAAGGCATTTTGTTTTATTATTATGATCAACAAAATAAAAAAAAATATAAAAATATAGAAATTATAAATAAAATTATAAAGACAATTTAATTGATTATATTTTTTGTTAACTGAATTAGCAGTAACGTTGAAATTAAATAAAATTAGAATTTTTGATTATTGATGGTTTAATATTTTTAAATATCACTGTCTAATTGATTAAATAATTTCATTAAGTAAATATATCAAGTTGAAAACAAAAAAAAAAAAAGAAAAATAAATATCATAGTATATATAAGAGAATATTAATATAGCAATTATTTAATTAATAAAATTAGTAAATTAAATATTGCGTTTAACATTTGTTATACCATGACTTTTTATAAATTCAGCAATCCACCAATTAGAAGCATTAAAATTTAAATCTTTTAATTTATATTTTTCTTTACCTTCATTAACCCATTCTTGAATTTGTTGATAAGTAATATCTTTGTTTGCAGAATTAATACATTTTGAATAAACCCATTGCTTAATTTTTTTTTTTTTATCACCAAGTGAACCACCTGATGAAACATGTTTTTTCCATTGGTTCAAGCATTTTTTGTTTATTAATTTATTACAACCAGTTTCAGTTTTTAATTCATCAAGAGTATACTCTGGATGTTCATTTGCCAATTCAACAACTCTTTTTTTTTCTTCAAATGTTATAGAATTATTTAATTTTTTATATTTAGAATTTCTTGTTTGGACTAAAGATAATGACAATGGCAGAATTTTTTCTGTTGATGATCCTGAATTATTATCAATAGATGGGTTACTTGTAGTTGTCTCTATTTGTTTAACAACTTGTTGAGTTAATTTATTAGTTAAATCTTGAACATTTTTTATCAACTCTTTTTTTTCTTTATCTAGAAAAAATAATCAATTTGTTTTTATTTATTTATTTATGTTTTTTTTTTCTTTTATATATTATACAATTACCTAATTTTTCATCTGCTGATGATGATGATGATCTTGATCCATCAGCTTCAGTTGTATTATTTGTTGTTGCTGCCTCTGTTAGTTCAACAACTTTTTCAGTTGTATCTGGACTATTTTTCACCAATTCTTTTTCTATAACAAATAAATCATTTTATTTTTATTTATTTATTTATTTTTTTTTTCCATAAACGCTATATACAATTACCCAATTTTTCATGTTCAGAAATTTCATTGGTTGAGTTTTTTTCACTCTGAAAAAAAGCAGCTTCTGTTGGGACTGGTGATAGTGTCAAAAGCACAATTTCTTTTGTTGATGATTCTGAATTATCAACTACAGGTGTTGTATTACTTGTTACTGTTTCTGTTTGTTTAACAACTTTTTTAGTTAAATCATCAACTAACTTTGGTTCATTTTTTTCTTTATCATCTGTAACAAATAAATAATATTATTATTATTTATTTAACATGAATTACATTCAAATAAGATAAAATAATGTTATATTATTTTTTTTTTTAATAATTATAATTTATTAATTACCAGAATTAATAAATGGTACTCTCAAGTAATCTCGCATAGCTGAACTAGATTCAATAATTTCGCACCAAGATTTAAAACCACAAAGCCATTCAGGTGATACTTTAAGTTCAGATGGTAAAGTGTTTGGTGGAGAAAAAAGATTGATAGCTTCAGATGCCCATTTTTGAAATACCACTGATGTAATTTGTTGTTTATTATTTAAAGAATCAGTTAATTTATCATATACCCAATTGTAAATTTTCATTTTTCTGTTAAATAATATTTCATCTTGTTTTAAATAATCCAACAATTGAAAACCAATTGGTGACGATCCAAAATCATTATTTAAATCACAAGAATTTTGACGAATAAGATTTATAATTTTCATTTTAGTTTCAATTGTTAGTTTAGATGATTTAATACCATTTTTATTATCCTTATTCGTTTTATTGTCATCATCTTCATCATCATTATCATCATCATCATCATACTCATCACCATATTCATCACCATCATTATCATCATACTCATCTTCATCTTCATCTTCATCTCCACCTTCTTCTTCATTATAATTAATAACATTTTTATTTTCACAAGTTTCATGAGAACCACTTTTCTCAATAAATATTTTAACTTGGTCTTGATGATGTTGATCATTTTTTTTACTTGTTGATTCATTACAAATTTTTTTTTCTGATGTTACAGTACTTGCATCAACATCACTGTGACGTCTTTTTTGACCAATTACATTTGAATCAAAATATGGACCAAAATTTATTAATCTTGATGAACGATCAATAATATCTGGAATTTTCATGTTGAATCTTGTTTTTTCTAGATATGAAAATATATCTTGACCCAAAATTGCTGCATCACGTGATATTGTATGATTATAATTACCAATATATCTATTTTTTATCAATAAATCAATGGCAAAATTAATTGCATCAGAAAATATTTTTTTCTTTTGACTATCAATTAATTTTAGATTATTATCACTAATTTTTTTATCCATGTTTAATATTTATTATTATTTTTTTTAATTAAATAAATAAATAAATGAAAATTAATAATGCGTAATTGACATGTGGCTTTTTTTCTTTTTTTTTTTCAATGTCCACTTGAGAACAAAGCCTTTGTGGACCTCTTTGTCTTCCCCTTTATTTTAAAAAATGTTTTATCTCTTTTTTTAATATTTTTTTTTTTAATTATATAATTTGATAAAAAAATTCAATAGATGGCGTGTGATGAAGGAAGAAAGGGTGGAAATTGTTTAAAAAATATAAAAGACAAATTTTTTTGTTTATAATAATTGTTATTTTAATTATTTATTTTCAAGTATTTTTCAAGTTGTATAAATAATGTAAAAGATTAATTTTAAATTCTACTAAAAAAAAAACAAATATTTAATTTCGTATTCTAAGATCTTTTGATTCTCCACTGATTTTATTTTTTAATTTAAAATTATTCAACCAAGGAACACTTGCATAATGATTTGCACTTAGATTACAAAATATTCTTTTAGCTTCAAGTGCCCAACCAATTATTATTTTATCTGTTATTAAATAATTTTCATTTTTATACTCAATACATTTATCTAAAATCCAACGATCCATTAATTCACATTTTTTACTAAATGTTTTACTATTTTTTATAATTTTTTCCCATCTTAAAATTTGATTAAAATTTCTAAGTTTATTATATCCACTGTTTTTTCGTAATTCTTTTAAATCCCAATCTGGATGTTTATATGATAAATTAACAATTTCAATTGCTGTTTTAAGTGGAGTTTTAGTAAATGCTGGTTTTACTGGTTTTAATGGTTTAATTAATTTAACACTTTCAGAAGACTTTTCATTATAATCTGAAAATAATTAAATAAATAATTAATATTTAATTTTAGTATTAAAAAAAATCTATCAATTTTTAAACTTACTGTTATCAAAATTAAAATTATTATCAGAAGGTAAATCACCAATTTTTAAATCTGTTGATAATCCAAAAATACCATAATTTTTTTTAAAATTAATAATCCATGTTTTAGATGCACAAAATTTCATATTTTTTTTTGCATTATTAGACATTTTATTATAAGCTTCAGTTGCCCATTTTCGTAATAAATTATATGTTATTTTTTCATTTTTATCTCTTTGTTCAATACATTTTGCATAAACTGAATGACATATTTTAGTTAGTTTATTTCTCAATGAACCACCAATTTTTATATCATTAGCCCAACGATTTAATTGATTTATTGTATACACATATTTACATCCAGTTTTTTGTTGTAAATCTTTAATTGTTATACCAGGATTTTTTTTAAATGTATTTAATACTTTTATTTTTTCATCATATGAAGCAAAATATTTTGGTTTACGGTTTAATTTATTTGTAAGTACATTACTATCAATATTATTAATATCACTTGTTGTGTTATTATTATCAATATTATTTGTAACATCATTTGAAAAAATTTTTTTATTTAAAACAGTATTAATTATTTTATTTTTATTGACAGATTCATCAAATTCATTGGATAATTGAAGATTTGGTGAATATCCTACTATTTTATATAAACGTCTAAATTTAGTTAGCCATCTATCACCAATTGAAAATAAACAACGACTGCTATCACTTAGTTTAATAGTATTATTTGCTTCTTTAGCCCATTTAAATAATAAATTCTTATCAAATGTTTTTTTTACATTTTTAGTGTATTGTTTACATTTTTCATAAACTAAACGATCTCTTGCATGTCTTTTTTCTAATAGTGAACCATTTTTTATCGTTTTATTCCACGATAATACTTGTTTACGAAAATAAACTTTTGAACAACCACTATTTTTACGTATTTTTTTAATTGACCAATTTGGATTTTCATTCATTAATTTAATTATTTTAATTTTATCTTCATCTGAAACTGGTTCTAATTTATTAGTTGAATTATTTTTTCTTTTTTTTTTTACAATATTTTTTATATTTTGAGTATTTTTTTTATTTAATTTATCATTTTCTTCATCATCAGATACTTGATAATCAGGATAATGTTTTGTAAAATATATAATCCATGATTTTCTTTTGTCTTTTGTATTTTTATATTTTATTGGAACATTTGGAAATAATAATTTATGTGCCTCATATGACCATTCAATTATTTGAAGTTTTGTTATTTTAGTTTTATTATTTTGTTTTTTATTTTCCATGCATTTATCATATACCCATTTATATATTTTATGAGTTTTTTCTCTTATTGTACCACCAGTTTGAATATGTTTAATCCATAAATTAATTTGCTTACGACTATCAATTAAACAACCAGTTTTTTCTTGTAAAGTTTTAATTGTCCAATCTGGATGTTTTTTTGCCATATTAACAACTTTAATTTTCATATCAAGTGGAATAATTTTTTTTTTTTTAACAGGCCTTGATTCACATATTTTCACACGTTCTATCCATTTACATATTTGATGACGATCATTTATTGCTGAACATCCACTTTGTTTTCGTAATTCTTTTAAACTCCAATCAGGATGTTTATTATATAATTTTATTACTTTTAATTTTGTTTCATAAGGAATATACGTAAATGGTTTTCTAGAACGTAATTTAAATGAAACAACTTCTTTTTTATTTTCATTTTCTAGTTCTTTAATTTTACTTTTTTTATTGTTTGAATCATCATTGTCATTATTTTCATCATGTAAAACTGTAGATAATTGTCTTACTGAATTTCTAGTTGTCATTGTTGGTAACTCATTATCTTCAGTCTCTGAAAAATTAACAACATCAACTTCCTCTTCTTGTTTAATATCAATGTCAAGTTGTTTTGATTTTAAATAATTTTCAGCAGCAGTTTTTTCTTTTGAATTTATGTAAACCCAACATTTTAATAAATTATTATTATTCTGGTGTTTATTTTTAACATGGTAATTTGAATGCAATTTTTTTTTAGTATAAATTCTTGGTTTTTTAGATATTGGTTCATAAAAATTATCAGCAAATTGTTTGTTTTCTTTCATAGATTCATTATAAGCATCTGAAAATGTATTATCAACTATTTTCTTATTTTGAAGTTGGCTTTTAGTGGCTCTATTTACATTTGTCAAAACATTTGTATTTTTATTTGTTAATGACATTGTGTATTTATTAATTATTTATTTACACATAAACGTTATCTAAATAAATAAATGATCATCAATTAGATTTATTAATTTATAAACAACAGGATTATAAAAAAAAAACATACCTAAATAATTATCTTTCTATATAAAATATTTTCTATATTTTATCAACACGTGGAACCAGTGCTTCTAGAGGCTAAATGTTACCAAATGTATTTATTTATTTCTTTAATTTAATGCTGAATTGAGTTACAATATCAGCATTATGTAATTTTTCTTCTGTATGTTAATCTCAAGCTTTGTTAATTTTACAAGTTTAAATATATTTAATAAAATTAATAAATAAAAACATAATATTTTGCAATGATTTGTTTGTTATTGTTTTTTTTAATAAAAAAAAAAAAAAACAAAGGCTCTTTCCATGAATAAAAAATCAACGACAGTCGTTCATTGAAAATACAACAAAAAAAAATATTAACAAATTAATGCTTTTTTATATAAAAAACTTATTAAAAAATTATATTTAATCTCGTTATAATTTTATTTATTAATCAGCTATTATTTATTTGTTTATATTAATTATATTATTTTTATATTATTTATAAAAAATTAACTTAGCGCCAAAATTTTTGATTGTTGTAAAAAAAAAAAATGTCTTCCACGTGCTCACAAGTGTCAATCCCACTTGTGTGATTTATTATATCATTATTATTGTTATTTTAATTGTTAATTGTTTATTTATGCAATATATTTATACCTGATTTAGAAAATTTAAAATTTAAAAGACAATGGATCTGCTAGCAAAACGTCCAAAACTAACAAATGATGCATTAATTTTGGATGTAGCCAAGTCTATTGGTAAGTCAAAAATAAATAATAATAAACAACATTAAATAAATTCAATAAAATAATTATATTTAATTTATATTTATTTAGAATCATTATCTGAAACAATAAAAGACATTGGAAAAACTCATTCAACATTTTTACAAGTAAACAAAGCAGTGGTAGCATATGTTTATAAAAGAAAACAGTCATCAAACAATCATGAAAATAATCTTCAAGCAGAAATTTAACAAATCTGGGACAATAAAATTATTAAAATTATTAATGAAAGATAATAATATACCTGATAAAAATAAAATTCAATGTATAGTTTAAGACAAGTTTTTTTTTTTTTTTATCTAAAAAAATCATAACAATGTCATTAAATGAGTCGATATAAAAAGATCATTAAGTATGCCATCTAAAAATATAGGATAGGTATATTTTTTTATAATATTCGAGTCATCATCATCAACAAAATAGAAAGAGAAAATATTATATTATTTTATTTAATGTTATTAATTTTTTTTTTTGTCAAAAAAATTTTTTTAATCACAAAGATAGCGCCCTCTGCTTGGTTTATTATCATTATTATTTTATTTGTTTTTTTTTTTTTCATTTTCATTTCTTTATTTTTATTTACATAGATGAGTAAAAATGATGAGTACATAGAAAGAGTACATAAAATGTCTGTGTATGTATGTACAATATTATAATAGAGGGAGAAAAAAATAAAAATAATGTATACAGTGCACAGTAAGCTCCAATAGACAAATGATTACAAAAACACGAGTAGTCTTGTATAAATTGGTTCAACAAAGTTCAATTTGAATATGATAACAAATTACAAATGTTATATCAAACAACAATGTGATACAATTACTTGTTAAATGTGCGCAATGACGAATATTAATAATAATATTGTTAAGACCAAGGGCGGCGTGAGAAAGCGAGGTAAATACATGTACGCAGTCAATCAATAAATTATTAAAAATGCCGCGTTAAGTATTAAATTACAATATAATTATTAAATACAAATAATACATTTAATTTAGAAAATTTTAATATCATTTAAATAATCAAAAAATATAATTTAATACTTGTAATAATCAATACAATTATATACAATATTGATTTTTTTTTTTTTTTTTTTTTTAAATACAACAAATAAAAAAACATTAAATTGACGTTTGTCAGGATCAATGGTAACCTGTCGTGTTTGTGATGATTATTATATTAAAAAATAAATTATCAATTGAGAATTTAAAAAAGTACAATATCAAGTGATATTTGCACATTTTTTAGTCTTAAAAAAACTTGAAATAAAAATAAAAAAATAAACACAAAACTGATAAAGTATTGTATTGTTTTTTTTTTTTTAAAGATAAGAAAAAAAAATAATCATAATTTTCTATTGATAATAATAAATTTGTTGAATTTTATTCAACCTTAGGTGACTAAAAATGGAAATGTAAAAATGTCTCATGGCTGGAGGCACTGACAAGCCAAAAAGTTTTGATAACGTGAAGGAAGAATGGTCATATCATCGTCAACGTCAGTTTAATAGTAGGCTTGACAATAACTTACTGAGTGATACTTTTTATAAAAGAAGAAAAATTGAATATAAACGTACTTGTACGAGAAATATTTCTCTTTTTCAAAAAAATATATTTGGGTATTATTTTATTTAATTTATTGTTTTTTATTTCATTTTTACATTGTATTGATTAATTTACAAACAGTACTGTTGTTGATGTTGTTGTTTTTTATTTTTATTTTTTAAATCGATAATTATTAATACTATAAGTATAATAAAACATTTTTACTGACATTTTATTATTTTTTTAAATTACAGAATATTAACTGGATGTCATCATACTGATCTTTATTTAATACATGGTACAAATGTGATAAAAACAAACTGTTGCATATTTAAAACAAGATCACCAAGTTTGTATAATGCTCTACAATTTTTTTTTGTTAATAATGGGAAACCAATAAAATGCTACCTCAATACAATTCAAGCATTCCAAAGAATCCAGTTTTTTGTTAGGTATAATATTATTTAATTAAAAAAAAATTCGAATTTACAACAATAGTAATTTTTTATAATGTTAAAAAATTTATTTTTTCAGATTACTGTATATCAATACTGATATATCAATTGAAGAAAACAATCTGTTAAATTTTTTTTTAAATGAAAAAAAAATTATAAAATCAGAGTTAAAAAGTGATGAAAATGAATTAAGTACAAGTTCATCAGAAATGGCTGATTCTGGATTAGAAACTGGATCATTGAGTCTCAATGAAAATACGGAATCAGAAAATTCTGGTACCGATATTGAAGAATCACATGTTAATGATTATATTTCAACTGATGATGATTTTATACGATCAACTTGTGATACTGATAAATCAAATGATAATAAATGTATTGAGGGAAAAAATAATTTTTCAAGAGATGACAAAGCATGTGGATCATCTTCTTTAATGGTTAGACAATTTGATCAAAAATATTTATTAAGTAACCATGGTGGTGAAGAGGAAGTAGAAGAAACTACAACTTGTGACAATGTTGATGATGTATCAAGATATGAAAATGAAGTTTTAAATGATATATTTTATGAATCTGATGGCAATGATAATGAACAAAGTGCTTCTTTTGTACAAACTAGATCATTTGAATTTATTGAACCTGAAAATTTATCATCATTATCAATACCAATTGGAGCAACGAAAAATATAAATACTGTTGATTTATCAAAAGAATATATTTCACAAAATAATTATCATCAAGATGAAAAAACATTAATAATTCCACAAACAAGAAGTATGATTGTAGAAAATATACAACATGAATTATCACATTCAAATGATAATTCTCTTAATAAAAGTTCATCAAGTGTTAATAATTATTATTTTATTGATGCATCAAGTTTAAATGATGAAACTGAACTTGCATCAATAACAAGTACTAGTCAACAACCACCAATTTATGTTGAATCATTAAATTACATTCCTTCAAAATCACAAAATTCCAATGATCAAAAAAATAAAATTATTATATCAAGATCACCATCATCTTATCAATGTGGTCATGATGATGTTGCTGAATTTCAACGTGAATTAAAATTAACTGAAACTTTAGAGCCTCTTGTTGAACAACGTAGAGTAAAACGTGTTGATTCAATAACAGATGATAAAAAAATTGAAAAAGAATCACTTGTTGTTGAAATAAAAGAAGCTGATAGTGGTGAAAGTAATCATCCATCACCATGTATTGATAATAATAAACGACTACAACAATGTGAAAAAAATACAAGTATTTTAGATTCATCAGAAAAATCAAATGACAATTTAAATGATTCACGTAGATCTTCATTAATACGTGGTAATACATTTGAATTAGAACCTGGTGATAAAAAATTATCAAATGCTAGACAAGAACATGAACGTCGTCAGGGTACACTTGTATTTAATAATTCAATTCCTCAATATTCTGGTCATCGAGTTGATGGTGATTCAGTATCAGATAGAACAAGTAATTATTCATCAATGTCATCATATTTTCCAATTGAATCATCATCAAATAATAGTATTGATAAATTAAAATATCAAAGATCAAATCATAATAATAATTTTATGTCATATGATGGTAGTTTAAATAATTTTAATGATTATAAATATCCAATGATAAAAAGTGCTAGTGATAAATTATTAATTGATTATACAGAAATTAATGATAATAATACAATTGGTGATTGTATGAGTTTACCAATGACATTTGATGATCATAATCGTTCTTGTAATAATTTGAAAAAAAATAAATATGATGAAACAACACCTATTTTATCTGGTGGTGTTTGTACAAATGATTATTCACAAACAATTGACAGTAGTCAATTAACACGTAAAAAAATAGAATCAACATCAATTTTATCAGATAGAACAATAACAGAAACACCAACACAAAATAAAATTAAAACAATTAATAAATTATCATCATCAATGACTACATGGGTTGTTGATATGAGTGATTGTACTAAAACAAATAATAAATCAAATCCAACATCACCAAATATGTCAAAAAGTTTATCAACAAATATATCATCATCATCATCACCATGTAGTAAACAAATAAATCATACTAAAACACCGGATAAACCAAATAGTTTGGGTTTTTTTATTAATTTAAATGACATTGATAATCCAAGTATGTCAAAAACAACAACAACAACAACAACAACAACAACAAAAAAAGATCAAAATGTTGCTAAACAATCATTTTTTATTGATATATCTGATAAAGATGATGATAAAAAAATTAATAAATATCCAAATAATGTTAATGATTGTAGTAAATTACAAAATAAAAATGAAAAAAAAAATATATTTTCAATGTTTATTGATTTAAATGATTCGAAAGGTGTTAAAACGACTGAAAGAGAAATTAAATCATTAAATAGTTTACATCAAGGTCATTGTAGTATAAATGATGATGGCAATGGTAAAAGTGATAGTTCAAAAGAACTGAGATCATCTTCTGATAAAAAAAGTGTTTTTATGTTTATTGAATCAGACTCACCAGTTGTACGACGTAGAACATTATCAACATCAAGGCCAGCGTTTAAACGACACTCATGGAATATTGAAAAAAGTCAACAAATAATAACAACAAATGGTAATGGTAATAGTAATGGTAATATTAATAGAGATACAATATATCGTCGTGAACATAAACGTGCACATAGTGTAACAATTGATCCAGATATTAATATGAAATTAATAAAAAAAAAAAGTGATTCAAGTATGTCATTAAATAATATTGGTAAATCAACTTCATTAAATATACCAGAAACATCACAAGAAATAATACAAACAGATATAAATAATGATCAAATTTATTATGAAATTCGTGATACACCACCAAATTCACATATTGAATTAATTAATGAAGATTTACGTGGTTGTGTTATTAATCAAGAATACAAAGAACTTGTACGTAGTGATATTTATTCAAGTACAGATGCATCATGTGATGCTAAAATACTTGATGATGAACGTTCTGATATTTCAATGTGGGATAAAACAGCAACTGAAAGTACTGATGGTAATACTAGAAAAAGTGAAACATTTAATATAAGTAGTGGTACTAGTGGTCCATCACCAGAAAGTGATAATAATGATTTTGATTTAATTGAATATAATAGTGAAATAATTCATCAAGTTGATCAACATACAACAAAAATATCTGAAACACATAAATCATTGACTGAAAAAATTAAAAAAATTGAATGTGAATTTATTGATGATAAATTAAAAATAATGAGTAAAAGTGATACCAAAGATAATCAAAATAATATCAATAATAATAGTAATAATAATAACAATATTAATAAAGCATCATGTTCAGGTTTTGTTAGATTATCTGATCTTGATAAAACACCAATTGATGATTCAATTAAAGCATCATCATCATCATCGTCATCAGTATCAGCATTAGGAACCGCTACAACAACAACAACAGAAACAACATCAACAAATAATAATAT
Organism: Lysiphlebus fabarum; assembly: GCA_011426435.1. NCBI lineage: Eukaryota > Metazoa > Arthropoda > Insecta > Hymenoptera > Braconidae > Lysiphlebus > Lysiphlebus fabarum. The sequence continues at coordinate 150,241 of WSYQ01001116.1, forward strand.
AACATATCGTATGAGTAAAAGTATACCAGAAACATCTTGGATAGAAAGTAAATTAGCTGTTAATCGTACAATTGGACCATGTCAAATAAGAACATTATCATCAAGAAAATATTCAACAATAATGAGTACATCATTACCAGCTAAAAATAAATCACTAAGTGATGAATTTACATCAGTTATTAGTGGTGGTGGTGGTGGTGGTAATGAAATGCCATCTGAATCTGATTTAAGTAGTATGCAAAGTAGTATGGGTAAATCATGTGCAAGTACTGAAGAAACAGAAACATCAAGTATTATTGCAACAAAACCATATAATCGTCTTGGTGAAGATCTTTTACGTATGTTTATTGAAGAAATAAATCCAGATGTTACAATTGATGTTGGTGGACGACATATACGTGCACATAAATGTATATTAAGTTCAAGATGTCAATATTTTGCAGCAATATTAAGTGGTAGTTGGATTGAAAATGCTGGTAATATTATAACACTTAAGGGTTATTCATATAATTCTGTACATTTTGCATTATGTCATATATATAGTGGTGAAAGTAATATACCAGATACAATAAGTATTGTTGAATTAGCAACACTTGCTGATATGCTTTGTCTTGAGGGTCTTAAAGAAGTTATTGGTTATACATTAAAAGTTAAATATTGTCATTTATTTCATAAACCATGTCAAATTTGTACTATTGGTGTGTTAGAATGTATGCCATTAGCTGCTGCTTATGGACTTGATGAAGTTTATAGAAAATCATTGAGATGGATTACTCGTCATTTTGTACGTATTTGGCCATGTAAAGCATTTGCATCATTACCAAAAGAATTAATTGATAAATGTTATCAACAACATATTATACATATGTCATCTGATAATGTATTACAAACAATAATGGATTGTGATAAATTATTAGCAACATTACCAAATGTTAGATGGGCTGAAACAGTATTTCGTATGGTTTCAAATTTATTAGAAATTGCATTAAAATATTTATCTGATAATTTTTCAAGTATACTTGCTAATGATAATTTTCATGCACTTGGTAAAGATTTAACATGGAATATTAGTAGACTTGAAGATAATATATTATCTGCTGCTGATAAATTATTACCTGATCAAGCATGTAAAAGTTATTCAAGAATAAATAAAATGATTTTATCAATTCCATCAGATGATTCAATTATAAAACCACAATGGAATATATTATTTATTGAATTATTAAATAAAATAAAATTAAGAGTTGAAAAATGTTTAATTAAAGATGCTGCTAGAGCATCAAGAACAACAACATGGTTAAAAATGGATTTAGAATTACGTAGAAAAATTCAAGAATTAGCATGTCTTGTTATTTTACCAAATGAAACAATTAAAAGACCAACAAGACATTCAAATTTTATAAAAGATATTAAAACATCACAAAATCGTACATCAACAAGTAGTAGAAGTTTAGATTTAAGAAAAGTTAAAATGACAATTACTGATCAAGTTGAAAAAACAACAAAATCTGGAATTTCACAAATTAAAAATATTATGACAAAACCAAAGACAGATCCTCTTGAACGTAAAATGCAAACAATTAAAATTGGACAAAATATTGAAAGTAATATTAGACCAAAATCATGGCCAAATAAATTAGAAGTAAAATCAAGATATTTAGAACCAAGAACAAAATCTGTACCCAAAGAAAATGCATCATTAAATTTATCAGATAAATCAATTGTTCAACAAAGAAAAAAAAATTTAATTTCATCATCAGATTCATCAAGAACATCAAGTCCTGCAATGAAAAGAGCTACTGCTACTGCTTCTACTTCTTCTTCTGCTAATAATAAAAAACCAATCACAAGATTAAAAATGTCCATTAAAAAAGATGTCAAAGCATTATCAACAGATAGTTTAACAGATGCAACATCAAATTGTAAATTAAAAAAAAAAGAAACATTAAGTAAAAGTTGTGGTATAACACGACCAGAATCACCATCATTAAAATCAAAAAATAGTACAATTGATATTGATATATCAACTGATTCACTTGTTGAAATTAAAAAAAAATCAATTAATATTAAAAAAAATGGAAAAATGGATAATTCAATGTCAGCTGATAGTTTAACATCAGAAACACCAAAGACAAATATTGGAATTAAAAAATCACCAATATTAAATAAAACAGTTATTGGAAAAAATCAATTATTAGAACGTACTAAAAAATTATCACCACCAATGAATCAAAAAAGTCCAATTAATTTAACTAAAAGACCAGCAAGATCAATTGAAAGTTCAACAGCAGCAAGTAGAAATAGAGCAGCAGCAACAACAACAATTTTTCATGGTTCACCAAGTTTACGTAGAAATCTTCTTGATGCTGCTAAAACACCAGATATACCAAATAAAAATAATAATGGTATATCATCAAAAATAAATTCACGACAAAGTACACCATCAACAAGTACACCACCAGCAATTAAAAAAGAAAAAAAAGATATTAATCCACAACGTAGTGAAAGTCCAAATAAAAAATCACCAAAATTAAATGGAATAACGAGACCAACAAGACCAATAAATGTTGCTAAAAAAACATTAAAAGGTTTTGAAGATAAATTAAAAAATAAATGTCATGTTACTGAAACTCTTAAACAACCAACAGTTGGCTCTAGATCAGGTACATTTTTAAAAGATGAACCAACAATTTTAAAAAAATCTGATATGAAAAGTACATCATAAATATCTATAAACAAAACAAATTATGATTATATAATTAATATAACTTGTTTTTTTAAATTAATGATTTACAACGTAAATAAAGTTAAATGCATTAGTTTGCCTATTTTTTTGCTCTCAAATCACGAAGCTAATAATTTTCGTGAAAGTGATAATATCTTTATCTACGTTATAAATTAATTTATTATAAAATTATTGAGATTAATTTAAGTTATATATTGGTATGAATGTGTTAATTTTGAAGGAATTTATTACGTGCGTATAGAAAAACAACAACTTAATTAATTTGCAATACTTATAATTGCCGAGGATTTGTTTAAATATTGAAACTATAAATTCCAATCAATTTTTATTTAAAGTTCTATTTTTTATTACCATCGTTTAATCAATTAAGATGTATTAAAAATTTTTTTTTTGTTTGCTTCAAAATAAGTAGCATGTTATAGGTAGTGAAATAAAAACTTGTAGTGGAATATATTTAGCCAATTTATGGCAAATAATATTTATAGAATTTCACACAAATTTCATTACAAAAAACAAAAAAAAAAAATATGCAAAAAAAACAGCCATATATACTCTTAGTAATCTTTTTTATTTTTTTGTTTTTAATAGGTGAATTGCCATTGTCAATCGATTAAAATTAAAATAATCTATACATATATTATATATCCTATATTTTTTTTGTTTTGTTAATTTTTTTTTATATTTAACAGTGAATTAAATGTAAAATTAAATCGGGAATAAGCATATATGCCAATCTCAGTTACAAACTGTCATGCGGGCATGTTATGATTGGCAATTTTCCAATAAATCAATGCTTCTTTTTTTTTTTTTTTTTTTTCATTTAATTATATATACATAATATCAATATATTTGTGAAAATAAATATCTGATTATTATTATTAATGAAATAATTAATTATAATTGATTAATTATCTAGTCATTTATATATTTTGAATGATTTACTTTTAATGTAATGTTAATTATTTCAATACAATATTAAAATACAAAAAAAATTTGTTTTAATTATTTACTTATATATACATATTTTTATTATTATTATTTATTTTTTTCTTTTTCATAAATAATTTATACATCTAATAGTGTACCTCGAGGTTTTGTTCTTTTTATTGTTTCTGGTTCAGGTGGTGGCATTACTGATGCTTTTCTTTTAGTTATTCCTTTTCTTTCTAATTGTTTTTCAATTATTCGTGCATTATTTGCATATGAATCAGCAACTTCTCTCTGTAATTATTATTTTAAAAATTAGTGTTAGTTTTTTTTTTTTGATTAAATTATAATTATATTATTTTTGAAAACTTACAGCTTCAATTTCATCTTCTTCTTCATCAATTGTTGATACTGTTACAGAACTAAATTTACCCATATTTTTAGTATGTTTTGTTACCATAATTTTCTTTGGTTTTTCAATTGCAACTTGATTATAAATATCAGTCATAGGTCCTTCTCCTGAGCTTTGAATAACAGATCCTTTTACAATAAATACAATATTTGCTGAACGATCATGTTTGTAATATAACAATAGTCCACATCTGTAATATAAAATATTTATTATTTATTTATAAATAATTATAAGTATTATATAAATGATTAATTATTTTCATTATTTACTTTTTGCATTTTTGTCTAAATTGTCTTTCAACTCCTTCTTGACGTTTAAGATAAACTGTTTCATCTTGTTCACATGTTACTCTATGAGCATGTTTACTTCCATCAATAACCCTAGCTCCATCACGTTTTCTCAATGGTAATTTTTCAACAGCACAATCTAATTTAAAATTATAACAAGTTTATTATATTATTGGTTTAATTTTTAAATAATAAAAAATTATATTTATTTACCCAAAATAAGTGTCATTTGTCCACACAAACAATAATACGTATGTAATGGTTTTTCTTCACCATACTCTTCTTGATCTTTTGTATCAGAACAAATTATACTTCTTGATACAACTTTTGGCATGTTTGTTTAAATATTTGAACAATACAAAAAATTAATTAATTAAATGTATTAAAACGTAAATAATAACAAACCTCTATTATTTAGTCTCACTTTATTTTTTGCTTTATTTATTATTTTTTTTTTTGTCCTTGAAGTTCTAGAACAATGATGAAACGCCATCTGCTAGCACAACTTTGAGGCAAAATTAGAATATGTTCCGCCGTTTTCTTTTTAAACTGCAATAATGTACCAAAAGATGGCGTTTTAGAGCTCTTGATTTTTTTTTTTTTTGTGTAATGTGTATGTTTGTTATGATTTTTTTTTTTTTTGACATTCTAACCTGCTACTAAATATACTCCAATGCAATCTAATGTTTTGTTTTTTGTTTAACAATTACCGGCATAACAATGAGATCATTAAAAAATTTTAAAATTCATAAATGCAGTTGTCAGTTTATGAATGTAAGGAAACTAACTACTAAATCAACATGGAAACCTGTTGTTGGCCTTGAAGTACATGCACAAATATCATCAGAATCAAAATTATTTTCTGGAGCTAGTTCTCATTATGGAGAACCAGTTAATACTTGTGTATCATTTTTTGATTGTGCTACACCAGGAACACTACCAGTAAGTAAATTAAAAAAAAAAAAAAAACAACAATCATCAACAATACAACATTTTATAAATTTAGATATATTTTTATGAATAAAAAAAGGTTCTCAATAGAAAATGTGTTGAAGCTGGTATTCTGACTGCTCTAGCTCTTTCCTGCAAAGTCAACGAAGTTTCTTTATTTGATAGAAAACATTATTTCTATGCTGATTTACCAGTAAGTTTTTTTAATTGAAAATCATAAATTATCAATCAAATAAATTAATATTAAATAATTATTTAGTCAGGCTATCAAATAACACAACAAAGACAACCATTGGCTGTTGATGGTGAACTTAAATTCAATGTATTTCCTTCAAATAACAAAAATCAATCATATACCAAGTTATCTAAAATCAAACAAATACAATTAGAGCAAGACAGTGGAAAAAGTTTGCATGATGAAAAAAGAGGATTGTAATTATAATTTAATTTTTTTTATTTATTATTCAAAATAAATAAAGAATAATATTTCATAAATTATAAATAAATTTTAACATAATTGTAGGAGTCTTGTTGATTTGAATCGAGCAGGTGTACCTTTAATGGAGCTTGTTTTTGAACCAGATCTTTCAAGTGGTGAAGAAGCTGCAGCATTAGTTAAAGAACTTGTTTTAACATTAGAAAGATTAAATACTTGTTCCTGCAAAATGGAAGGTATGTTTAATTTAACTTAATATTTATTGAATTAATTAATTTATTTGTTTTTTTTTTTTTTTTAATAGAGGGTGCATTGAGAGTTGATGCAAATATATCTGTTCACAAACCAAATGAACCACTTGGTGTACGAACTGAAGTTAAAAATATTGGTAGTATAAGAGGAGTTGGTGGAGCAATAAAATATGAAATTCAACGCCAAATAAAAATTTTAGAATCAGGTGGTGAAATTGTTAATGAAACATTGTCTTGGGATGCTTTAAAACAAATAACTGTATCCATGAGAAACAAAGAAGAAAAACAAGATTACAGATTTATGCCAGAACCAAATTTACCACCTCTACGTTTACATGTTGATGATAACAGTGATAATAAATTTAATTTAATTGATGTTTGTAGTTTAAAAAAAATTATACCTAAATTACCAGAAGATATACGTCACCATCTTAGAAATAAATATGGCTTACCAATACAAACTTCATATAATATTGTTGTAAGTATCTTTTTGTTATTTAAAAACATGAAAAAAATTGAAATACCGTATTTTAAATTATGATGATTATTTATTTAGAATGAACCAAAAATATTAAAATACTTTGAAGAGATAATGCAAGAAAATGAAAAAAGAAATCCAAAAACTGTGTCTAATGTTTTGTTAAATGAACTCTTGGAGTTTGTTAACAAAAATAAGGTTGAACTTGATTATGTGTAAGTTATAATTAATTTTATTATTTAATTTTTATAAATTATTAATTAATAATAATAATTTTATTTAAGGATTTTTTCATCAAAACAAATTGGTGAAATGGTTGATCTTTTGCAGAGTGAAAAAATAAATTTAGCAACAGTTAAAAAATTGTTTAATTACTTGAATGAAAATCCAGAAAAAATGCCAAATGAAGTAAGATTTTAATGTCATTTATTTATTTATTATTAAAATTAATTTAATTATTTTTATTACAGACAGTGGAAGAGAAACATTGGATGCAAATAAATGATCCAGATGAATTAACAAAAATGTGTCAAGCATTATTAGATGAAAATCCACAATGGGTTACTTTATATAAAGCTGGAAAAACCAAGTTATTACGTGCCATGTTGGGTTCAATTTTTAAAAAATATGATGGTCGTGCTAACATGGGTAAAGTTGTTAAAATATTAGAACAATTACTCAAGTAAATAAAATCAAATATGTATATAAATATATTTCGACTTTAAAATGTATATCTTATAATAAAAAGTACACTTGACCGAATTATATTCGTAATTTTATTAGTCAAAAAAGGTAATCACGCGCAATACAAACCCGTATATTTCAAACCCGTAGATTTCAAACCCGTATATTTCAAACCCGTAGATTTCAAATGACGTAATAAATATATATTCAGACTTATTGAATAATAATGTAATTAGAAATTAATTAATGAATTTTTTTATTTTAATTATATTGTACAAACAGTTTGCTTTTTTTTTTTTTTAAATATGCCAGGTAATCACGCGCAATACAAACCCGTATATTTCAAACCCGTAGATTTCAAACCCGTATATTTCAAACCCGTATATTTCAAACCCGTAGATTTCAAACCCGTATATTTCAAACCCGTATATTTCAAACCCGTAGATTTCAAACCCGTATATTTCAAACCCGTATATTTCAAACCCGTATATTTCAAACCCGTATATTTCAAACCCGTAGATTTCAAACCCGTATATTTCAAACCCGTATATTTCAAATGACGTAATAAATATATATTCAGACTTATTGAATAATAATGTAATTAGAAATTAATTAATGAATTTTTTTATTTTAATTATATTGTACAAACAGTTTGCTTTTTTTTTTTTTTAAATATGCCAGGTAATCACGCGCAATACAAACCCGTAGATTTCAAACCCGTATATTTCAAACCCGTATATTTCAAATGACGTAATAAATATATATTCAGACTTATTGAATAATAATGTAATTAGAAATTAATTAATGAATTTTTTTATTTTAATTATATTGTACAAACAGTTTGCTTTTTTTTTTTTTTAAATATGCCAGGTAACCACGGGTAATAAAACCCGTATATTTCAAACCCGTAGATTTCAAACCCGTATATTTCAAACCCGTATATTTCAAACCCGTATATTTCAAACCCGTATATTTCAAACCCGTATATTTCAAACCCGTATATTTCAAACCCGTATATTTCAAACCCGTATATTTCAAACCCGTATATTTCAAACCCGTATATTTCAAACCCGTATATTTCAAACCCGTATATTTCAAACCCGTATATTTCAAACCCGTATATTTCAAACCCGTATATTTCAAACCCGTATATTTCAAACCCGTATATTTCAAACCCGTATATTTCAAACCCGTATATTTCAAACCCGTATATTTCAAACCCGTATATTTCAAACCCGTATATTTCAAACCCGTATATTTCAAACCCGTATATTTCAAACCCGTATATTTCAAACCCGTATATTTCAAACCCGTATATTTCAAACCCGTATATTTCAAACCCGTATATTTCAAACCCGTATATTTCAAACCCGTATATTTCAAACCCGTATATTTCAAACCCGTATATTTCAAACCCGTATATTTCAAACCCGTATATTTCAAACCCGTATATTTCAAACCCGTATATTTCAAACCCGTATATTTCAAACCCGTATATTTCAAACCCGTATATTTCAAACCCGTATATTTCAAACCCGTATATTTCAAACCCGTATATTTCAAACCCGTATATTTCAAACCCGTATATTTCAAACCCGTATATTTCAAACCCGTATATTTCAAACCCGTATATTTCAAACCCGTATATTTCAAACCCGTATATTTCAAACCCGTATATTTCAAACCCGTATATTTCAAACCCGTATATTTCAAACCCGTATATTTCAAACCCGTATATTTCAAACCCGTATATTTCAAACCCGTAGATTTCAAACCCGTATATTTCAAACCCGTAGATTTCAAATGACGTAATAAATATATATTCAGACTTATTGAATAATAATGTAATTAGAAATTAATTAATGAATTTTTTTATTTTAATTATATTGTACAAACAGTTTGCTTTTTTTTTTTTAAATATGCTAGGTAACACGTAACTGATGATCAATTTTGAGTCTTTTGACAAAATTCGAAAAAGTGTCGGGTTGTATCAGGGTTATAGAACTCGAAAAGAGGTATTCGATGCATTTCTACTGTTTTTTTATCATTAATGTTTTTCAGTGACAAAGGCGCGTAATCGGTCTTGTAGAGTAATAAATAATTGACTGACATTTTATTTTATGTGATTTATTTATTAATAACTCAAATAAAGCAAAGGAAAAATTTATTCTCAATACCAGGTACAGGTCTCCTTCAATAAAATAAAAATAATAAATCTCATAAAACTTCAATTTTTTTTTTTTAATTATATTTTATTTATTTGTATAATTATGAACGATGAAAACACATTCACTCTTTCATTGAATAAATAATAAATTTGTAAATACTAATTACTATATATTTCCAAAAATTTATTTGTATAAAGTTGCTTTAAATATGATTTTTAATCAATTTTTTTTTTTTAAGTTCTAGTTTGATGAACAAAGAATGACATATATATATATTTAAATGTTGATACGATTTATGATAAGTTTTAGCAAAATGCTGTACAACAACGATATCAATGATTTTTATGATAATGATTTCTTTTTTTTTTAGATAAACACACTTAATACTATATAATACAATAAGCACATGAACATCACTATTACACAATTCCATATAAGTTTTTTTTTTTTTCCATTAACTATATTAAATGACGATAAATTGTTTATTGTATAAATTTTTGTTCTCTATTTTGTAATCTATTTTTTTTATAAATTCGTGTTTTATTATTAATTCTTCTAATTTTATAAATTTATTAAAAAAACAAATCAGCTTAACGTGTATCAGTAGAAAATGTTAATATCATTATTGTTTTTTTTTAAATTATTTTGTTGATTGATAATTAATCTATTTTGAAAAAAATTCTGGCCTTTATTTTTGGATGTAATTTAAAGCACAATCTGGCATTTTGAAGTTGCTTTTATCATAAACGACTGAACAATTATGGTATAAAATTTAATTTTAATCAATTATTTTATTCTTTTAAATAATGATTGTTGTTAATTTTTTTTTTTAAATTAAACACTGATTAAAAATGCATTATATTGTCTTACAAATTTGTGTAAATAATTTTATAATCGGCATGCTGTTTACCTTGAGTTGGTAGCAATGACGATATTATTTATAAATTGCAGTCTTTTTTTTTTTTACAAAGGCCACTGGAGTAACATTCAATTTTTACTCAGATTTATTTTACTTTTTTTTTTATTCCAAATCATATACTAATTTTTTAAAAATTGTATATAATTTAAATTTTATTTTTTATCTTGTCATTTTAATTAACAATGTATATTATAAAACAAAAAAAGAAAAAAATCACAATATTTCAAACGCAATTTTATAAATAGCGTTGTTATTTTTCAAATATAAATATTTCAATTATTTTATAAATTTAAAAAAAAATTGTATTTATTTTTTAATTAGATAATGGTAAAATTTTTGAAATATTATTTATTTATTTTTTTTGTTTTCGTATCATCTTATTCGATTCGATTTGTTAAAATTTATTTAGAAAATATTTTATCTACATAATTACATAAAGTCCTTTGAAAAAATTTATATCAACATAATCATTTTTATTATTTTAATCAGAATTAATTTTTAATTTTTTTATTATTCGAACTTATTGACATGTGAATTAAAGCTTTTTTTTTTAATTTTAAGTAATTACCGTTAAAGCATTTATTTATTTATTTTTTTCAACTTAATCAATTGCTTTTTGGCACTGCCACAATTGTAATTGAATCCACATTCTTTTATTTTATTTTTTATAATAAAAATAAATTAATAATTAAATTTTAAAAAACAAAAGTCAATTGATTTGTTGAAATAATAATTAATAGTCAAAATAGTATTAATTATAATGTTGATTTGTTAAATATTTCTTTTTTCTTTTTTTTTAAATAATATAATAATACAATTCAATAATTAAATCGTTTCCAGCCTTTTTTCACTTGGCATTGATATCTTAATTAAAAATTTTTTTTTTGTCGTATTTGTTTATTTTTCACTTGTTATTTGTTGGTTTTTTTTTTGTTTTTTTATTATAAATTTATTTATATTTATTTATTTGGAGAGTTTGCTGATAACTCTTATTAATGCTCCATTTTCTTCTTTTAACCTTAGATTTTCAGCTTTTAATTGTTCCAATACCTAGAAGATAAATAAATATATATTTTTTTAAAAATTAATATCATTTATAAATTTATTATTTTGACATTGTTTAGTGTGATGTTTTTTAAAATTCATTCAAATATTGCTGATTGCTATTTTTGAAGGAATTAAAAATCTAAATTGACAAAATTCAGGATAAGGATTTTTTTTTGAATCTTTTCATTCACATTATTTTTATTTATGTAAGAACTATATAATATTTTTTTTTTTTATGATAGTTAAATTATAAAAAAAATATAATTACTATCGACGAAATCAAATAAGAATAACTTGCAATAGAAAGAAAAAAAAAATTGTATTTTCATTTAAAAAATGATACTCAATTATATTTATTTAAATAAATATAAAAATTTGAGAATTATTTTATTTATTTAAATTAATTAGTTCACTGAAAATAGGTAACACACCATGCAAAAATGTAAAATAATAAAATTCTGAAAGATAAACCTGAAGAATAATTAATTTGTTTTTTTTTTCCATAAATTACAGAAAGATAAATAGTAAAATAATTAATATTTTTTGTTTCAATTCTTCAAGATTTATATGATTAAAAAAAAAAGAAAAGTAAAGTAAAGTAAATCATGCACAAGTGATGTCGAGTCATATGATGTAAGCCATGTGCTTTGTCCCAAAATTAACTCATGCAAATTGACATACTGCTACTAAAAAGTGTTACTATGATAATAAATAATCATTTGCATATACTAAATTCTATTCATAGAATAAAATAAAGTCGTAAGTTAATTAAATTTAACAATTATTTAAATTTTTGTAATATTTATTTTTGCAAAATTTATAATGGGGTGATAGTGAACGATGTATAAATGAATGAAATTTAATAAATGTAATTTAAATTGTGTTAGAAATAAAAATAGTAAATATTCATTCGATAATATATTGACAGCATAGCCAAGTGAAATGAAATATTAAAAATGTATTTTTTAATTTGCCGATTTTAGTGTATAAGTAGTAAGTTTTAGCATATAATGTTTTACTGCATTATCAAAAAAATTAAAAAATGATAGTTTTAATATCATTAGTCATTGGAAAAAAATAAGAATAAAAAAAATTTTTAAAAATTGTTTTGTTTTTGGTTTTTTAATTGAAATATATATTTAAATATTATTATAATATAAAAACAAAAAAAAATATATATATATATATATTAATAACAACGAAATTAATTAATGTCGTGTTTTGATTAAAAAAAATTTACAATATTTATTGTTTTTTTTTTAATTTAATGTTGTGTTTGTTTGTTAACGAAGATGCTGTTCATTTTAATCCTTTACCTATTTAGTAGTATTGGTGAGTTTGGATACGACGCGGGTAAGTGCCCGATTTTCGGCTTTCAATCGCTCATTTTCGGCTTTGAGCTTTTGCAATTGCTGTAAACAGTTAAATAGTTAGCCTAAATATTACGTAATTAATCCCTTTACCTTTTTTTTTTATTTATTTTTATCGATATTATATTAATTTTTTTTTATTTTTAATTACTTAAATTAGTAACAAAGCCTCCTTGGCAAGAGTTCACTACAAAAAAAAAAATTTATTAAAAAAAATAAAATAAAAAAAAACACCAGTTATAAACGAACGAGTAAAAAATTTACAGTTTAGAAAAATAATTAAAACACAAAACAAATAAAAATGAAAAAATAAAATAAAAATTAAATAATCATTTGAAGTATAAAATAGTCTCAAGCGAAGTTGCGAAGATTTTGTTGGACAAAAAAAAAAGATGCATCAAGATATGAAAAACAAGAAAAAAAAATAAAAGCAATGCAACGAAGTCCTTGTAAAGTTGAATTTAAAAAATAAAAAATAATATATATATATATAAAAACTAGAAATATATAAAATAAAAAACACCCTTTTTTCTGCAATTCGAAATAAAAAAAAATAAAAAAAAACTTTTTTAAAACATTTTATCGTGCATCAGAAGATATGATAGACACATGTGACAGTTGATTCATAATTATTTATACTTTGTTTATCAATTTATATTTGTATACTGTAATAAAAATTATTCCATATATATTAAAAATAAAAAAACATTAATTGGAATAATTTTAAATAGTGTAAAAAAAAAAATGAATGAATAAATTAAAAATTATATGATAATTTTGATCAACACACATTTTTTTTTTTATCCAAATATAAAATGATATAATGTTAGTCAATAAATTAAAATATGAAAATTAAATTATAAAAAATTTAATAATAATTACCTGTAGCTCTTCTTCCATTTCTGAAAATTTTCTTTCCATAGCTCGTCTTTCACGTTTTTCTGCTTCTGATAATAAATTTTTATTTTGATTATTTTGTGATTTTTCCAATTGATTTTTAGTTTCTTTAAGTTGTTCATCAGAACGTCGTAATTTATCTTTTAATCTTTCATTTTCAGCTTGTGATTCTTCCCATAATTTTTTATAATCAAGATCACCATTTTCTGAACTTATTGATTTTGTTCTAGTTGGAGTTGATGGTGCCTCTGATGAAATTGAGCCTAGTCTACTTGATCTTCCAGATCTTTCATTACCACTCTGTAAAAAAATAAACAACTTGATTAAATTAAATTTATAAATTCAAATAAATAAATATATAGATGATTATCATTTTAAAAATTAATTTAATTAATTAAATATTATTTATCCTTAATCTTACAGCATATCCTTCAGAACCAGCTAAACTTTGTAAACTTGAACTTCTTGAACTAAAATTACTTCTATCAATTTTAGGCTTACTACGATTATTATTAAAACTATCAGATTTATCAATAGATCTTCTTGTTTTATTTCTATTTGTATAATTATTATGATTATTATTTTTATTATTATTATAACTTGATGATGGAATTGCAAGATTTAATGAATTAATTGATGAATGTGTTGGTAATGTTAATGCACCATAACCAGATGCAGTACCACCATAAGTTGTATATGAACTTGGATAATTTGAATTATTATTTTTATTTGTATATGAGTTTTGATAATAATTTTTAGATGGTGATTTATTAAATATTGATGGTGTATATGAATTTTGACTTATTCCTAATAAATTTGTATATGTGCTTTGATTTGTTCCAAATAATACTCCAACATTTCTTGGTCTATTTCCAAATATGGAACTTCCATTTGCAGATGCTTGTGCACGTAAACCAGCTGCAGTTGTTGGCTTTGAATATGCCCTTTTTCGATACGTTGACATTTTTATTACTCGTTATTTTTACAACTATACGTAAATATATAAATATATATATATATATTTTTTTCGTTCGATTTAATTATAATTCACATTTTAGTAGAACAATATAATTTAGAAATAATCATCAGTTTCACTATAAATTTATTTATTTTTTCAAATTGTGTAAAATAAATATTTAAAAAAGAAAAGAAAAAATAAATCAATTTGGAAATTGCTATTGAAATAAAGTTGTTTTTAAAAGTGCTCTACTGCCACTGACAGAGAATGTTTGACTGATGAATACTAGCCAGTTCAACTCAGAGTCATGAGCAAGCTGAATTTTGTTGTATTAAAAGTATATATATATTGAATCTCTACCAAAAAAAAAAAAAAAAAAAAATCTATTTTAAGAATTATCCACATACACGTCACACAATACTATAGAGGCACTTTGAAGGTTCGTTAATTTTCAAGGCGCGTATTTTTGATTCTACAGTAATCTCGTAATTGCCTGGATTGCAAACTTTTTTTTTTTTTTTTATATTATTTATCTTTCATAAATGCAGCCAAAAACATCACTTAAATTTTTTTGCAAATGTTATTTTTATATTTTATTTTTTTCATTCCATAAAAAAAAAAAAATTTACTTCTGGTTTGTTTTAAAGGGTAAATGTCAAAAGCCATGCGGAAATGTTGATATATTTTTGACTCGTTAAATGACTAATTGAAGCATACATTATTTATTTATTTTTTTTTTTCATTCTTATTGAATGTTATTTTACGTTCCAAAGATGACAATGAATTCATCAGGATGCATTTAACTTGTCTTAAATTAAAACAATCAATCAATCGAAAAGAAAAATAAATAATGAAATAAATTAACCGGTAGAAATAGAAAATAAAATATAAAATAAATAATTATAAATTGAAATTAAAAAAAAATATATACCGTTTTTAGTAGGTGCAAAATTACTGAAGACATATTGTATATTTTATTTATAGTAACTGGTATGTAAGAATAGAGGTTAATCTTTCTTGTAGTTGACCCAAAAATAAAGCGTAACCATTTGGTTAAAAGCGTAAAATAGATTGAATGTTATGTAGTTGATTATCTGCATCCGTGATATACAGACATTATACTTTGGTAGACACTGTGTCTGCCAATAAACCCAAAACCCCTTAACCCTTAATTATATATTAAATAATTATTATTAATTTAATATATAATTTTCTTAATACATAATATATTGTGTTGAAAAACAAATAAAATAATAATAAATAACGATATTTATAAATTATTATTATTTCTTAGAAAAATAAATTTAAACAAATCAAAAATAATAATATACTTGTTTATTTTTACCTCATGATTGTTTCTAGATTCCTCCGAATCACCGACACTTGAAGAATCTTGTTTTTCTGGATCAATTTCCTAAAATATATAAATTTCATTAATTAAATTTCTATACTTAGCAATAATTATTAATAAGTAATAATTATAATTTTGTATATATTTTAATTAAGACTTTTTTGTTTTTTTTTTTTTCTTTAAATTATAACACAATAAAATATCCAAAATTTATAAATTTGAAATGGAACACCTAGATATTATTAATAGCTATCGGCTCTGACGTCATTTACAAAACAGTTTATATATTTTTTTTCAATTTTTTATTTTGTTAATACCCACGCATTTAAAGCTTTTTGTATGGTGCCAAACACATGTGTGTTTACAGAATAACAAATAGTTTAACACAAAATTCGAGGAATGATTATTAAAATAAAAAAAAATAAAATAAAACAAAATAGCTATTAAATTAAAAATAAAAATATATAAAATTTATAATACTAACATCCATGTCAACGTGTACGACACCCGTCGATCTTCGTTTTGGTCTTCTTCTCCTTTGTATGACAGCTTGTGTTGCTTGAGCATTTCTACTATCATTTTCTTTGTCTTGTTCTGTAATGAATTAAAAATTATTATGTATTAAATAAATTATAATTATAATTATAAAAAAAAAAAAGAAAACAAAATAAAATTAATAATAAAAAACCTTTATCCTCGGGTGATTTTAATGATCGTCTAAGAGGTAGAGTTACAGTTGCATCAGCAGAACCAGTTATTATTGGTTCAACTGGTGCTGAACTAGGCCTTGGTACACCTGTACCACCAGATGGTCTTCTAATATATGCCGTCGTTGTGTCAGATGATTTATTGTTGGCATCTTCCAACTGAAACTGTCAAATTAAAAATATAAATATAAAATTTTAAATTATTTATTGTTTATATATTATAATGATGTGATTATTATTGTTTAAAAAATAAAAATAATAAAAAAAAATTGGCAAAAATATATAAATTATTTTTTTATTATGAAGCCATAACAATTAATAAGCAAAGACAAACCTTGCTCCCATTATCTACCCTTAATCGCCACGATGGCCGTCTTTCAGGCACATTTATTTCTTCGGGCACTTTATTTGTTGTAACTGTTGTAGGAGTTGCTGTTGTTATTGTAGCTGTGATTGAGGCTGTTTGACCGATTGACGTTGTTGGCTAGATAATTAAATATATATATTGATAAATAATAATAAATTTTAAAAATAAATATTTTAAAAAATAGACTATAAATGAATTGAATTTATATTTTAATCTGTTGTATATTGTATTAAAAAATTTATAGTCAAATAAATTTGTCAATTTAAATTATTTATAGTTATCAAACTGTAATTTAAAATAACGTGCTATTTTTAATATTTTAAATTTTATATCTATTGAAAAACAAAGACAAAATACAATTCACTCAATTTTTTTTTTTTAATTCAACCAAAATAATATAATTTTCAATGACTACTTTTTAAAAATATTTATTTTGATGCATAAAATTTTTTTTTAAAAAAGCCCTGTTAGTTTTATTAATGAGTTTTATAAACTTACCTGAGATAATGAAGTTGGTGGTGTAATATCATTAGTCTGTTGTTGTTTCTTTTTAACTAATTGTTCAGCACTTTTAATTTCATCAAGTGTAACACCTTGAGTTGATCTACGAGTTTCACGAACTCTCTTAGCATGAGCTTTTCTTTGTGTTTCACTCTCTTCATCACGAACAGGCGGCACAAACGATCTAAATTTTTAAATAATAAATAAAATAATTAAAATTTTAATAAAATAAAATTATATAATTTATAATATTAATTATAAATAAAAATAAAAATATTCAGTGATTAAGCATTGTCGTAATAATAAACAAGCTGTTAACATAAAATTTAATATAAAAAACATTTAAACATTTAATCAGCTTAAATAATAAAACAGCAATAAACCTGTATAATTAATAAATTGATTAATAATCAAAAACATATATACCTATATATATTTATATTAACAAAACAAAAATTAAATCATAAGTTATTTTTTGCATCACAAGATCCGATAAAACTTGACAAGCATCTGTAATTTGAGAGGATTAGTGATTTATGGATTTTATGTGTAGGTTTACTCAAGTGAATTAAAAGAAAAAAAAAATAGTAATAATGATTAAGATATACATTGAGTCTTCTTCACGCACTTTTCAAGTGCACAATAGGATTAAATAAATCATAGTAAAAAAGCGATTTGTCTCTTTCAACATGCTTAATGCAAAAATTAAATGAATAAAAATAAATAAATAAATAACAACTGTATCACATGATCATCACAATAATAAAAATTGAAACATTTTAATGAAAAAAATGAATGAATGAATGAATAAAAAAAAAAAAAAAAAATCTGTTATCCACAAGTACGCACTTGAAGAAATTCTTGAAGATATTTCCTGGACTGAGTTTGCTTCCAGCTGGTGTATTTGGTGCTGATATTGTCATCAATGAATTATGAAGTGATGTTACATTTGCTGAATTCACCTCCAACGTTTGATTGCTAACCAGTCATATTAAATATTACAATGCATCATTGATTTTTCTTTTTAAATCATTTTAAATTTTTCTCTTTGTCATTATTTTTTTTTATAAAGCCAAAGACCGGTATTTTGACAACATCAATAAGCTAAATAAATATCATTTAAATATAAATAAAAAATAAATAAATTAAATACCTGCGAATTTGATTTGATGGTGCAGGACTTGTTGTTGTTGTTGTTGTGGCAGTTGATGTATTGCTGGATAATAATCCTGGATTTGACAGTGCTGGTGTTGATGAAAATTTATTAACAGTTGATGTTGGTGATGATGGATTACTTTCTTGAGGTACACGTGATAATTCTAAATTCAATTTTGCTTCTTTCCGTCTGTATCAAATTAATAATAATAAACAAAAAATTTATTATTATTATTAACGTCAATCATGAAAATATAAAAAAAGAAAAATATATAAAATAATTTTTTATTATCTACAAAGCAAGGGAAAAATAAGCAAACTATTTAAAGAAAAAAAAAAATATATATATATATAAAAAGAAAACAATAATAAAATATATAAATAAAAAAATATATTATTATTTATGATTAACCATGCTTTTTAATACCTGTCAGTTTCGCGCAAGGATGCAGAACGAGTGGTCGTAGCGTTGGTGTGGTAGGGAAGAGCTGGATGACAGCGGTGGAGTGTGGGGCAGGAAGATGCCTTGATTCGAGCTCGCAATGCCAGATACTGCTCATAGAACCTGCACAACATGCATCATGCCATGCATACTTTCTACAATTTTTTCTATTTTTTTTTTATGCATCTTTTTTTTTTTTTTTTTTTTTTACTCTTTTAGATTAATTTATAAATTTCACACTTGGTAAAATTTTAATATATATTTATTAACTACATTTATAACAAAAATACGAGCTCAAATAACTAAAATCACTCAAGGTTTATACTAATAATTCAACAAAAAAATATGTATACATAATAAGATAAATGCACCAGTTAATTTTTTTTTTAGATTAAATCATTTCGAAATGTAAAATATGTAAAATTTTCTTTAATCAAATACAAACTGGTGCGTTTACTTTATGTATATATATATTAAAAAAGCCAAAATAAACAAAAATGACTAAAATTTCTTTTTCAGCAAAAGATTAAAATATCTATTAAATAATTAATAAAACAAACTGATAACATACTTTTGATCTGTCTCGAAACTGTGAGTTCTTCGAAGAACAACTTCTGGATCAATATTGACTTTGTTTGTAATTATTGGTGTTTTTGTTGGTGATTTATCTTTATCTTCTATTTTTTCTGTTTAATTAAAAACAATAATAAAATTTATAAAAGAATTATAAAAAACAAGTAATAAAAGATAATTTGTATTTTTATAAATTTAAACTTACTTGATGAAAGTGTATTTGTTTGTTCTATCTCTTGAATTCGATTTTTAAATGAACCTGATCGTCGCCAAGATGGTATCGTACCTTCTTCTGTATTTTCAATCTGTTGTTTTGGTGGCAGTGGAGGAGCCTGAATAAAAACAAAATAAATTATAAAGTAAAATACATTATTTGTTTTATGCTAAACTTTTTATTTAAATTTTTTTAAAATTACCTGATTTATTGTTTTAGTTATCTCAGTTGGTGATACTGGACTGTGTGAGACAGTGTCATCTTTGTTGGCTCTGTTTTTCTTTTCTAAAAGATCAATGAAAACTAATTAATAAATAACTAAATAAATACCATTATTAAAAATCTAAAATCCATGAAAATTTAAAGGTATGAAATGATTAAATAATATCCACTAAATAATCTTACCATCGTCTGTCAAACCGACAGACTGATTTGATCGTTTTGATATATTAGAAATTGAGGAAGTCTGAGAGTCTGATATACTCTCAGATTCACTCGTTTCAATATCTGTTTCATCTTCACTTTCTATCCACGCAGCATGTCAAATCAAATTGTTATTTAATACATTATTTATTTGCTAAATTTATTTTGATACTATTTATTTTAATATGATTATCATATTGTATTATTTATTTATTTTTTTTATTTACAAGTATATTTATATACCTATATATAAAAGAAAAAAGAAAAAAAATTAAATATAGACAACTCACCGACATCACTGTTGGTTCCTGTACTCGTATCGTCTTTAACTGATTGAATTTCTAGTTCAACTTTTATCACCTTATTTGGTGTCTCCTGTTCATATGTTTCACCACCTTCTTGGGTGATCACTGTATTCTCAATACTTGGAGATACACTGTAATTTTATCGTTATAATTATTATGATTATTGTTATTATTACTTAATTAAATTAAAATTAAATAATTATAAAATACAGAAAATAAATAAATAAATGTATACCGTTTCTTTGGTATTGGTTGCTTTTTGTTATTATTTAATTGTGGATGATCTTTTAATAATCCTTGTTGTTTCTTTTTAAGTTCTTCAAGTGATTTAAGTATATCATTATCAGCAATATCAAATGCTGTTTGACCAGCAAAATTTTTAATATCCATATCACAAACATTTTCAACAAGTAATTTACATGCTTCAATTTGTCCCCAATGTGCAGCACCATGTAATGGTGTCCAACCATCAAAATCTTGTGCATCAACATCACATTTTGCTTGTAATAATATATTCATAACTTTTAAATAACCTTTTGCAGCAGCAACATGTAATGCTGTTGCACCAGAACGTGGATGAATAACATCTTTTCCTGGTGTACCAGCACGCCATGATCTTGCATCATTTAACATTGATCTTTCTTCTTCACTTCTTGCTTGATCACAATCAATTCCTAATAATAAAATTATTATTTTAATTTTTATAATAATAAAATATATATTTATTTTTATTAAATAAATATTTATAAATTTACCAGCTTTATTAATATGTTGCTGTAATAAATCTTCCATTTCATCACTTTCAGCAATATCAACAGCAAGTTCACCATCATTATTAACAGCAGCTAAATTACATCCTTGTTCAATCAAATACCTGAAGAATTAGCAACATAAGTTATCTTAAACATAATTTTTTTAATTATTAAAAATTTTATATTAATTAATAACAAATTGTCATACTTGGCAATTGATATAAATCCACAAGATGCTGTTGCATGCAAAGGTGTCCAACCCTCATTATCACCACGATTAATATCAGCTCCTTGCTCAACCAAAAATTCAACCATATCTAAGTCATCATCAATACAAGCCTGTAAAATAAAAAAAAAACATCATCATTATTTTTATAATATTATAAACTTTACTAGTCAAGATAGTATTTTTAGTAAATGAATGACTACTATTTTTCTTAAATTAAAAAATAAAAAATATTACATTAAATAGTAGCAAGATGATAGCCTCAAGTAATATGTATGAATCATTTCTACTGTTCTCGTATTAACAAAAAGAAAAAAAAATATTTAAAATGTAAAATGGATTTTTTTTTTTTTTCGTTTTCATTTTTAGCTTAAAATTATCTGTTACCTCATTCAACACAAATTTTCATGAGTCTAGCCAAAAAAAAATTAAATTAAGAAAGGGTATATTATAGAGGGAAAGAGGGAGGGTAAAAGAGAAAAAGAAATAAAAAAAGATCAAGAGAGCAAGAACAAGAGGAAAATAAATAAAAAAACATAAAATTTAAAATTAAAAATTAAAAAAAAAAAAAAAAAAACCATCTGTTACAACACCAGTGGAACATGGATGTATGGATGTACACCAGGGACTCTGACTTCTAATAGATTGTAACTATTAATAGAATCATGGGCCACGTTTCCAACCATCTATACCACAAATTCGCAATTTTTAACTCAATTTATTTGAGTTTAAATATGCCAGGGGTTCTTGAATAAGAAAAAACATTATGTAATATTTCATGCTCAATTTCCCTTTGGAACAATTGAGACTATAATTAACAATAATTTTTTGTTTTTTTTTTTTTATGTTGTTTATCATTCTATTATTTATATATTATTTTTAAAAAATAATAAAAATTAATGTCATTATTGAATAGAATTTTTAATTTGAAAATTCATTGACACATGAAGCAAATAAAAAATCAATTGAATTGTCAATTATAAAATTTTAAATGAAAAAATAAATAATATCCAAAAATAAATAATAAATAATGTTGTTGAGATCAAAGTTTGGCAAGTTTGAAAATAATATTCATCCCAGATGCCCAAATAGACTCATCAAGATTGATTATACTGTAGTTTGAGTGGTAGGTGATTTTAAAGTAACACACAAGTATCACGACAAGGAAAAACACGATGAGATATTTATCTGGTAGAAACCAGGTTCTGAAATTAGACAGCTGGAGGAGCCCAGCGGCCATCTTGCACATGATAGACATTCTCTACATTACATTGTACAAGGAAAAAAATAAATAAATAAAAAAAATAATTGTGTGTGATGATGAGCTTAGTTATAAATGATTCATCAATCAACATGATACTGAAAAATATAAAATTTATACACATGTATACAATACATAATGTTGATGATGATGATGATGATAAAAGTTTTCTTAGCAATATTGTTATTAAAATAAATTGTTGATTATTACCTGATGTAATGCAGTAAGTCCATCAACATTACCAGTATTAATATCAGCACCTTTTTGTAATAATCTAACAACTTCATCTTTGTCACCAGCAGCACATGCTGCTAAAAAGACACAATCGGCCGAGAACTTGATCTTTCTTGCAATTTGTTTAGGATGGGCCGGTTCTTTATTAGTCTCGGATTGTTCCCAACGTTTGAGCTGTTCGGCCCTCTTAAAGAGGGCCGAATTTGAACGTGTCTCAATCGACATTTGGTCCAATTTTATCTGGACAATAATTCCAATACACTATTAATAAATTAAATCCACTTTGTATTATATTAAATAATATTTTAACATAAAACACAAATATTTATTTTCAATAAAAATAAATAAACACTGATACTCTTTTTTTTTTTTTTTTTTTTCTTCCCTACAACAATAATAAATAAATAAATAAAATAATTAAATAATTAAGACACTACACTTGTAATCCATGAGTTTATTGTCTTGAATATTTGGTGCCATGTAGTATATATATCCTTTGGTCCTAGTAAATGCTTAAATTTATGTAAAAAATAACACACAAGTTAGTTGACTTTTATGATGGTGATGATGATGATGTTGATGATATTGATGATGTTGATGATAATGGGAGGGGCACACCACTGTTATTTTTGTTACAAACAATAACTACCAATGAAACTATCTATGATTAGAGTAATTTGTTGTTTTTTTTTATTTTAATTTTTAATTTTTCAAGATGAAAAAATACGTGGTGCCACGAATTTTTTCACTCTTGAATTTAATCCGGTATATGTATGTGTGGTGTGCTTACGACTTGGTGCTGCTGGCACTCTGGATCTGTTCGTTACTTCAATCACTCTCCTCCTCTTCACTTTTTCTCTTACTTTTTGATATGCTCTCTCTTTCTCTCCCACTTATTCTGTCACTCTAGCTGGTTTTTTTTTTTTTTTTTTTAAAATATCTTACTCATTTGTTGTCTTTCTCACATTGACGACCGCAATGATGATGATGGTGATGATGATGATGAAGATGATGAAGATGATTCTATGTGTTTAAAACTTGTCGTTATTCTCTTTGGTTTAATGGTCTATTCTTGGGACACAAACGAACCGTATTATCATATATATAATAAAGACAAAAAAATAGCCTACGTTTTATTCTGTAATATAAATTATTATTTATTATTATTTTTATATTTAAATAAATAATATAAACTAACTTATATTGTTTTATTAAAACTAAAACAAATATGTTCTATAATAAATAAATCAACGGTTTTTTTATTATTTATTTATTTTTTTTCTTTCTCTTTTTACACTAGAAAATGATTATTCTAATCAGAACAAATCAGAATATAGATGATCATCCTTATGAATTGTCATTGGTTTGCATTGGTTCCGCCATTTTTTATCATTATTATTATATCTGGAAATTTTTTCTCTAGGGGCTTTTTTTTTTTTCAAAATGTCAACTTGAATTAACTATGATACTAGATGGCGCTTGTAACACTAAAAATGGCGGTTGTTGAATTTTTTTTTTTTTTTTTGACTGTGTGTGTGTGAGAGAGTGACAGTTTATTTTTTATTATTTTCAATTATATTTTAACCAATAATTGTTAATAATAATATCAATAAGTTACTAATAATATATTAATATCAATTTGAATTATAAAATTTAAAAATATTAACAATAATTGTATGAAAATGTAAATAAATTACAAGTGACAATAGAAAAACAAAAGATATATTTTTTTTTTTTTATTTTACACTAGACGCTTTATTAAAAAGCGCCGCCTGGTGGAAAACAATAACGGTGAATTTTTTTATATATATATATTTTTTTTTTATTTGCCACCAACTTTGCGTGTGTTCACCAAGTGCGTCGACTAATTTCTTTTTTTTTTCTTTTTTTCTTTCTTTTTAATGAACAGAACAAGTTAAAATAAAAAACAATAAAAATTCTAGTGTAAATGTGTAAAAAACAATAATTAATAATAGTGATAAAATTATTTAAAAAATACATAAACATTTAGATAATTCATAAAAGTACTTTTGTGTTTCTTTTTTTTTTCTATCTCTCTCTTTCTTTCTTTACTTTTCTTTTATATTGAAAAGAAAAAAAAAACGATACTCATTGTGTGCTAGTTGTGACGTAAACCTCAAAATTACTTCAACAGTGTTAAGAAATTAAAGTTAAAAAATAAATAAATAAATAAATATATTATTGAAAAATAATTAAAACAAAATTAATATCGATCCCCGATGTTGGTCGTAGAATTGTGGAAATGTAGTTTACATGCTTTTAACGAGGACAATATTGTACGGGGAGGCAAACCGTGGATACCGAAGAAAGCTTCAAACGTGTTTGAAGCTTTCGAGGTCGGTTTCATGGAACTATGAACCTGGACTCGTTATCTTTTACTTTGTCACAAATAAGTTATTTGATTACAAATTTAAATAAAAAAAATTATCGTGAAAGCTCTGAGGAAATAACAGTTGTAAGTTATTATTATTATTATTTTAATTTATTTTTGTTGACTCATTATTGTTTTACTTGTAAAAATAAAAAAAATGCTGTCCATTTTTGAAGATTTTCTTCTCCCTCTTTTTTTTTTTTTCTTTTATAATTATTTGATGTCCAAACATATGTTGAGAATTTTATTTTAATAAATTAAAAATAGACAATATAAAATAAAATTCAATTAAAATGTAAATAAAATATTTACTAAAAATTAAAAAAAAAATAACAATTACAATTGATAAAAAAAAAATGATAAATTTTTTTGCTACTTCCGGTTTTTTATTATTTATTTTTTCATAAAATGCGTATTCAGTTGGTCAAAACGTGGCAATTTTTGATAATAAAATAATTGATTAATTTATTAATAGATTTATATAATAATTATAATGATTAATATATAGATATATATTATTTTAAATGTGATAGTTAGTACGGTGGAAAGGTCTAGAGGCGGACAGACACTTGCTGCGCTGTTTGTTCTCTCACGTTGATTTTTCAACTGGTGAACCACCAACAGTCAATGCCAAGGATTATTATCAAGTACAATTATTAAAACAAGAGTGTATTAATTTATTAGGAAAACCATCATTGGCATCAAATTTAACATATGCAATTGATAATCCTTTACATCAACAACAGGTAAAAATTAAAAAAAAAAAATAATATTTTTTTATCTATTAATAATTGTTCAATGAATTTTAATGATTAATTATTTTGTTTCAATATAATTGCAGACACTAAATCCATCAGAAAATTTTTTTAATAATATACGTCGTGTACTTGGTTTAACACTTGTTCAAGAAGTTGTTTTTGCAATAGTTTTACGTCATTCAGAACACAGTGAAATACGTGAATTTGCACTTAAAGAAATTGAAAAACAATTACCTGAATTAATAAAAAATTATTTAAATTCAGATAGTAATAATAGTAAACAACAACAAGAAGAAGGTTTACACGATTCATCACCAGAAGTATTACATTTAATATTATCAGAAACACTTAGTGATAAAAATACATTTGGTTTATCAATTGAATCTAAAGAAAAATTTTTAAAAAATTTACGTCGTGATTTTCCCCGTGAACTGGTACCAGTGGTGCTTGCACCACTATTATATCCAGGTGACGGGGAAACACCTCACGTTATTAGAGAATTCATAATGGCATCAAATCAAATGGATGGTGGTTCGCTTGTCGAACTCATCATAGAACTTGGTTATGGATTTACAAGTAGTGTTGATGAATGTAGAACAGCACTTGCAAATCTTGGTGCTAGAGAAATATCACCACTTGCTGCTGCTCGTGTACTAGGACATATGGCTAGAACATGTAGTGGTCTTGATGATGCTGGTGGTTTACAAACATTTTGTAGTAATAATAATAATAATAATAATAATAATACTGATAATAGTAATAATAATACAAATAGTAGTAGTAATAGTAATAGTAATAATAGTAGTAATAATAATAATGCAAATAATACTAATGCAGAAAAATTAAATGATGGTACAACACCAGCAACAACTTGGAATGTTGAAATTTTCATACAAACATTAAAAGATATACAATCAACATTATCATGGAATGAAGTTATTGTTAAACTTGATCATACTGAATTTCATATAAAAGATCGTCAAGGTTTAAAATTATTAATACGTGGATTAAGAATGGGTCTTCAACATCAAGGTTATCCACTTGATATGTTTCCAGTTGAATTATTTTATCGTCATTGGGATAATGTTGAAGGACAATTTTCATTAATACAACAAATATTACAAAATCCCGATATATTTTGTTTTGCTGATTATCCATATCATTCAGTAACAGTTGATGCATTAAAATCAGCACCAGAAAGTGATAATAAAGAAGGACAAACATGGAGATCATTAAATGTTGTTGAATTATTATTACATATGGCTGAACGTGGACTTTATGGACCAGTACATGAAATATTTAAATGGCCAATTCAACATTGTCCAGATGTATTAACATTAGCATTATTACAAATAAATCCACCAATAACAATATTACGTCAAGAAATATTAACAAAATTATTACCAATATTTATTGGCAATCATCCAAATTCAGCAGTTATATTACATAATGCTTGGCATGTTAATAATAGTAAAATAAAAAGTATTGTTATGCATTCAATAAGTGAATGGTATTTACGTAGTGATCAAGATCAAACAAGATTATCAAGAATATTAGATCTTGCACAAGATTTAAAAGCATTATCATCATTACTTGGTTTACAATCATTTTCATTTGTTATTGATTTAGCTTGTTTAGCATCAAGACGTGAATATTTAAAACTTGAAAAATGGTTAACAGATAAAATACGTGATAATGGTGAAACATTTGTAACATCATGTATTAAATTTTTACAAAAAAGATGTCCACAAATTATTAATCCAAATATTAAAGATGATACAACAGTACCAAAAGCAAGTCAATTACCACAAGAAACAATAACAACAATGTTAGCATGTTTACAAAGTTTTACTAGTAATTTAACACAAGAATGTTCAGAAACAATTATGACAATGGTACAAAATTGTAATTTAATGTTAAGTAAAAATACAATAACACGTCCACCACCACCAGGTGTATTACGTCATCCTGTATTAGATCCATTTAATAGTGGTAAATTAACAAATCCATTATTTACAACAAAAACAGTTGATACACTTGGTAATTTAACAACAAATATTGGAACAATGAATATTGGTTCAGCATTAGGACCACCAGGTAGTAATTCAGCATTTAATTTACCTGGTTCA
Organism: Lysiphlebus fabarum; assembly: GCA_011426435.1. Classification (NCBI taxonomy): domain Eukaryota; kingdom Metazoa; phylum Arthropoda; class Insecta; order Hymenoptera; family Braconidae; genus Lysiphlebus; species Lysiphlebus fabarum. The sequence goes on from WSYQ01001116.1 coordinate 178,562, forward strand.
CTTGGTCCACTTGTATCAGCACCTGGTTCACCATCAAGAATAATTGGTCCATCACCAAATCAATTTCCAATGGTAACAGCATTAACAGCATCACAATTACATTCTGGACCAGTTGGTACACAAGTACCAAATATTATACCTGGTTCAACATCATTAACTGGACTTGGTCGTTTAGGTGCACCAACAAATATTGATAAAACAAGATTACCAGAAACATCAAATTTATTTCCTGATATACCACAAAATTTATCAAAAGAAATTGAAGATGAAGCTAATAGTTATTTTCAACTTATTTATAATCATCCACCACATCCAACATTATCAATTGATGAAGTACTTGAAATGTTAAAAAAATTTCAAGATTCACAATTAAAACGTGAACGTGATGTATTTCATTGTATGCTTAGAAATTTATTTGAAGAATATAAATTTTTTCCAGATTATCCAGATAAAGAATTACATATAACAGCACAATTATTTGGTGGTATTATTGAAAGAGGTTTAGTTAATAATTATATGACACTTGGTCTTGCATTAAGATTAGTATTAGATGCATTAAGAAAACCAGATAATAGTAAAATGTATTATTTTGGTATTGCTGCATTAGATAGATTTAAAAGTAGATTAAAAGAATATCAAACTTATTGTGAACATGTTAGAACTGTTCCAAATTTTAATAAATTTCCACAACATTTAATTGAATATATTGAATTTGGTTTACAATCACAAGAACCACCAACAAGACCACAAGGACCAGTTTTACCTAAAAATTTATCAGCAATGCTTGCAACAAATACAAATACAAATACCACAACAACAACATATAAAGCTATTACAACAACAACAACAACAATAACAACATCAACAACACAAGTTAAATCATCAACAACATCAATAACATCATCATCAACAAGACCATCAATTGCAAATGCAACAAGTATTGATACATTATTAGTTGCTACTGATAGAGAAGAAAAAATTACACCACCACCAGAAACATTACAAGATAAAACAGCATTTATATTTAATAATTTAAGTCAACTTAATTTACAACAAAAATGTGATGAAATACGTGAAATTGTAACTGAAGAATATTGGCCTTGGATGGCACAATATCTTGTTATGAAACGTGCAAGTATTGAATTAAATTTTCATGCATTATATTCAAATTTTTTAGATTGTCTTAAAGTACCAGAAATAACAAGAATGGTTACACGTGAAACATTTAGAAATATTAAAGTTTTATTACGTTGTGAAATAGGAATTGCCAATTATTCTGATCGTTCATTATTAAAAAATCTTGGTCATTGGTTAGGTATGTTAACATTAGGAAGAAATAAACCAATATTACAAGTTGATATTGATTTAAAAAGTTTATTAGTTGAGGCATATCATAAAGGACAACAAGAACTTTTATATGTTGTTCCATTTGTAGCAAAAGTACTTGAAAGTTGTGCTAAAAGTAAAGTTTTTAAACCACCAAATCCTTGGACAATGGCTATTATGAATACATTAGCTGAACTTCATCAAGAACCAGATTTAAAATTGAATCTTAAATTTGAAATTGTTATATTGTGTAAAAATTTAAATATTGATGTTGCTGATTTAAAACCAATTGTTTATTTAAAAGATTCAGAAAAACTAAGAAATCTTGAGTATCAATTATCACATTCAAATAAAAAATCTGAAACAGCAGTAATTCAACAATCACCACAACAATTAACACAACAACCAACAATGGAAGAACTTGTTGGATCACAATCAATACTACCAATTGTACAACAACAACAACAACAGCAGCAGCAGCAGCAACAACAACAGCAACAACAACAACAGCAACAACAACAACAGCAGCAACAACAACAGCAACAACAACAAATAACACTTTCACAGCCAGCATCAACTACACCATCTTTACCAACTGGTCCACCAGAACCACGTTTTAATTATATGGAAATAAATGTTAGTAATATTGGAAATATTGCTCAACATATAAGTATTAATAATCAACTACCACTTTGGCAAACTCATCCACATATGAAACAATTTGTACGTCCATCAATTGAACGTGCAATACAAGAATGGATACATCCAGTTGTTGATCGTTCTATTAAAATAGCATTAACAACAAGTGAACAAATAATACGTAAAGATTTTGCTCTTGATCATGAAGAAACACGTATGAGAATTGCTGGTCGTAATATGGTACGTAATTTAACAGCTGGTATGGCAATGATAACATGTCGTGATCAAATATTAACATCAATAAGTACAAATTTAAAGAATGCATTTATAAGTTCAACAACAGCAACACCACAATTAAAAGAAATTGCTGAACAAGCAGCAAATGTTGTTGCTGCTGATAATATGGAACTTGCATGTACATTTGTACAAAAAACAGCTGTTGAAAAAGCTATACCAGAAATGGATAAACGTTTATCAAATGATATTGAATTACGTAAAATAGCTAAACAAGAAGGACGTAGATATTATGATCAATTAACAAAATATCAAGCTGAAAGAATGCCTGAACAAATACGTCTCAAAACTGGTGGTGTAACATCACAACAAATGATTGTTTATGAAGAATTTGCACGAAATATACCTGGCTTTTTACCATTATCAGAAAGAGATACACAAGCATTATATTTACCAAAAACAATAACAGATACAAATATTACATCATTTCCAGTTGTTAATTCAACAACATTACCAGTACAACAACAACAGCAGCAACAACAACAACAACAACAAACATCACAACAAGCTGTTTATGCTGCTGCAGCTGCAGCAGCAGCAGCGGCATCGGCTGTACCGCCGCCACCACCACCACAACCACAACAACAACAACAACAACAAAATTCAACAATAATAGTACCACCACCACCACCACCATCATCATCAGTAGTAGTTGCAGCAGCAGCATCATCAACAGCACCAGCAGTAGCATCAGCACCAACAACAGTAGCAACAGTACCATCAGCAATTAATAATGATGAAATTGGTGTAATGTTAGAAAAATTATCAAGTGATATTGAATTATTATTATCTGCAATGGGACCAACACCACCACCACAACAACAAGCATCACTTCATAGTATACTTGAATCATTAATGATAACAAGACGTTCACGTGATGCTGGTGCAGCAATGACATTATTAAAAAAATCAGTTGAATGTATACTTGATTTACAATTATTAACAGGTGCAACAATGGAAACAGAAATATCAATGAGAATACGTGAAATATATTTAAGAATATTAAAATGTTTACAAGATCCACGTGCATATGGTATGCAATGGACAAATAAACATGTTACAAGATGTTTAACTGAATGTCGTGATGAATATCGTTTTAATTTTGAAGCTGTTGATTGTTTAATAAGATCACATTTAATAAATTTCTTACAATTTGATATATCATTAGCACAATCAATGGATACTGGTAATGCAATGGCAACAGCATTTGCAATGCAACTTGTTAATACATATTTAGTTGATGAACGTCAAACAATGCATGTTACTGAATCTGAATTATATAATACAATTGAAATGTTAGCTAGAATGTCACATCATAGATCACCACCAGAAGGTATACCAATATTTAGATTAACAAATTTAATTGAATCATTACGTATTAATCATGATCCAGCTGTACTTGCTGATCGTCCACCAGTTGGACCAACAGCACATATACATTCTGGTATATTACAAGCAAGAGCACGTGATTTTGATGATCCACCAGGTCTCATGGAAAAAACTGAATTTTTATTACGTGAATGGGTTACATTACATCATAGTCCAATAAATGCACGTGATCCAACAAGAGCATTTGGACAATTTGTACAACAAATGAATGTACATGGTATACTTAAAACAGATGATTTAATAACACGTTTTTTTAAATTAAGTACACAAATGAGTGTTGATTTATGTTATCGTGCATTAGCTGATACATCATCAGCACCATCAATAATACGTGCAAAATGTTTTCATACACTTGATGCATTTGTACGTCTTGTTGCATTACTTGTTAAACATTCTGGTGATGCAACAAATACACATACTAAAATTAATTTATTAAATAAAGTATTGGGTATTGTTGCTGGTGTATTATTACAAGATCATGAAATGCGTGGTATTGAATTTCAACAACTACCATATCATAGAATATTTATAATGTTATTTTTAGAATTATGTGCACCAGAACCAGTACTTGAAGCTGTTAATTATCAAGTATTAACAGCATTTTGTCATACATTACATATATTACGTCCAGCAAAAGCATCTGGTTTTTGTTATGCTTGGCTTGAATTAGTATCACATCGTGTATTTATTGGACGTATGTTAGCAATAACACCACAACAAAAATGTTGGGGAATGTATGCACAATTATTAATTGATTTATTTAAATATTTAGCACCATATTTGCGTAATGCTGAACTTGCTAAACCAGTAACATTATTATATAAAGGTACATTACGTGTATTATTAGTATTATTACATGATTTTCCAGAATTTTTATGTGATTATCATTATGGTTTTTGTGATGTTATACCACCAAATTGTATACAAATGAGAAATTTAATATTAAGTGCATTTCCAAGAAATATGAGATTACCAGATCCATTTACACCAAATTTAAAAGTTGATATGTTACAAGAAATTGCACTTGCACCACGTGTATTAACAAATTTTTCATCAATGATTGTACCATTATCATTTAAAAAAGAACTTGATTCATATTTTAAAGCACGTGCACCTGTTACATTTTTATCTGGTATACGTAGTTATTTACAAGTATCACATGATGCTGGTATGCGTTATGATATACAATTAATGAATGCACTTGTACTTTATGTTGGTACACAAGCTATTACATTTATACGTAATAAAGGACATACACCAAATATGTCAACAATTGCACATTCAGCACCAATGGATATTTTTCAAAATTTAGCTGTTGATCTTGATACTGAAGGACGTTATTTATTTTTAAATGCAATTGCTAATCAATTACGTTATCCAAATAGTCATACACACTATTTTAGTTGTACATTATTGTATTTATTTGCTGAAGCTAATACTGAAGCAATACAAGAACAAATAACACGTGTATTGTTGGAACGTCTTATTGTTAATAGACCACATCCATGGGGTTTACTTATTACCTTTATTGAACTTATTAAAAATCCAACATATAAATTTTGGACACATGAATTTGTTCATTGTGCACCAGAAATTGAAAAGTATGTTTATATTTTTATTATCATTATTAATATTATAAACAATAACATGAATATCTATATTATTATAAAACTTTTCTTTATATATTTATATTTTTTTCTTTACAGACTCTTTGAATCAGTTGCAAGGTCATGTATGGTTCAAAAACAAGTACAACCAACACCTGAGCCTGAATTACCAGAGTGATAAAACAAAAAAAAAAAAAAACAAATCAATTATTTTTCTTCCCAGTCACGAATACATATTTTTGTTTTTTTTTTTCATTATTCGTTCGTCTTTTTTAAAATATAAATATATATATTTCTAATATTCATTAATTTAATTACTTATGTATAAAAAAAACTAATTCTTCAACTACGCCTTCAATTAAGTGTGTACAATCTTTTTTTTTTTTTTTTTTTTTTTTTTTATTTTCATTAAAATTAGTTTTTTTTTTCTTCTAAATTTTTTTTTCTTTAATATTATTAAATTTATTTTTGTTCAAATTCATTATACATATATACTTATTAATTATTATTAATGTGGATAAAAAAGAAAAACAAAACAACAATAACTAATAATAATTATATTGATTTATAAGTTTGAGTGACTTTAGTTGTAAATGAAAAAATAAAAAAAAATATAAAACTACAAAAAAATAAAAAAAAAAAAACCTTGAATAATATAGAGTATGAAGTTAATAATATACAATTAATATGTTAATATTTTAATAATATAAAATATTTAACTAGTAACTGTATAAAAATTAAAATTATATGTAGATATACATACTTGGATAAGAATTAATATTAAGTTAAATGAAATGTGTTTCAATAAAATTAACTAAAAAATAAACATTGTTTAAAATAAAAATCAATTTTTTATTTTTATTACAATAATAAAACCTATACATGTTAATTTAATTAATAAAAATATTTATGTTATTTTTTAATTCATATGTATTGAATGTTTTTCTAATTTCATTTTCATAAAATTCAAGTTGTTGATTGGAGTTTGTGAATATCAATTAAGAACTGCTAAATGATATGCAACAGCAGTATCTATAACAACAACTTTGACATTTTTTTGAGGTAACATAACAGTCGTTGAACTTGTCAATATATGCGTTGAAATTTGACATGATGATGAGGGCATATTCTAAGACGTCAAGGCCACTGATTGATCACTGGATACTTGGTATTTGTTGGTAATAAATATGATATTTTATTTACATTTTTAATTTTTATCATTTTGTAAAAACGTCATTTTATTTATTTATTTCGTTTTTACTTCAAACTAATATTTATCATAATTGTTTTTTATAAGAATATTTATAAATAATAACAACAATGAAAAACAAGGTTGCTTTATTTGTTGCAGTAAAAATAATAAATTAATGGATAAAAAAAAAAAAAAAAAAACAAGCAAAAGCCAATAATAGTTTTGTTTTTTTATTTATTTATATTCATACAGTCTTTTACAAATTCATTTGGATTTATATTTATGAAAAATTTGGTTTTATATTTTGTGGACATATAGGAGTATCTCGTGCATATTCAAGCCATGAAAATAATTCAACTCCACTGTGTTGACAATTGAAAAGTCTAGGAGCAGCAGCAGCAGCAGCAGCAGGCTCTTGTTGAGCTGCTCCTTGTTCAGCTGGAGCTTGTTCAGCTGGAGCTTGAGGTGGTATCTGAGCTCGTTCATGAGGTGGTACCTCAGCTGGTACTTGAGCTGGTACTTGAGCTGGTGCTGGTACTGCTGGGACTTGTGCTCCAACAGGTGTTGCAGCCACCCCTGGAGCTTCATCAGCCACAAGTGGTTGGCGCTTGATCGACTTTTATTTTTACATGAAAATAACAAAAACAATTATTTACACAATAAATAACTTGCACATAACAAAGAACTCATTCATAACCAAGAACATAAATAAAAATAAATAATATTTTTTTTTTTAACATGCGGTTTAGCGTTCAATTAAGCTCTGCTTTATCTCATTGAAGTCTCTCAAAAAAAAAAAAAAAATGATAAAACTAAAATAAAAATAAAACTAAAAAAACAAAAACTAATCAAGAACTCACTTGCATTTTCACACGTGTGTTTGGTGTTTGGATCCACTTCACAAAAGAATTTAATTAGTGATGTGATCACAAACATATTCAATTGTCCCTCCCCTAATTACTATAGTGGGGGTTAAATTTACATTGTTACATTGTCTATACTTCTACAAAAACTATATGTCGCCATCTCTTTCTTAAAATTAGAAATAAATAAATAATAATAAATGTTGCTATAATATACTTGATGTATAATTTATTTGACAAAGAAATATATTTAATGTTGGTTCAAAATTATATTGATATATCGCTCGATTGATATGTTAGAATGTCTATTGTAATTTTATAATATTAGTAAATCAGAACGTATTTACAGGTATTTTCGTTATAAATATAAATTTGAAAAATTAAGTTATTCCGAGTGAAAAATAATATAGCTCGCGACTTTCAGAGCTTTACAACGTTGAAGAAAAGAAGGCGTGATATAGCGTCGTGAAGCTTTAATGACTCCTCCTACTTACCAAAGACCAATCAAAGCAGAGTCGCGTATGAAATACTGAGATAGCTGGTACAAGTTTCATATTTTAATAAAGTACTTCTTTTTTCTATTTGATAAAAATCATTATAAATCAATAATAACAAATCTTAAAAATTATCGAAAAAATTGTTGAAAATAATAGGCGAACATGACTTTGAAAGAGGTATATGGGGCGTTTCATTAATTTTTTTTATCATCATTATTTTTTGAGAAATCGATATTAACAAATCTTAAAAATGTTTGAAAAAATTGGTAAAAATACTAGGCAAACATGACATTGAAAGAGGTATATGGGGCGTTTCATTAATTTTTTTTATCATCATTATTTTTTGAGAAATCGATATTAACAAATCTTAAAAATGTTTGAAAAAATTGGTAAAAATACTAGGCAAACATGACTTTGAAAGAGGTATATGGGGCGTTTCATACATTTTTTCTATCATCATTATTTTCCAAGAAATCAATAATAACAAATCTTAAAAATGTTTGAAAAAATTGGTAAAAATACTAGGCAAACATGACTTTGAAAGAGGTATATGGGGCGTTTCATACATTTTTTCTATCATCATATTTTCCAAGAAATCAATAATAACAAATCTTAAAAATGTTTGAAAAAATTGGTAAAAATACTAGGCAAACATGACTTTGAAAGAGGTATATGGGGCGTTTCATTAATTTTTTTTATCATCATTATTTTTTGAGAAATCGATATTAACAAATCTTAAAAATTATTGAAAAAATTGGGGAAAATACTAGGCAAACATGACATTGAAAGAGGTATATGGGGCGTTTCATACATTTTTTCTATCATCATTATTTTCCAAGAAATCAATAATAACAAATCTTAAAAATGTTTGAAAAAATTGGTAAAAATACTAGGCAAACATGACTTTGAAAGAGGTATATGGGGCGTTTCATACATTTTTTCTATCATCAATATTTTCCAAGAAATCAATAATAACAAATCTTAAAAATGTTTGAAAAAATTGGTAAAAATACTAGGCAAACATGACTTTGAAAGAGGTATATGGGGCGTTTCATTAATTTTTTTTATCATCATTATTTTTTGAGAAATCGATATTAACAAATCTTAAAAATTATCGAAAAAATTGTTGAAAATAATAGGCGAACATGACTTTGGAAGAGGTATATGGGGCAGTTCATACATTTTTTCTATCATCAATATTTTTTGAGAAATCGATATTAACAAATCTTAAAAATTATCGAAAAAATTGGGGAAAATACTAGGCAAACATGACATTGAAAGAGGTATATGGGGCGTTTCATTAATTTTTTTTATCATCATTATTTTTTGAGAAATCGATATTAACAAATCTTAAAAATTATCGAAAAAATTGTTGAAAATAATAGGCGAACATGACTTTGAAAGAGGTATATGGGGCGTTTCATTAATTTTTTTTATCATCATTATTTTTTGAGAAATCGATATTAACAAATCTTAAAAATTATCGAAAAAATTGTTGAAAATAATAGGCGAACATGACTTTGAAAGAGGTATATGGGGCAGTTCATACATTTTTTCTATCATCAATATTTTCCAAGAAATCAATAATAACAAATCTTAAAAATTATCGAAAAAATTGTTGAAAATAATAGGCGAACATGACTTTGAAAGAGGTATATGGGGCAGTTCATACATTTTTTCTATCATCAATATTTTCCAAGAAATCAATAATAACAAATCTTAAAAATTATCGAAAAAATTGTAAAATAATAGGCGAACATGACTTTGAAAGAGGTATATGGGGCAGTTCATACATTTTTTCTATCATCAATATTTTCCAAGAAATCAATAATAACAAATCTTAAAAATGTTTGAAAAAATTGGTAAAAATACTAGGCAAACATGACATTGAAAGAGGTATATGGGGCGTTTCATACATTTTTTCTATCATCAATATTTTCCAAGAAATCAATAATAACAAATCTTAAAAATTATCGAAAAAATTGTTGAAAATAATAGGCGAACATGACTTTGAAAGAGGTATATGCGGCAGTTCATACATTTTTTCTATCATCAATATTTTTTGAGAAATCGATATTAACAAATCTTAAAAATGTTTGAAAAAATTGGTAAAAATACTAGGCAAACATGACATTGAAAGAGGTATATGGGGCGTTTCATTAATTTTTTTTATCATCATTATTTTTTGAGAAATCGATATTAACAAATCTTAAAAATGTTTGAAAAAATTGGGGAAAATACTAGGCAAACATGACATTGAAAGAGGTATATGGGCGTTTCATACATTTTTTCTATCATCAATATTTTCCAAGAAATCAATAATAACAAATCTTAAAAATTATCGAAAAAATCGTTGAAAATAATAGGCGAACATGACTTTGAAAGAGGTATATGCGGCAGTTCATACATTTTTTCTATCATCAATATTTGAGAAATCGATTTTTTTTTTCGAAAAATTTTTTGCATTTGTACCAGGTGAATATAATGACTGAAGAGGTATTCGATTTTTTGTGAATTGATAGAAATTCGCTGTAATCTTTTCTGAAAAAAAATTGAGTTATACCAGGGTTACAGGAGTTAAAAAGAGTTTTTTAGTACATATTTTATTTTGTTTTTTATGTTTTTTATTTTGTAAGTCAGCCTTTCAAATTTATTCACAAAACTGTAAAACACGTTCTATATTTGAATTATAACAGGATAAAAGAACAAGAAAAAAGGTATTCCTATTCAAATATCGATTGAAATTTAATAATGATACTAAAAAGTTATTCAACATTTAGTATACCTCCTCATCTGTTTTATTATCTTATTATAATTTAAACAGTTTTTGAAAAATAACTTGTTATTTATTTTCAATTATTATAGAATTTTTTTCGTTCTTTAATTTTAGTTTAATATTAAAACTCTAGTTTAGTTACATTTTATCGACGTTGATTTTTTAATATTAATAATAACAGAAATCATTGCTTTTTTAATGTTATGGAGTGCCAAAGGCGCGTGATTGGCGCCTTATATAATTAATATGGCACTTTTATCTGTTTGTTATTAAAAACTAAAAATAAAATGTTAATTAACAATGAATAAAGATATAATAAAATATATATATATATATATCTATAGATTTATACAATAATAATGAATATAAAATAAAATAATATTATCGAGATGTTAAATGATCTCTCGTAGCATGATAAGAATCTCTTTCCATATCTGGAAATTTAGTTGGTAAATTTGGACTATGCAGATTACATTTAGCATGATATCTTATACCAGCAACATCAACTTCATAATCACCCTCAAGTACATATTCATTTGATACTTCTCTTGTGTTACCATTTTCATCAATATTTTCAATGAATCCTAAACAAACTTGTGCTTTAAATGTAAATCCATAACCAGTTGTTGTAGTCATACCACAATATTTACCATTTCTATAAATTGGTTCACCACCAGAACACCAAATATCATAATCTAAATCATGATCAATTAATAATAATTGTACATATCTTCTTCGTACACCATTATCACGTTGTTTTAATAATGCATCACGTCCAATAAAATTAATATCTTTATCAAATTTAACACGCCATGCACGACCACATTCTAATGGTGTTGTAAATGTATCTAAATCTTGTCCCCAAAATGCATAAAATTTTTCAACTCTAAGTGCACGTGTTGCATAATAACCAGCATGTTTAATTTTATATTTTTCACCAGCTTCAATGAGTCTTGTATAAATATGTAATGCAAATTCATTTGGTATATATAATACATAGCCTAATTCACCAGTATGTGTTAAATTCATTGTTCTAATACCATTTGCAAGACCAACATCAAGTTCTTTAAATGAAAAAAATGGAAAATTTTTTGGACTAACATCAGTATCTGTTAATTCAGCTAATAATGAACGTGTACTTGGTCCCATTATACAAATTGCTGTATATGCTGATGTTACATCTGATACAGCAACTGAACCATCATTTGGTAAATGACGATTAATCCAATGTTTACATCTTGTTTGTTGTATTGTCGGTGCAATCATCATATAATAATTTTTAGATATTCTTGCTAAACTACAATCATTTTCATATCCACCACGATGATTTTGCATACCAGTATGTATAATACTACCAACTGGTACATCAACATCATTTGAACATAAATATTGTAATAAATCAACAACTTCATTATCATTTGACCATAAATCAATTTTAGTAAATGATGAATAATCACTAATACCAATTGTTTCACGACATGCTGAATATTCTTGTGATACTAAATCAAACCATGGTGGTTTACCAAATGTATCTGTATATGCAATTTTATATTTTGGTGATCCATCAATTGTATCAATATCATCTTCTTTATTTGGTTCAAACCATGATGGTCTTTCATATCCCATAACTTGACCAAATACAGCACCAGCTTCTTTTAATTTTGGATATATTGGTGACATACGTAAATTTCTACCAGTTTTAAATTCAATATTTGGATATTGTAATGCATAATGCATACTTGGTACTTCTTTAACACGATCACGTAAAAATTTACGATTATTATGAAGACCTAAAAATCTTGATACATCAAGTTCATACATATCAAGTGATGTTGAATTTTTTGTTATTAATTCAGCTGTTGCACGACCAACACCACCAGCTGCTGCAACACCAATTGTTTTCATTCCAGCAGCAATATAATAATTTGATATTTCTGGTGCTTCACCAACAATCCATTTACAATCTGGTGAAAATGATTCAGGACAATTACATAATCTTTCAAGTTCAACTTCACCAAGACTTGGTATTCTTAAAAGTATTTGTTCCAATAAAAAATGAAAATGATCCCAATCTTCTGGTAATGCTCTTTCAGATATATTTTCTAATAAAAATAAATAAATAAATAAATAAATAAATGATAAATTAATATTTTTTTTTTTTATATAAATTTATTATCTAACCAGGTATTATTCCATCTTCAAATGCTGGTTTAGCATTTGGTTCAAAACCACCAGCTAATAATCTTCCATTATTTTCACGAAAATAAATATAACCATCTAAATCACGAACAACTGGTGTCATTGAATTTAAACCAGGTACCTCTTTTGTATGTAAAAAATAATGTTCAACAGGATGAAGTGGAACCTGTAAAAAAATAAATAAATAAATAAATATTTCAATTAATTTTATAATATATATAAAATGAAAAAAAAATAAATAAATAATTACAAACCTTAACATATGGTTCACTTAATTTTCCAACATTTCTTGCCCAAAAACCAGCACAATTAACAAAATGTTGACAATTAATACTTCCACGATTTGTTTCAATTGTTTGAACTTTTCCATTATTTGTTGCAACTTTTGTTACTCGACATTTTTCAAATACTTTAACATCATTTTTTTTAGCTTCATTAATAAATGCTAAACATGTTTTATATGGATCAGCAACACCATCACCAGGTATCCAAATACCACCAATAAGATCATCAACTCTTAATAATGGACATAATTCAAGTGCTTCTGATGGTGTTACTAAATGACATTCAATATCTCTTGATACTGATTGTGCTTTCATTCTTCTAAATACTGTCATTCTATCTCTTGTACGAGCAAGTGATAAACTACCACATTGTTTCCATCCTGTTGATATACCTTTTTTTTCAAATTCTTTATAAAGTGATATACTATCTTGGGCTAATTTAACTTGAGCAAGACTTGGTTTAAATGCTCCAACTAAACCAGATGCATGCCATGTTGATCCTTCACCAACTCTTAATAATTGAATAAATTTTATATTATATTTGTGACAATGTACTTTTATTTAAGTATCTACATCATACAAATAATAAAGATAATATTTAGGTGGATATATTTTTAAAAAATTTACCTGCCACTTTCAAGAATAACAGTTTCTGAACCCCAACCAAGAGCTGCTAAATGATATGCAACAGCAGCACCCATAACACCACCTCCACAAATAACAACTTTAGCATCTTTTGGAATAACATAATTGTCATCAAGTTTGTCAATATTTGTTGACATTTGACATGACAACAATGATACTCTTGACTTCAAAGTCAAACATGACCGAATATTTGGCACTTTTTTTAAATTAATGTAATATTTTTTCCACATTTTTAATTTTTATCCTGCAAAAAAATCATATTATTTATTAATTTAGATATTTATTTTTTATTATTGTTTTACATTTCAATAATTTTTATAGGTTATACCTCCTTAAACAATATCAAAATTTTATCACATATTTTTTTAATTTTCTTAACTTAATGATTATAAGATTATTAAGATTTATTATCATTAAAATATAATTGGTTTACAAAAATTGACAATATTTATTTAATGATAACAATAGGTATATAAAAAATAAAAATGGTCGTTTTTTATTTGTCTAAATAACAACAATGAATCTTATTATTGTTGTTACTTATTACTGCCACATGTGGAGCAGCGAACGCAATCGTAGGTCAGTTATTAATGTTTTGTTTACATAATAAAGTTATGAATAAAAATAAAAAGTCAAATAAATAACAAACAAAATATTCTATTATTATTACATTTCTTACATTCTATTTATATTACATGATAAATGTTTTTATTTATTCATTCATATATTACAAGTTTATCATTCAACTTTAATTGTTAAAAAAACATTCATCAATAAAATAAATACTGTGATTATATATTATACAATTTTAAAAAAATAAAAATGTACTCATTGGTGCTTTTAAATATATAATATTAAATAATTAAAAAATGATTGAAGGACTAGTTGTTAAGTGTACTTTTGTTAAATCAATTCTTGTTAATGCATCAAAACAATATAATTGCATTAAACCATTGATGAATTCAGTAACAGATGTATTATCAGCAGTAATATTTTCAATTTTTGTTGAACTCAATAATAATTTACAGATACCTAGATCTTTAATATTTTTACAATTAGAGCATTCCAAGTTAATTAAATTTATAAATTTCTTCAATGGCTCATCAGTAATATTTGTATCATTAACACAAAGTGTTTCAATGAATTTTAATTTTGCAAGTTCAATAAGACCATCATCATCAAAATTTTTGCAACCACTAATGTCAAGATGAATAAGTAATTCACAATTAGCAGCAATGTTTGAAAGAAATTTATTGTTAACTGTTTGTACTGATTTGAGTGATAAAACTTCAAGATCAATGAGATTTGTCAACAAAGATAAATCATCAATAATGAGACAATGATTTAATCTCAAATACAAAAGTGATATTTTTTTAGAAATTGATTTAATAACATCTTTTGTTAAATTGTAACCATCCAAACGAAGAAATACTAATTCTTCAAATTTTTCAAATGTCTGTAAAATAAAACAAATGAAAATAAAATTACATATGATATTTAAAAAAAAAAATATGTTAAATTTAAGAAAAAAAATACTACTTACTAATGGTAAAAGATCTGGAGTATCATTGCGATTTTCATTATTAAGACGAGTCAATGCAATTGATGAAATATGTTTAGGTAAACTCTGAAGACAATTACCATTAAATGTTCCATGAGTTTTATAAATATCAATTCTTTTTAATTCTTTCATATGACTGAAAGCATTATGAAAGTCATTATGATGATATTCTTTGAATTTAATAATCAAGTGTTTAAGATTTTTATACTGATCACTAACAACTGACAAAATATCACTTCCATATGTTTTTGGAATAGTCAACTTTTGTACTGATGGTCCATTATCATTTAAAAGCTTTTTAGAATTGGAAAGTAATATCTCTGTATGTGATTTATCAGGAAGTTCAAGATCAATTGACTTTTTTTCAGACAAGGCTTTGCCATTGACCTTTGCAGCTGCTCTATGTCTAAGATGTTCTGAAATCAAATGAAAATACTCTGGTCAATATGTGGTAAAATATTTAATTTTTGTATTTATTTAAAAAACAAAAAAAAACAAAACAAAATAAAATAAAATTATAAATAATTAAATTTAATATTTTTCTTCAACAAAAAACACCAGGGGTTCATTGCTTACGTTATAAAATAGTTAAAAATCAAAAAAAAAATAAATTACTTTCTTCAAAAAATGATTCATGCATTGCTGAGAGATGGCTGTAAAGCCATGGAAAATCCGATGAACGGCCATATTTATCAACAACAGTTGATTCTAATTTTCGTTCAGCAATTCTACTTGATAATACATTCATGATTTTTATTTGATTGAATTAAAAAATATAATTTAAATAGACTATTGATTAGTTTATAAATAAACACAATTTTTTTAAATTAAAATATAATAAATTACAATAATAATTATTTAATATCACTTTTAATGACCAGGTTTATAATATATCACATGTGTTTTTTTGCACGTCTTTCTCTTACTAAACTGCTGCAGTCAACTGCACTCAACAATAAATGAAATACAGTGAAATACAGCATGAGGTACAGGTACAGGTTTATACAGGTTTATGCCAGATTATCAGATTATCTTTGCAGGTCTTTTGTTGTCTTTTTTTTTTTTTTTTTCTTGGAAAAGCAAGAGAGATAAAATGGAAAATGGCGAGGTTATAGAGGTCTCTGACTTCTTAATCTCTGACAATTCTAAATAAATTTATTAAAAAGTAAATAAATACAATATAGGTATATACTTGCATTTATATATTATTAATTATTTATAATAATTTTTTTATTTATTATATAATATTTATAATAAATTATTATACTTGAATTATTAAAAAAAAAAATTGTTTAAAATTTAGCGCCAATGTTACACAATTACCACCGGAAATAAGTATTACCATTTGTCGCTAGTTGACTAGTACACCAATAGAGGCGCAGTGTGTGAATTATTATTAAACAAATAATAATAATTAATAAATAATAATAATAATATTAAAAAGAGAGAGAGAAAAAAAAAATGGTGTTATGGCGTCGCGAGCCGATAGCCGTTGTCGTAAAATATATTAAAACGTGTAATTATTGAATAATTTTAAGTAATTACACAGTGTTTCTTCATTTGAATAAAAAAGTAAATCTTGAATTTAATAATAATCAATATTTATAATTCAAATAATATTTTCTAATTGTATATTTAGTAGTGTGTTACTGTTCATGATTGTAGAGACAATTTTTTTTTTTTTTCATTTTTTCTTTCCTTTTTTTTTTTTTCTATTAGTAAAAAATTAAAAAATAAATAAATAAAAATATAAATTCAACGTGTAATACGTGTTTGTGTGTTGGCATATTAAAGTTTTAGTTTATAAATTATAATTAATTAATTAATATTTATATTTCTATAAACTATAGGTATAATTTATATAAATAAAAAATATCATTAAAATTTATTACTGTCAATTAACAGTATTTAATAATTTGGAGTATCAAGAAGTTTTATCAAAATAATATATCAAATAATCAAAAAAAAAAAATACTCCAAAGATTTTTAATAACAGTAATTAATTAATTAAAAAATTATTATGTTTATTATTCAAATTAAACTTTAGTTATTTTAAATTTTCAGATTATAACAATAAAAAAATGATAATAGTTAATAAATTTGGACTGAATGTAATCATCACCTAACCTAATAATGTTGAAATCAAGATATTTGGCATAATTCAACTATATTATTGAATAAAAAAAATATATAAATAAATAAATAATTGAAATAAATTTTGTGATATATAAATATATAAAAAAAAAAAGTTAAAAAATGTCGGCAAATATGCAATTTGCAACTCCACCACCACCAATTAATTTGCCAAATATGTCAGTGCCACCACCAACAGCACCAAATTTATCAGCACCACCACCAAATTTAACAACAATAAATACATCATCACCATCATCTTCATCAAGTAGTAATTTTCAAGCAAGATTTCCACCAAATAATCGTGATGGTAATCGTGGTTTTTTTAAACCATTTAGGCCTTATCATGCACCAAAATCAATGAATAATAGTCAAGATGCCTTACAAGATGAATTTGATGGTAAAAGATTGAGAAAATCTGTTATGAGAAAAACAGTTGATTATAATTCAGCAATTATTAAAACACTTGAAGTAATAATAATAATTATTATTTATTTATTAATTTTAATTTTATAAATATCTATATTGAATAATATTTATATTTATTTTAGAATCGAGTTTGGCAAAGAGATTTTCGTGATAGAAGAGCATTACAACCAGATGTTATGTATTATCCAGATCTTTTACCACCACCTAGTTATGTAGATAATCCAATAAATGCTGTAACAACTAGATTTGTTAAAACAGCAACAAATAAAATGCGTTGTCCAATTTTTTGTATGGCATGGACACCTGAAGGACGTCGTCTTGTAACTGGTGCATCAAGTGGTGAATTTACACTTTGGAATGGACTTACATTTAATTTTGAAACTATTCTTCAGGTAATTATTTAAAATAATTATTCATTTTTAATTATAAATTATTATTAATACGTAATGTGTATTTTTATGATTTTTTTTTTTTTGTTTTATTTAATAATTTTTTAGGCTCATGATAGCCCAGTTAGAACAATGGTCTGGTCACATAATGAAAGCTGGATGGTTACTGGTGATCATGCTGGTTACGTCAAATACTGGCAGAGCAATATGAACAACGTCAAGATGTTTCAGGCACACAAAGAAGCGATTAGAGGACTCAGGTATATCATCAACAACCACACTAGAACTTTTTATCAACTTGCTATCAACCTATTTTTTATTTATACTATTTTGAACGTTATTTTAATTATTGTCAAATTTATCATAATAATTTATTATTTTTTTATTTTTAATATTTATCGGTATCCACCTTGAATTCATTCGCGATTTTTTAAAAATAATTTACACATAAAAAGAAAAAAAATTGAGAAATGATTAATTTTTTTTTCTTTACGTATGAAGCGTAATTATTTTCTCATTATCTCATATTTTTTTTAATCACCGTTTTATTTGTTTTTTACCTTTAAATGAAATTGTTTATTTCAAATAATATTTATTTTTTTAATATATATTTTTATTTTAACGTTATTCATCTTGAAGAATTACTTCACAATGCGGCTACAGATATTTTTGAGAAAAGATGTATCTGTTGAATTTTTTAAATAAAAATAATAATAATAATAATAAAATTATATTAATACAGATAAGCAAGTTGAATGAAAAATATATAAATATATATACACTGATGCTTCAACCCAGTCGAGTAATTCCTATTTTAAAATAAAAATAATAAAGATAACAATAATCCTATCTCCTTAATATTATCACGTACGAAATAAAATTACAATTGATAAACTTATTATTATTGAAAAATATATGAATAAAAAAAAATAAAAAACAACATCAACAAAAGTTGATGTACCTATAATAATTAATAAATATTGTTTTTATTTATTTTTTTAAATAATAAAAATATATAATTTTCGGGAAACGGTTATTTAGCATGAATGAATGTGTGTGGTTTTTTATGATAAAAAAAAAAATAAAAAATAACTATAATTTTTGATAAAACAATTAAAAATAATAATAAAATAATGTACATATTCGTTCGTGAAATATTAATTGTACAATAATCATTAATTATTTTATTAAAGATTTAAATTTAAATTTTATCTTGAAAACATTGCACGGTGGTCATGTGGCATTTGATGATGATAAAAAGTTTTTTATAATTTAATTTAATAAATATCAAATGCCAGTTATGACTGTCGGTGATGAATTGTTCGTTAGATGCCCTTGTCATTTCGTTATTTTTCAATTTAATAATAAAATTAATTTTCAATATTATATATATAAATAAATAAATTTATACCTCGGCAACAGCAATATAATTAATCATCAATATTATTATTATTTTTTTTTGCATTAAAATAAATAAAAATATTTTTTGATAATTATTTATTTATTTATTCATTTATTTATTTATTTATTTATTTATTTATTTTAAAACAGCAATTAAAGCTTGCTGTGTTTATCATGTATTTACTATTTTTTTTTTCAACGGGTAGTTTCAGTCCAACGGATCACAAATTGGCAACCTGTAGTGATGATGGAACAGTCAGAATATGGGACTTTCTACGGTGTCATGAAGAACGAATTCTCAGGGGTATTTAAATATATATATATTTATATTTATTTTTTTTAAATTTTTTTTTGTTTATTAAATTAATTTTAGGGAAAAAAGATATTTTATATAAGATAAATAATTTTCATAGGTCATGGAGCTGATGTTAAATGTGTACATTGGCATCCACAAAAAAGTTTAGTTATATCTGGAAGTAAAGACAATCAACAACCTGTTAAACTTTGGGATCCAAAAACAGGTCAATCATTAGCAACATTACATGCACATAAAAGTACTGTTATGGATGTTAAATGGAATGAAAATGGTAATTGGCTTGTAACAGCATCGCGTGATCATCTATTAAAACTTTTTGATCTTCGTAATTTGAGTCAAGAAGTTCAAACATTTAGGGGACATAAAAAAGAAGCATCAAGTGTTGCTTGGCATCCAAGTCATGAAGGATTATTTTGTAGTGGTGGTAGTGATGGTGCTATTCTTTTTTGGCATGTTGGGTAATTATAAATTTAATTATTTATTTTCGATTATTATATTGATTTTTATTATTAAATTAATTTATATATACCTGTTTTTTTTTTTTTTTTCATATTTATGTAGTGCGGATAAAGAAGTTGGTGCTATTGAACAAGCACATGACAGTATTGTGTGGACTCTTGCTTGGCATCCACTTGGACATATACTTTGTTCAGGCAGTAATGATCATACCTCTAAATTTTGGACGAGAAATCGTCCTGGTGATTTAATGAGAGATAAATACAATCTAAATACTCTTCCAGCTGGAATGGCAGGCATTGATGATCATGAAATTGGTAAAACATAAAAAATTATAACTAAATATTAATTATTATTAATTTTGTTTTTTTTTTTGTTTTTGTATATTTAATAAATAATTGAATTATTTTTTAGCTGATGAAGCTGCAGAGATACCTGGTATGGGACCAGAAGATCGAATTATGATGGATGCTGAATTAGAAGAAGAATCTTCTATGATAATTGCACCACCACCAGAACAAGAAAAATCAGGTGGTATACCTGGTCTTGATCTTGATCATGCTACTGATGAAAGTAAAAAATTAGCAAGTAAAAAAGTACCATATAGTAAACCAATTCCAAGAAATTTCCAAGCACAATGGAATGAAATGGAATCTGAAGATCCAGAACAAGTTGAAGCATTAAGTGCAATTGTTAATCAATTAATTGAAACAACACCTGGTGCTGTACCACTGAATGAAGTTGCACCAAATGCAATTATATTATATGGAAAAATGATAACAGTAGAACGTAAGAATTTTTTTTTTTTTTTTAATTTAAATATTAATTAAAATAAATTACATTTTTTTTTTTTTTTTCTTTCATCTAGCTGGTTCAAAATTAGCAGATGCAATTTTAAAAGGCAATGATGCTATACAAAAAATGATTGCTGATGGTGAAATTGAAGAATTAAAAGATGTACAACCAATAATACCTGAAGAAATTATTGAACCTGAAGAGTATCTTCAAGATGAAGGTGATATTGATTTTTCAAAAGTACCAGATGTTGATCTTCCTGCACCTTTACCTAGTTCAAAATTTGCTCAAAATCCAGAATTATTAAAATCATTAAATCTTGGTGGTAAACGTAAATTTGAACAATTAATTGGTTGGAGTGAAGCAAGTAATTCATCAAAAACAAATAATACTGGTGATGATTCAACAAATAGTGATACTGATTTACGTTATTCTACAAGTACAACAGCTCAAGATATATCAAATTATCTCAGTCAAGATGAAGATTTACGTAGATTAAATGCAATGGATCGTATTAATCGTGATGAAGATTTACGTTTTGGTAGTAGTACTGGTTCAAGTGGACCAGGTAGACCAGATTTTGATTTACGTAATGCATTTGGTGATCGTGATTTTCGTCATACAATGCCACCACCACCATTTAATAAATCATCATCATCAATTGATTCTGATAAAAATTATGGTGATCAAGATAATCGTCCACGTGTTTGGGATGATGATAAAATTATTGGTAATAATAATTTTGATAATCGTAATGTTATGCCACCAAATATGATAAATAATAATTTAACAATCGGCCAAATGACTAATATGCCAAGTGGAATAAATAAAAATCATCATAATATGCAAAATATTAATCCAAATATGCCACCATCAATGGTACCACATCCAAATATAAATCAACAAATAACAACAAATATGCAAAATAAAAATAATTCAAATATGATGGGAGGTAATGGTGGTGGTGGTAATAATATGAATGATGGACCTGGTATGAATGATGGACAAATGGGTGGACCTCATATGATGCATATGCCACCAAATTTTGGACCAAATGGTCCACCAATGCCACCAAATTCAAATTTTAATCCAAATTTTCGACCACCAAATGGTAATTTTGGACCAAATCAACATTTTCGACCAATGGGACCACCATTTGGACCACCAGGACCATTTAATAATTTTCCACCAAATTTTAGATGTCCAAATCCAAATAATCCACCACCAAATTTTGAACGTCCTGGTTTTAATCAAAATTATCGTCATCAAATGCCTGGTAATTCATCAGGTGGTGGTAATAATTCTGGTGGTTCATACAATTCAGGATATAATAAAAATTATGATAGAGGAGGTGGTGGTGGTGATGGCGGTGGTGGAAATGGTAATAATGGTGGTTATGGTAACAATAATAAAAATGGACATAATAGTAATAGTAATAATAATAACAACAATAATAATCGAGGAATGAATCGTGGCTCAAACGATAATAACAGAAATAATAATTATAATAGTAGTAGTAATAATAACAATAATAATAATAGTAATAATAATAATAATAGTAATCGAGGAAGAGGAAGAGACAATGATCAATCAAGAGGATCAAGGTCTCGAGATAATTATTGAAAATAAAAATTTAAAAAAAAAAAATACATTTCATCGTGAATTTGTGAATATTGATAATATGAATGATATAATATAATTAATTTTTATCATGAACGATTGATGCGAATGATTTGTAATATACTCCAAAAGAAAAAAAAAATTCGTTCATTTAATTTAATTATAAATTTTGAATATCAGTGACTGTTGACTTTATTTATCATGGAATTTACAAACAAATAAAAAAAAAAACAATAAAACTAATATACAATGACAAAAAAAAAAAAAAAAAAAAAAAAAAAAAAAAATTGTTCACGAGATGCCTTGATTGATAAAAAAAAATTAATCATTGTTTGTTTTTTTTTTTTTTTTAAATTATTTTAATTAATTTTGAAGGCAGGCAAAACGTGTACTCATTAAAAATGAAAAAAAAAAGATAGATTCAAATAAGAAATTTAAAATAAAGAAAAAATTGAATAAACAAATATAAATTTTCTTATTTTACATTTATATAATAATTATACCTTTATCCCTATAAATATTCATTAATTTTAATTCAATAATTATATATTATTATTATTATATTATAATTAATATTTTTTTTAAAATTATTATATTTCCATTGGCATCATAAAGATGGAGTTTCGTAAGCCACGTGTGTGGTGTGTTTTTGATTTATAACAATTTATAACCTAAAAGCTTTTGACAAACAAAAAAAAAACACTTTGATTTTGTCTTGTTGACAGACAAAGTTTTAATATATTTATTTATATTAAAAAAAATAAGTTTAAAATATAATAATAAATAAGTTATTAGATAAATAATAATAATGGGTGTTGAAGAACAAGAAGATTTAATAAAATTTGGTAGCTATGTTGTTGTACAAAAACAAAGTTTTCGTAAACTTGTTAAAATAACAGACAAAGCAACATTTACATTGGGTAAAGAATATATTGAAATGGAGCAATTACCAGGTAAACCATATTGGACAACATTTAAAATGGTTAGTTCTAAAAATGGTAAAAAAAATATTGCATTAGAAGTTGCTGAAAAAGCTGATACAATGGAAGAATTATGTAGAGGAATATCAAGTGGTACTGATAATCGTGGAATAACTGATGATGGTACATCACAAAAATTATCAAAAGAAGAAATTGAAGTACTTCGTGATGCTGGTAAATCAAGTATTGAAATTGTTGGTTCACTTATTGAAAATAGTTCATCATTTTCAGCTAAAACTGAATTTTCACAAGCTAAATATATAAAAAAAAAAGAAAAAAAATATTATAGATTTCTAATGATACATAAACCAAGTTTATCAATAGTTCAAGATATTTATTTTAAACAAGATTGTAATAAAATTAATTCATTAAGAATGGATACATTATCACAAATATTATCATACAGTGATGTTCAAGCTAATGGTAATTATTTATTATATGATTCTGGATCATGTGGTTTAACAGCAGCTGCATTATTAAGTAGAATTGGAGCTAAAACAAGTGGTAGTCTTGTACATTTACATCCTGGTAATCAACCACAAATGACACTTGTTAATGTATTAAATTTTCCTGATGAACAACTTAAAAGAATGAGTACTGTTAATTTATATACATTTTTAAGATTAAATTATCAAGGTGATTCTGAAATAATACGTGAATTAGTTAAAAAACATTTAATATGGAAAAAACTTAAAGAATCTGAAAATAATAAAAGAGATAATAATAATGAAGATAATAATATTCCAAATGCAAAAAGACGAAAATTAAATGATGATAATAATGATGATGATGACGATAATGTTAATATTAATGATGATAATAATATTATTGATGATATTATTGATGAAGACATTGATATACCAGATACATTTAAAGAACCAAGATGGCTTAATGAAACAAGACAAGCTGTTGATTATTTTAAAGATACAAAAGCTGATGGTTTAACAATCATTGCAAAAGAACATCCATCAAATATTATTCAAGCACTTTTAGAATTTTTAGGTTCATCAAGACCATTTGTTATTTATCATTGTTATCGTGAACCATTACAAGAAACTTATATTATGTTAAAACAACGTAGAGATATTGTTAATTTAAAATTATTAACTAATTTTTGTCGTAATTATCAAGTTTTACCAAATAGAACACATCCAGAAATAATGATGAATGATTTAGGTGGTTATTTATTAACTGGTTATCTTGTTGATTAGATTTTTTTTTTCTTTTTTTTTTTTTTTTTCTCTTCATTAAATCATTGATTTTACACATAGAATTTTTAAAATAACATTATATTTGTTTAATATAATATTGAATTAAATTTTGTAAATATAATAATAATCATTTTATTATAAATAATAAAATTTTGTGATTTTGCAACCATTAATTTTATTGTGTTATTTATTTTATTTATTAATTTATTATTTTTATTAGTTTGAAAATTTACCGGGTTGTATTTCAAGATGGCGACAATGTTGACAGTACTGATACGTACTTGGTACTATTGTATCAGTACCAAAGTACCAGACGTTGATATATTAAAGAAATGTGTTATTTATTTTATATTTTATAATTATTTATACAGCAATTGGTATTTTTACTATTTATATTTGTTATTATTTTAATAAAAGGGTTTAATTAATTGCATAATTACCTTTCATTTTGTAGTACGAGTACATCAGTATGTTTCCGGTATATTGGCGCCAAAATTTCAACCTTTCAAGAAAAAAACATAGATGGCTTCATTCGATTTCCGTCAATGCGCAAATATTTTTGCATTCTGGAATCCTTGTGCGCAGATTGGGACAAGGAGTAGCAAAAAAACAGTGCATCACTCGATCACTTCATCTTCAACTACAATAAGGCCAACATCTCTGCAATCTGGAACATTAACCGGTAAGCACATTTTAGAAATATTTTACAACTCCAAATAAATTATAATGTTCATCTAGCATTATTTCTACCATCGTGTTCTTAAATTATTAAACATTAATCAACATTTATTTATTATATATTTTACCAATTATATTAAACAATATTTTTGATTTTATTATATTACAATTTATTTTAACACAAACGCTAATTTTATTTGATAATTTTTACGTGATGATTTCTTCAGTCTCGTTCGTATGATTAATTATTGTGATTACGAATGTAAGAATTTCCTGATTATTAACAAATAATTATTTTACATAATTAATTGGTTATTTTATATTTAAAAATTTATTAATTTTATTTGCTTCAGATTGTATGACGCTAGTTTACACGTGGCTGCTGTACAGTGCATCCATCAAAATGGACGCCATTTCAATAAAGCATCCAAATAAAAGGTAATTTATTTTAATATTCAAAATATATATTTTATTATTTTAAATTGTTTCAAATTACTTTATATAATGATGCTATTTATTACCGCCCCAGTCTGATGTTCCATGACTGATTGGTTTTTTTTATCTGATATTTATTTGTTTAACTTAAATTCAAATTTATATTTTATACTTTAATTAATTTTAAATATAATTTTTAAACAAAATTTTAATAAATTTGTTTTATTTTTGGTTACAGAAATAATGCTGATCAAATTGGTTGAATAATCTTGTAAAATTGTAATGGATTTACCACAAATATGATGTAAGTAATCATACTTTTTATTAAATTAAAAATTTCTATTTTATAATGATGAATTTTGATTACCGCCCCAGTCTGATGTTTCATGACTGATTGGTTTTTTTAATCTGAACCCTTCCCTTATTTTATAAAATTATTTATTCATTATAAAATTAGCAAATTATTAATTTTAAGTTTAATGATTGTTACAGATGACTCGTTATAAAGCATAGACTTGCACCAACTCTAATCATGACCACCACGTTGATTATCCAAAACCATGTGTAAGTATTATTTAATATACTATTAATTATTTTAATTCTTATTTAATTAAAATCATTTAAATGATGAGTACTACAAACGCTCCAGTCAAACAGAAGGAACAGTGGCGATAATTGTTTCCTGAAAATTTATTTAAAATCATTAAATTTATTGTCTTGTTAATTTTAATTAACTAACCACGTGTTTTTTATTTTATTTTCAGTTGGATTATTGATGCAGCAAAGCGTTTAGTTCAAAGAAGCATCACTTCATAATTATATAATGGTGAGTTTATTTTTTTTATTACATAATTTATATTAATTTACAAAATGCATTGTTTTAAATGATGAACTGTAATTATTAACAGTTATCCCTGTCTTACGAAATCATGGTGATATCTTTGGTACCTGAAGTTAAACAATTTAACAAATTAATCATTTAATTTATATAAATAACAGTTTTTTTAATTAAATTATTTTTTTTTTTCTTACAGATGTTTCAGTCTACACGACAAACACATGAACATTGATGATCACCTGGATCAGTTTTTAATTCAAGGTAAAAATTTTAATCATTACAAAACTATTTTTTCGTTGTAAAATTAAAACCCAACTCATCTATTAATTGATTTTTTCTGATTAATTATTTCAATATATCAATTCTATTTAAATGATGAACTATTATTTTAACAGTTATCCCTGTCTTACGAAATCGTGGTGA
The DNA here is from genome assembly GCA_011426435.1 of Lysiphlebus fabarum. Taxonomy (NCBI): domain Eukaryota; kingdom Metazoa; phylum Arthropoda; class Insecta; order Hymenoptera; family Braconidae; genus Lysiphlebus; species Lysiphlebus fabarum. The sequence continues at coordinate 205,938 of WSYQ01001116.1, forward strand.
TATCTTTGGTACCTGAAGCTTAAAAATATTACCATAAAATATATGATAATTTTGTGTAAAACAGTTTTTTAATTAAAAAATTTAATTTATCTTACAGATAAAGCTAAGAAGTATAATTACAGTCTAATGCTCAATCAACATCATCAGTATCAAATATAATATTGTCAAGGTAATTATTTTATTTTTAATAAATTCATATATTTTTTTCTTTTCATTTTAAACTGTAATTTTACATGATGATTAATTTTAACAAGCATATCTCTGAATTATTGACTCGAGACTCGTTTGAGTCTCTTGATCATCTTGATGTTCACTTTTGTCTGATTAATTACAAATTATTATTTAAAATTATAATCACATTGAAATAATACTTTTAATATTAATTTAAATTAAATTTTTTTTTTTCCAGATTACAATTTATTGTTATGAAACTCCTCAAAATTATCATCACATTTTGGAGCTTCTTATATACTAGGTAAAAAATAATTTAAATTACAAAATAACTAAATATATACATGAATTTTTTTTTCAAATAATTAACATGATGATCTAAACATATACGCTATTATGATAGTAAAACTACATGATTAGTTCTTGCCCTCACTGAGTTCAATTAATAAATACAACATAATAATAATTATCTAATAATAAAATATTCTAATAAAATTGTTTCAACTTATTTCAGATACTAAACTTTGGAACAATGCTGCAATCATAATCAATTCCATTATTATATCTTCAATTCTCGTAAGTTTCATTTAATAATTTAATAGTATTGATAATTAAAAATTATTAAATGATGTTTTTTATAATATACGCGATGAATAATTATGATATCACTCTTATAACTGATGAAAATAAATAAATATTTAAATAAATTAATACAAAATAGTTAACAATATAAAATAGAAGTGTTTTTTTTTTGTAATTTCAGATTGATGATGTTTGGTTCATTATTTTTCAAATAAATAAATAATTATATATAATAAAATTACTGAATTTGTCTTATAAATTATTATCCCAATATTTTCTGATTTATATTTAATTAAATAGTTGATAATTGCATTTGTAGTTGATATTTTGTGATTTTATAATTGATAATTATTTGGTGGTATGTTTGATGGGTCCATTGACCAGGCACTTGGGCACATCTACATTTGTTTGATTTAATAAAATAAAAAAATTGAGTATATATTTATAAGTAGCAATATGTGTGCGTTAATACTAGCTGGTTTTTTTCTTTTCTCATTAAAATGTTGAAATAAATAATTAATCACAATTCTAATTTATAATCCAAAAGTGGATTAAATTCTTTTTGATGTGTATGATTAAAAGCAAGTCCATAACCCCATAGTCTCATTGCATTTGAACAAACACTTTGTATTTCTTCAACTTCCTCAAATGCAAGATCATTACGCCAATGAAATGGTGCTGTTTTAGAATCTCTAAATGTACTTGATACACCACCAAAATTACGACTAGTATGAGTATCTAAAAAATATTTTACTTTTTTATGAAAATCTAGGCCATAAAATTTGTACAAGTTTTCAGTATTAATATATGGATTAAGAGAAAAATCTTCATATCTCACAACCCTGTAAATAATAATAATATATAAATTAATAATAAATCAAAATTAACAAAATATATTAATCAACTTACATAAAATTATTTGGATATTTTTTTTTATAAATAACAGCAGCTTCAAAATCTGATACTAAATCAGCACAAACTCTTGCTGGTTCTGAACAATCTGGACTTTTTGGACACCAATCTCTGTGTTTTCTTGATTGAATTAAACCTCTTGGATCTCTTACCAACAAAATCATTCGAATACCAAGTCTGTTGATAATTTAATTAATAATATTATTTTTTTTTTTTCATTTAAAAATTATATTTTAATTTTTATTAATATACCTATACCTTTTTTCTTTTAATAAATATTCAGCTACTTTAAGTCTTAAGCGAACTAATTTCATTGATTGAAATGGAAATAAACGACAAAATTTTGTAACAAAATCTGAATTCCAACATATTTTTTTATGATTTTGACATTGTCGCCATAATTGAGTATTATGATTAAATACCCATGGATGACTTCTTCCAAAATAAAGATAACTTTCTGTAAATACATATATATTTAATTAATAATACTTGATATAATAACTATAATATAATTGTAAATTAAATATTTTTTTTTTTAAACAAACCAAGTTTATGATATTGACAATTAAAAAGAGCATTAAGATTTCTAATTGCTCTATGACTCATTGGTGATTCTCTAACTTGTGTTATACCAAAATCAAGTAATGGTTCATAATGATAAAAATTAGCTGGATGTGCTTGTAAAACATCACCAATAAATGTACTACCACTTCTCCAAGTTGCTAAAATAACACTTCTCATTGGTCGTCCTCCTTTTTCCATCATGAGATCATCCAAACTACTGTAATTATTTAAAATTTTTTATAAAATATAAATTAAATAAATAAATTTATTATATAAATTATCATTAAATCATATGACATAAGTACCTGACATTGAGACCAGTTTTATCAAGTGAATAATTATAGTCTTCTAGCTCTCTTTCTAAAATTTTTTTTTCCATTTCTATAACATCATGAATCTCCATTTGTGTTAAATTATTTTTATACATCTGTAAATAAATAATTATTATTATTATTTATTTTATTTTTTAACAACAAGTTTTAATTTAATAATAAAAATTAAATAACAAATTTATTTTTAAATTGTTTTTTATCAGAAGTAACACGTGATATCAATTGATAAGATTTTAAAGCGTGGAAACATTTAAACATAATAAATAAGGTGTTAATTTTTGTTGGATGTTTGATCTAACTTGTTAATCCAATACAACATAAAACTTGTTAATTTATTTTTTCAAGTGTCAACATAAATAGATGTGTCATTATTTATTTATTTATTTTTATTTTGATTAATTTGTTCTTGACACTTTGTGTTGTTTTTTTTTTTTTCTTTTCATGTAAAAAATATATTGTAATTGATTTGTTTTATAATTACCTGAACTGGTGACTGAAAATGGTGTTCAATGTAATTAGTTGTTCGTTGATTAAATACAAAAAAAAATATACATATTGAGGCCACTACAACAAGACCAAAAAAACTCAATTTCTTTGACATTTTTGTACCTTTAATGAGAAAAATAATAGAAAAAAATTATTAATTTTTTAAAATATAATAATAATTATAGCAATAAATTACTTACTATTGACTCTTCTTCGTGCCATTGTTTCAAATTTATTGTTGTTGCTATTTTATCAATATAATAGTAATGATATTAATAAAATTATTCCAATTTTTAATTCTAATATTATCTGATATTAAATCTGAAAAAATTATTAATAATATAATTAATTAGTTAATTATAAATTAATATAATATTTATTTAAAAAAAAAATATTTACCTCGACCCAAAACAATTCTCAATGCATGTGTTTATCATATATAAAACAAGTAAAATAAAAGTCACCAACATTTGAGCCTTAGCAGTATTGATTTTGCTTATTATTAACACCACCAATAACACAACTTAGTCAAGGATCAATTTTCAATTTTATTTCTAAATAAAAATAAAAACCAAGTAACATAAAGTTTGTTATCAATAATAACAAAAATATAAACATAATAAAATCAACAACCAAACAAATTTGTCAATGTGTTTTGTGTATATAAATAATAATAAAAATAATAATAATTTACCTGATGTCAAAGTGAAGGGAAAAATAAAGTTAAAGAATAGATCAACAACAATATGTGATGCAACTCGTTTACAGCTTATATCCGGTATTGTTAAATTATTCAATCAATTTTATTAATAACTTAAAATAAATTTAATTTCCTATGTTACAATTTTTTTTACAATAAATAAATCTTTTTCATTTTTATTTTTTTTTTTTTTCACCACCTAAATCAATAACATGATGCCTGTTTTTTTTTTCTATCTTTTTATTTTTCATTTTTTCCCAAAAAAAAAAAATATACCTATAATCCGGTTTACATTTGTCGGTAAAGCAGATGAATTTTACTTAAATATAAAAAAATTAAAACTAAATAATAATTACTTTTAAAAAATTAATATAAATAATTAATAAAATTTAAAAAAAATCAAATGAATTTAAAAAAAAATATATGTTAATGTTTATCGATATAATAGTTTTCTGTAATAATTAACAAATTGTTTTTTTTTTCATAAATTTATTTATTTTTTTATATTTTTTTTTGATTATCTCTTTTTTTTTTTTTGGACAGTGGATGTTTCATTGCATGGCCATGAGGCGGTTCCATCGTCGGCCAATAGTACCATCACGGTGAATGCCGTTATTATTATATACAAAGTATATATCTCTCCTCACAGTAGAAATAAGTAGAGAAACACCACAGCAGTTCAGAATTTCAGATCAACCACTGTCAAGCACATTTTTTATTTATCAGTAGCACAATTGTGAAATTAAATTTTTATCTAAATATTTGAATAATCAAGTAAATAGTACTCCAATAATATAATACTGTCATTTTTTTAATTTTAAAAAATTTTTTTTTATGTTTAATTTAGTTGTAATGAATTATTGACAAGTGTATTGGCTGGTGTGTATATATTTTTTGTCATTAGTTAATTAATTTCTATTTTTAATTATTTCATTACAATTGTGATGTTTAGTTTGATTATTTAATTGTGAAATTATCAATAATTTGGCTGATTATTTAAACAACTATCAATAAAATGTTTTATGGATTTGATAAGGTAATTTTTATTAAATATTATACATCATATTCATAGAAATAAGTTTATGAGTAATTTTGTTTTTTTTTTTTTTATAAATGATATATTTAGAATATTATCTTATCTAATATATTTATAAGTTTTTTTTTTTTCTGTAGGTTTCTCAAATAATTTTTTAAGCAAGCTACAAATTTTATACATGCATTTTTTTTTTTTTTTTCCCAAAATGAAAGAAAAAAAATTGAAAAAAAAAGAAAGAAAATTCCTAGAATATTTTCATACGAAACCGGAATATCTTGCATGCTGATATCTTCTCTATTCATCTTATTTTTTACTCCACCTACTTTTTTTTTTTTTTGTTTAATTTTCATTTCTCCCCATGGTCCAGGAAAAAAAAAAAAAAAAAAAAATCTCAAATAAAGTTTTTAAATCAGATGATGTTTCTCAACATAAAAAAAGAGAAAATTACTACAAAATTTTGAAAGCCATGTAAACGAGATATACTTATATATTAATTTTTTTTGTTGCATTTTTATTATAATTAATTTAATAAATATTCAAGGTTGATATATATATATATATAAATATTTTAAATGTCGAGGTAACTTATTTCAATACAATTTAATAATATATATGTAAAAAAAAATATATGACAAATTGTATTAGGATCAAATGTTTACTGCATCATTGATAATGCACATGCGCTTTTAAAATGATAATAAAATAATAATAAAAAATAAAAACTATAAGTACATATAAAAGAGAAATTTAAAAGAAAAAAAAAATAAATAAATAAAACATTTCGGTTAATTTAAAAATAGATAGTAATTATGTTTCAACATCATCATTTCTTCATTAGAAAATTATAATGAAATCTTTTTAAATAATTTCTCAAAAACAACTAAACAATTTAAACGTAAAAAATAAAAATAATAATTAACACCGATCAATGACCGTAATACATGACAAATAGTCATGCAATTTAATTCCTTGTATTATTTATTTTATTTTTTTTTTGTAAAATAAAGAAATACTCAAATCCTTTATATATTTTGTAGAAATAATTTCAAAGTAAATATAAAAAAAATTAACTTGAATAATCATTTCAAAATAATATCAATATATTTTACAATAAAAAAAAAAAAACAAATAATATTTTATTCTTAATTAATTAACAAATAATATTTTAATATTTTAAAATATCAATATTTATTTTTTATGATAATTGTTTCAATAAAAATTCCAATTAATATTTATTCAATTAAATTAAATTAATTTTGTATATTATTATAATTCAATAATAAATATACTTAATATTTAAAAAAAAAAAAAAAATTATTATAAATTTCTCGAGGTCATTTAAATTATTTATGAATAAATATTGTCAGAATCATATGATTGGTTGTATTTTTTTTTTTTTTTGTTAGTTCAGTACGTGATAAGACTAAATCATTGAAATATTATTTAAAAAAATTTATTATTTTTTTTATTATCCTACTAAAAACAAAATAATAAAAATAGTTTTGTTGATAGATTAATTGAGTGAAAGGAAAAAAAATAAAGGATGAGGTTTCTGACTCATTCCGGATTTTTCAAAGTAACTTGCATTGAAATATCTTTTTCAATATTTATGCTGTCATCATCATCTTCATCATCTTCATCATCATCATCATGTTTATAAAATTATAAATAATCATATTATTGATTTATAAATTAAAAATTATTATAATATCAGTATTATTTATTCAAATGGTCCCTATTTAGTATTACAGATAAGATTTTCAAAGAAGGCTTTAATAATAAAGATAATAATTTTATACGATAACTGAATCATTTTCAATTGCTAAAGAAATTTTATTGTTGACTGGTTGTAGTTATCGAGTACTCATATCATTTTATTGTATATTTTTTAATTTTATTTTTCAAGTTCAAACAGTTGTTAAACTATTTTATTGTTTTTTATATTTTAAAAAGCTTGTATCAATTTTAATTTTTCTGTTGTTTTATTAAGTGAATAATTATATTAGATATATTATTGTTTTAATTGTGTACATTCGGAAATAATATTTAGTTATCAAACTCGGTCAAACGTAACCACATCCGGTTTCAACATCCGTAACTGGAATTTTTTTGTCAATCTTATTTTAAAATAAATATATTAATTTATAAATATTTAAAAAAGTTTATTTTTTAGCTTCAGGTATTAATCAAAAATTCATATAATGATAATTTATTTATGTCTATTCATCACTTTTTATTTATTTTATTTTTATTTTTTTTTTTTCTATTTATTATTATTTTGTTGGATAAGAAATTTTATATCTCAAATGAAACCTCGATTTCACTTGAGACAAATGATTTTTCATGATTTATTATTATTATTTATCCTCATTTTTTATTTATTTATTTATTTTTTTTTTTATTCCATATGGTATTACTTATCTTTCTTCAAGTTTCTTCATCGTCATCATCACTATTTTTTTTTTTATATTAATTGTGACGTAGATAAAATGTAATGTTGATTATTTCACAATATTGTCAACTAAATTTATATATAAAAATATATTCAATGTTATCTTTTTTAATATAAAAAATATAGATATATAATAATTATTATTTGAAAATCAATTGATAATGTCAATATGTACTTGTTAAATGAATTTTTTTTTATGTTGTCATGATGATAATAATATATATAGTATTTTATTTAATATAAAGATTTTTAATTTTGATAATGCAATGATGATAAAATAGACAATAACACATACGATTTTTATAAAATCAATAATAAAGTGTAGAAATAAATATAAGTATATATAAGTATGGTAGTAGTTTATTCAATTGTCACGTTTTAATTTTTTTGTAATAAATAATTGTATGTTACAGGGTCAGGCAATGTTCCAAATTCGATTGCGATGATACACAATAAATTCATAAACTAGTTGATGGACAAAAATAAATAAAATAAATATAAAAATAATAAAAAAAGAAATAAAAACTTATGTAAGATGAAAAAACAATCCTAGCAAAACCAATTGCCTAGGCTGACGATAATAATCATCAACAAAAACAACAACTATAAAATATAAAAATAAAAACTAAATAAATAGAAAATAAATTAAACAATTGTTATGATGGTGATGATGAAAAGAAATATTGCTGTTCGTTTGTCAGTAGGACTTAATATTTGTGTATTATTATATGTTTGTGTACATTATGGATCATCTGGACCATGGTCAGATGACAATGTAACAAATTGGGATAATGGTGTACAAGCTCCTCTTGTACAAAATACTCAAAATGATGATATAATAATATTTCCAGCAAATTCAAGTATAAAAATAACTGATTATAATAAATCAACTAAAGAAACTGGTAGTATAGAAAAAGATATTGTTAAAGAAAAAATTGATGAAAAAATTGTTGAAAAAATTGAAGAAAAAATAACAAGTAATGTTGATAATGAAAACATTAAAAATGTTGAATCAAAAAATGTACAAGCTGAAAGTGGACCTGGAGGACAAGAGGTAATAATATAAATTAATTAATTTTTTTTTAAGTTTAAAGTTTAATTAATATTTATTTATAATTTTGTAGAGTCCACCATTGATACAGTCTTCCATTAGTCTTCAAGATGCAATTGGATGTAAAGATAAAAATCTTGATCCAAGAATATCACAACGTGGTGATTACTGGGTATTTTATAATTATATACCAATGACAGTATCAGTTAAATGTTGGGAAAGTATAACATATACAACTCATGCAGATTTTACATTTCTTGATAATTTAGAACCACTTATTGAAAGATGGAAAGCACCAGTATCAATTGCAATGTATACACCTGGTACTGATATTCAACCAACAATTGAATCAATTAAATACTTGAGAAATTGTGCAAGTCCACTTATTGCTCAACTTGTTACTTTTCATTTGTATTTTAGTACTAAACATGTGCCTAAATCGGTTAGTATTAAAGTTTAAATTACTTATCTTATTTATTCAAGATAAGAAAAAATAAACAAAAACAATTAAATTTAACAAAACAAAAGATTTAAAATTTTTTAAACAATATATATATATATATATAAACATCAACCGGATATTAAATATTTATTTATAAATTAATTAATAATTAATAAAATTACAGATTCCTTCTCGTGATAAAATAATATCTGGTGAAGTGTACAATTGTAGTACAGGTGCACCATGGTTAAATTCATTATATACAACAAAAATGTATAAAAATGAAAAAAAATTATTATATCCAGTTAATGTTGGACGTAATATTGCACGTGAAACAGCAGTAACACATTATGTATTAGCAAGTGACATAGAACTTTATCCAAGCCCTGATTTACCATCAAAATTTTTAGAAATGATACGTCAACGTGATCAACCAGAATTATTAAAACCAAATCCAAAAGTATTTGTATTGCCAATATTTGAAGTTGATGAAAAAAGTAAACCACCACAAAATAAAACATTACTTGTAAGTATATTTAATAATAATTTATTTATTTAAATTAAAATAAATAAAATAAAATAACGAATATAATTTAAATTTACAGTTGAAAATGTTAAAAAATGGTACAGCAATACCATTTCATAAAAAAGTATGTCCAGGTTGTCATAATGTACCAAAAAGTAAAGAATGGCTAGAAGATAAAATAACAAATGGTTTACATATATTTGGTGTTGGTAAACGTACTGGTATATTTATACATTGGGAACCAATATATATTGGTACAAATACAGATCCAATGTATGATGAAAGATTAAGTTGGGAAGGTAAAAGTGATAAAATGACACAAGGTTATGCATTATGTGTACTTGATTATGATTTTTTAATACTTGATAATGCATTTCTTGTTCATCGTCCTGGTATTAAAATATATAAAAGAGATAGTAAACGTGATGCACTAGCTGCCAAAACAAATGTGCTAATTAAAAAAATTATTATGCCTGAGCTTAAAGTTATTTATGGAACAAAAAAAGGTTGTGTTGTTTAAAATTGTTTTTGTACAAATATTATTTTTACAATTTAAAAAAAGAACAAAATAATAATGAACAATTGAGGTGAAGAAAAAAAAAAAAAAAAACGTGATAAAAAAAATAATAATAACAATTATTATGTGATTGAGGAAATATGTTTTAAACAAACAAAACCTCATGATTTTTTTTTTTTATAAATATTCCTATTATAAATAAGTTTAATATTAAAATAAATTTAAATGTTAATTAATTACCCGATTGGATAAACAATCAACCGAATTTTCTGTACAGTATTAAGAATATTTTTTTCTATTAAAAATAATATTGTTTATTCATCGTCATGGTGCCATAGTATGAAAGTAATTATTTTTTTTTTTTATATAAATACATGGCCAAAATAGTACTTAAATTAAACCAATAAATAAATTTTTAAAAAAATAAAAATAGTTATTATAAAAGCAGATTTATATAGGTATATTTATATTTCGTGTTGACCAAAGAATTTTGAAAATAATCCAATCGGGGTTAGTATAATTTAAAAATTCATAAATATAATTTAATTGTTTAAATAATTTTTTTAACAATTGTAAATGAGATTGTGGACTTTGTGTAAATAAGATTATAACTGACAAAATGATGCGATTTTTTTGTTTTCTAATAACTCATTAATTTTATTTAAAAATGAACAAAAAAAAACAAAAAGATATTTGAAATAATTAGTTATAGCAAAATACAGTTTGTGCCTTATCGCCTCTGTCCTAAATGCAATTTCTGTATATTAAAATATAAATATTATAAATAAGAAAAATAGGACAAGGATAATTATAAAAATAAAATAATAATAATAATTTAAATTAATTTTTTTTTTTTGTCTATTGCCAAGTAATATTTATATATTTTTTCAGTATTTGAATAATTTTATTATTAAATATGGAATATGACTGATACTTGATTAAATTAATTTTTATTATTATTTATTTTTTTTTTAAATTGGTTTTCGTAGAACGAAACCAATAGAGAGTGGACAATCTTTGTTCCCTCGTGGATCAATTAAATCATAAGAAAAAAATAAAAAATAAAAAAAACTTTTAAAATCATGTAAAATAAAATAGAAAAAAGAAAATCTATTTACTATAATTAATAAATATTTTAGTTTAAAGTATTCAATATTATATTCTTAATAAAATCACCTGTATATATTTAAATAAAAAAAAAAAAAAAAAATAGATAAATTAAAAATATTAATAAATTTTACAGTGTCAAAAATGATCAATTGTTTTAATGAAAATATGCAAATGCACAATTTTTTTCTATAATTAATTACTTTATTTTATTTAATTTTATTTCAATGTCAATTTTTTTTTTTTTTTTTATTAATTAAAGAAAAAAAAATAATCACATATTATTTTAAATTTCAGATGCCTCTTTTTTTTTTATAATCACGTTGACAAAAAAAAAAAAATACAATTGTTTTTTTTTTATTTTATAACTTATATTAATTGTTATAAAAAATTAAATCATTGGGTATTTAAAAAATACTTAATTAATAAACAAAATACACATTTTAAAATAATATATAGATGTTTTGTTTTTTTTTTTTTAGTTTATAATTTTATGCCTTTTGTATGTTTTTATCAGCAACAAACAATTTTTATTTTTCAAAATTGTAACAAAAAGTCTCAAGTAATATTAAATGTTTACTTATATTATTTAAAATTTTTTTTTTTTTGTTAAATTGTTCATTTATTTTTATTCTATGTAAATATATAACTTTATATATTTATTATTATTATTTTATTTTTTTTTTTACAAAGAATAAACATAATTGAAATATAATTCTAATCGTCAACACTTGTTTTTTATTTTCCATAATTTTTTAAAATTCATTACGAGCTTTTGTTCATTATGCTCACAGCTTGGTAACTTAATAGGCACAATTTCTTAAATATAATAATAATTAATATAATTAATAATAATAATATTTATGTCGAATTATTTTCTTTTTTTACAAATATTAAATCTGTATCAATTAGTCAAAATATTTTCAAATTTTTTTTTGCCTTTTTTATTTAGATAAAAATTAATAAATAATTATCTACATGATATAGATATTTTCTCAATGAATTTTAATTAAAAAAAAAAAATTAACGATTATTATTATTATTGTTTTGATGTGTACATCAAATAACGTATAACAAGTAAGGGAAGTTTTTGAAATTTTATTCTTGGAAGGATAAAAATTATTTAATTTTAAAAAAAAATTGATTCAAAATAAAATTAATTGAATCAGTTTTTTTTTATAATTAATTATGAGTATAGTCTTCGATAATTAATAAAAAAAAAAAACAGAAAAAAAGCTGTTTAGAAAAATAATGAATAATATAAAATAATGAATACAAAAAAACGAAAATATAGAAATTGTTTTTTTGTTAAAATATGATAATATTTAAAAAAAAAAAAAAAAAGAAATTAATGACTAATTAATTTTGTTATTTTCCAAGACGTTTAAGACGTGAACGAGTACCAAGTGATCTAGCACTAGGATTATATGGAATAGATTTGACCCTCTTAGCAATACTAGGACTAGCATTTGACGATGAAGAAGATCCAATAACATTATTTTTTTTTAATTTACCATTTATAATTTGTGATGATGATGATGATGATGATGATGATGATGATGATGATGATGATGGTGAAGAATTTTTTGATGTAGATGGTAAAGATGATGATGATGGGACAATTGTTGGTGATTTAATTTTATTTGGATTACCAGGTAATTTAATTTTACCAGATAATGCAGAAATACGATTTTGTTTAACAATACCATATTGATGTGCAATTTGTGGTGGTACAGTATGACCAGCTATATCAACATTTCTTGATCTTAATGTTTTAATTGGTGTTGCTGCAATTGTATCTGATCTTAACCATCTTTGTGGTGTTGTTAATAATTGTTGTTGATCAATTTGTATTGTACGATTATGTCTTGAACGTTCTGGACATGATCTTCTTGATGTTTTTGATTGTTCCCAATCTCTCATTGTAAAATTACCTCTTAATTGTACTTTATTAGAGCCATTTATTGATGGACGTCTTATTGTTTTAACTGGTGTTGCTTTTTTCTCAAGACTTCTACGTTGAAATGATGATGTTGGTGATGGTATTTTACAATCATTATTATCTTTATATGTATTTGGTGGACTTTTACGTGTTTTTTGTGATAATGATGATTTATGATTTGGCCAACGTAAACGATAATTATTATTATTATTTATTTTATCTTTATTAGTTGGATTATTTTCATCAGTTGGACATCTTTGATCCTCTGATCTCGTTCTACGTTTTGTAAATGGTTCTTGTATATTTTTATCTTTTTCTTCTTGTTCATCTATTGTTGAACTGTGTCGTCTTTTTGATGCAATTGATTCATCAATGTTTATTGATGTTGTTTCTGTTTCAGTTTCAATTGATGTTGTTGTAGTCGTAGTTGCTGTAGTAGTTGTTGTAGTTGTTGTAGTACTTGTAGTATTTGTTGTTTCAGATATATCTTTTGGTGGTTTTTCAAGTCTTGATTCAACTGTTGACTGTAATGGTATTATTGGTGATACTTGTTGTTGTTGCTGTTGTTCTTGTGATGATGTTGCTGGCATAATTTGTGATTGTGTTAAATTTATACTATGACGTCTTTTGGCACTGCGTAATTCAGTTTTCGATATTGATATTTTGATATTTGTATCAGAATTACTTGTTGAACGTTTACGTGATTCAATTGTTGATTTAATATTTGGCTGATTATCAAGTTTTGATAATGGTAATTTAAATTGATCACAGTCATTCATTATATTTTTATCTAGTACTGTATTTGGTTTTTCTGGTGATGTTATTGTTTGTGATAAAGTTTTTTCAACTATACTATTTTCATCTGTTGTTGGAATTATAACATTTGGATTTTTAGTTGGACTATCTGGTTTTTCACTTACTACTATCACAGGTTCAATTAACTTATCTTCAATTATTTTATTATTATTTTCAATTTCACAATTAACTAAATCACTTGATGATATTTCTGGATCTTGTATATTTTCTGATATTATATTTGTTACTGTATCATCACAATTGGATTCACTTGGATTTGTTATAATTTCAGGTATTTTTTCAATATTTTTGTCAATTATATTTTCATCTATAACAATATTATTAATTTTATTAATTATTTCAAAATTATTATTTTTACAAATATCAATATTTTGTTGTTCAATATCATTAATAACAGCAACATTTGGTGATTGTAATTGTGGTTGATTAATTTGTGTTATTATTATAGGTTCTTTTTCAACAATAGGTAATTCTTTATCAATAACTGTAGTTATATTATCAAATTGTTCATTTTGTGTTGTAATTGTTTGATAATTTAATGGTGATGGAATTGGTACTGTAACACATTTTTGAGTTGATATATTTTCTTGTTTTTTATCCATTAATAATTCACCTCTTGATGGTCCTGGTGGATCTAACATAAGTGTTACAACACTTGTATTATCAGCACGTAAACGTGTTGATGACCATTTTTCTAATGCACGATCAACAAGACTTTTTGATGGATTAATCCACATTTGTTGATCAGTACTACTACCAGTTTGTTGTGATGCAATAAAATGTTTTTCATTATGTCTTTCAGCAGATTGAACAATTGATACAGCTGTTTGTGGTGTTAACATATTCCAAAGACCATCAGTACCAAATATTAAACAACGATGTGATTTAACATCAACTGCTACAACTTTAACATCAGGTTCTGGTGATACTACAAATGTATCAAGTTCAGAATTATAACTCCACAAATCACCTGTAATGAAAAAAAAAAAAAAAATCATTAATAAATTAATAAATATATAAATTTAATATATGAATTTTTCAAAAATATAATTTATTTATATATTAATATATACCAAGTGATCTAGCAACAGCAAGAAATGGAATTTCATCAATATGTGTTGATCTTCTAACTGGTCCTTTATGTCCAATTCTTGGTCTATTCCATACAACTCTTGGTACACCAGATTTACTAATAACTTTACCACCAGATTCTTGAATTCTTGACATTTCAGGAACTGATTCTGGTTTATGATCTTTTGTTAAAGGTTTTGCTTTCCATTGTGGATCACCATCCTCTTGATATCCTAATATTATACCAGAATCACCAACATGACCAATATATATTTTTCCTTTTCTTATAAATGCAATACTGGCTGTTGTACCAGCTGTTGATGGTAAACCTGATGCTGTTCTTGGCCATTTTTCTGTAATAAAAAAAAATATTATCAATATATATCCTACACAATAATCATAAAAATTTAAAATAAAAAAAAAAAAACAAAAACATAAAAAATAAATATAAGTATGTTTTATTAATGCTTATTTATATTTTTTAAATAATAATATAAAATATTAAATGAAAATAATAAAAATATAGGTAATACTTTAATAATAAAAAAATAAAAAAAAGACCAAATAGTTTAGAAATACGTTACATAACCTAAATTTGGGTTATTCATTGATTATAAAAAGAAAGAAAAATAAAAAAAATTGAGAAAAAAAAGTGGGGGAAATACGCGGGATAATGATAAATATTATTACTTTATATAAACACAACAGATTACCTTAAAAAAAAAATATTATCATTTAATTAAATTATACCTATTATAAATTTAATGATGAAAAAAATAAATACTTACCAAGTTCACGCCACATCGCATAATGTGTATTAACATATCCATCACGTATTGCTCTTAATACATCTTCATCTTTATCACTCCAAAAATTTTTTTGTTTAACAATAATATCCATAAGATGTTCTTTAGCAAATGTTGCTGCTTCACCACCACCATGACCATCAAATATACCAAAAAATGCATATTCTAAATCTTTATCATCTGATGTTTGTTGATAAGCAACACTAAACATATCTTCCATATATTTTCTTCCACCTTGATTACAATGTCCAGTAACCCGAAGGTTAACTTTTATACTTAGTGGCATATTTATTATTTATATTTATTATTTAAATAATAATATATATTAAATATTATTTTTATAATCCAATATCACTTGGCACACCTTTCACCCGTTTGGTGGCCACATTTAATCACAAAAAATAATTTTAAAAACAACACAAAATATATACAAAACAATATATATTAATTATAAAAAATTATAATATCAATAATATAATTCTAATTTATAAAATATATTTATATAAAAAAAAAAAAAAAAAAAACTGAATAACTAATATTTACAAATTCAATGATAAATATTTTGTTTTTATAATGACGTACACGTATTTTAACACGTTCAGATTTAACAAAATGAGAGAGACTCGAGAGAGACTAAAGAAACGGAAATCTCACATTAAATTGTACACTGTATGTATGATGAACAGGGGAAATTGGGGGTTGGTTGGGGTAAAGTAAAATCCAGGATGAACTAATACATATATATATATAAATTTTATAAAAAAATTTGATTATATGTGTGTTGAGTAAATGAATTTGATTGGTTGACGCATAACCAACCGTAAAAATAAATATGTGTTGGTGTATATATATTTTATCTCTTTCTTTTTTTTTTTTTTTACCACAGCCCTTCTTTTAACCGTGAAGCGTCCCCCTTTTGCCTGTAAAACACTGTAAATTTTATATGTGTGTGTGTGGTTTTGGTACTGCAGATCGATGATGAAGAGACATAAGAGCCGAAAGAGAGAAAAGGAAGGCTCATATAACAACACATATATACACATATACATATAAAGTATTTACACTCTATCTTTCTCTCTTGCTTTCAAGTTTCGAATAATTCGTACATCGCGCAGTATGTCGCACGCATTGCAATGTTGCCACGTTTATTTTATTTATTATCAATAAAACAAGATACTGAATCATCAAAATACCTGACATAAAACATACATTATATATTAATTTAAATACTCTATGATTTTAATTTGAAATAATATTTATATCAATTGTTAATTTCCCGCTTTTATTTATTAATTTTTAAATTGAAAAAATATTAATTATAATGTTTATTTTGTTTAAAAAATTATGTATACTCCAATTCATCAATTTATATGAGGTTTTTTTTTGGCAATTTTTTTAAATTCAGATAAATTTTATTGTTTATCAAGGGTTAAACATATTTTTGCTAAATTGGTTCTTTAGGATTTTTTTTGTTTCGAGGACAAAAATATATTTTTTTAATAAAAAAAAAAAGCTTGTAATCAATTGGCTGTTTAAAAAAAAAAAAGAAAATATCAAGACAGGTTCAATTTTATAGGAAAATAAGTTGTTTTATTATCGTTTATTTCATAAAATTGCTATAAAAAACAAATCTTAAGTAGAGGCACATGTTTTTAACTCGTGGATTTTCCGGCGCGAAGAAAGAACAAGAAAATTACATTAACGTTAATTTGACAACACTGTGGTTCGAAATAGCACGACTGTTTTAAAATCACGTATATAAAAGTAAATATATGCGAATGTATTTGTGACTTTCGCCGTGGGTCTGTATCTTTTTTAGGAGCAGCAAATTAAATCCTATATAATTTCACTAAAAATATTTTTGTTTTAAATGAAAATAATATTATTATTTTTATGAGTTTTATTTTTAACTTGTATATATAATTATTTCTTTTATAATGAAACAATAAACATGTTTAATTAATTATTTTCTATTAAAAATAATTATAAATATAAAAAAAAAAAAAAAAATGCATCCAAAAAGGTCATTTTATCTTAGATACCAGCTGTTGCGCTGATTGGTTGCATCATCATTCGACAAGATGGCAGTCTTGTCTGTTCAATTCGCCTTTTTGTTTTTTTTTTTTTTTTTATTTTCTAATTAAAAAAATTTTCTTCAAATCAATAAAAATTATACATCTCAATTTATCTTGTATCTTAACTGTCAAAAAAATTCCACCATTTTGAATTTTTTTTTCCAAACAATGATTAATAAAATAAAAAAAAAATAGATTTATTTTGTGGGTTTCGTTAATGTTCGTTAATATATGTTAACAGAGTTAGCTGACAAATATAGGTATATAGATATACATGTGTTAATTTAACACACATACATTTAAAATACGGAATTGGAAGGTTTCTAACAAGACTGAGCAGGTATAAACATGTCGAGGTCTGACGCATCATTTTCTGTATGACCCTCTGTACAAATCACAATACGTGATACATAATATTACATTATGCAACTCATCATTTTAACAATACACATATAAATATATATGCATGTATGATGATTATTGACAAGTTTCAATAAAAATGCATTTTCCAAGTATCAAGAGACAATAATATGAATAATATATATCATATTGTTTCAAAATGGACGATTGTTGTATTTTATTTTTATTTTAACTGTTATAAAATTAAAAATATGAAAATCATTTCAATTTTTTAGACACAGTAATAGACAGCCATCTGCTGATACTATTAAAAATTTAATTATTAAAACTTTGATTTATTTTTTACCTTGAGAATTTCAACAGTAAATTTAATTTTTATTTATAATTATAATAAATAATAATAATAATTATTTTTATTTTTTGTGTCAAGAAAATTGTTGCTAAAATGGCGACTGTAAGGGACATCTATTGGGATAATTTAATAACAATCATTGAAATGTTGAGAAAGATGGCAGCACTTACTGCAAACATAAATAAATTTATATAGAAAATTTTTTTTAGAAAATTATTATTATTATAAGTGTATAATTGTTTTAATTAGAAAATATTTAATTGAAAAAAAATTTATTTAATATAATTCTTAATGATTATTTTATAATTATAAGGAAAAATAATAATTAAGAATTTTTAAAGTAAATTATTCAATCAGCTTGCAACAAGAGCAGAGTGGCGCAGTGGAAGCGTGCTGGGCCCATAACCCAGAGGTCCGTGGATCGAAACCATGCTCTGCTAAACATTTTTTTTTGTTATTTATTTTTGCATTTTTTTTTTTAATTAAACGCGTATTGAAAAAAATTAATTTTAAAATAAAAAATATCAATAATTTATTAATAATATTATATATTTTAAATTAATAAATTTTCTATACATAAATTAATAATTAAATTTGTTTAAATAATAATAAAAAAAATATAATGTGAGTATATAAGTACATTAAATATAATTATATAACTATATGTATAATAAATACACGATATATAATATATAATTAAATTAGCAATAATTAGTGATATTAGCGAGTTATTTCGCATCAGGTACTACACGATTTTCAACATCTATATAATATATATTTTAATTATTATTATTATTATATTGAAAAGACAATGATAGTTAAAATAATTGATAATAATATATTAGTATTAATATATGATGCAGTATTAACACTAGTTTTTTTATAATTTTGTAAATTTTGTACAATTTCACGACTATCATGTGGACACTTGTAATAAGTATAACCAATTGCTCTAACTTCTAAAAATTGTTTAAGATCCTGCCAACATCTCCATTTTAATGGATTTCTTCCAAATTCTAATGTATCAATTCTTGGTAAATTAATAAATGTACTAGTATAAATACATTGAAACATATTATCTTCTAAATTTAAATATTGTAACATTTTTAAATCATCTAATGCACCAGTTTCAATTTCCATTATATTATTATGACTTAAATCAAGCCAATTTAAATTTTCACATTGTTTAAACCATTGATTTTGAATTATTGTAAAACGATTATTTTTAATAATAAGTTTTTCAAGTTTATGTAATCCTAAAAATGCTCTTGAATCAATATCTCTTAATGAACAATTATTTAATATTAATTCATTTAAATTATGAAATTTAGAAAATGTTATTGCTGGTAGATGGGGTATATAACTATCATAAATTTCAATTGATCTTACATTATTTGGTATATTACTGAGTATAAATTTATCTCCATTACTACAATGATAATGTGTATGTTCATGAGTTGAAAAACATGAACCACTTATATTTGTTAATGGAATTGGTATATCAATATATGGAATAATTGTTGTTGATGTTGTTGATACTGTTGTTGTTGTTGTTGTTGATGTTGTTGTTATTGGTAATTGTGATATTGATGTTGATACATTTGGTTTAAGAATAACAGATGGTTGACATGTATTCCAATTTGTTTCACCATTACCATACAAAACATCATTTAAACATTTTCCAGCACAATAAATATTACGATCTTCAATTATTCTAGCAAGTCTTCGTGCACATAAACAAGTCCAAGGATTATCTGATACACTTATTTCTCTTAAATAACGTAATTTTTCTAAATGTTCAATTCCAATACAATTCATTAAATTTTCTGATATATCAATATTTTCTAAATATGGTAATTGTTCAAATATACCATTATCAATACGACCAATATTATTTCTTGATAAATCAAGATGACGTATACTTCTAACATCACCAAACCATTCTGTTCTAACAACTTGAATATCATTATCTTTAATAACAAGACTTTCAAGATTTTTTAATCCTTCAAATGCTCTGTGTTCAATATCTTGAATTGAACAATCACGAAATTCAAGTCTTTTAAGATAACCATTAAATTTTTGAAATGTATTTGAATGTATTGTTTCAATTTTTGATTTTGAAAAAATTATTGTTTCAATTGTTGATGGAAGTAAATTAAGATCAATTAATGATGCTTGTGAACAAACATATGTATGTCCACGTAAATGATTATAACGATGATGATGATGATATTTTTGTGGTGGTACTGTTTGACAACCACCATGTAATGTATCTGGTGGTGCTGTTGTTTCAACAATTATTGGTGATTTTGGTGTTGTTTGAATTATAGGAGGTCTTGGACGAGAAACTGGTGTTTCATATCCCCAACTCCATCTAACTCTTCCTGTTGTTGTATAGTTGTAAAAATCCTGTAATATACATATATATTATCATGTATAAGCTAGCTGTATATATAGGTATATATATATATATAATAAAAATATAACAATATATACTTACTTGACTGTCAGTATTTTGATTGATAGTAGATAATTCACTTTGTTCAAAACATCCTGGTCCATCAACTCTGCTATTACTAATATCATAAGCAATTTGTTTATTTGTTAAATAACTTTCAAGATCACGACGACATGAACACAACCATGGATTTCCTGATGTTACAATACGTTCTAATGATGTAAGACCATGAAATGTATCATCTGGTAAACATGTTAATCTATTTGATGATAAATCAAGTTGTCGTAAATTTTTAAGATTTTGTAATGCATTATATTCAAATTTTTGAATAAAACATTTTTCAAGTACAAGATTATTTAATCTTGATAAATCTCTAAATAAATAATTATTAATATTTAATAATTTTGCACCAATTATAACTAATCTTTGTAATTTATAAAGTCCAGCAAATGCTTGATTTTCAATATTTTCAATACCACAATTTTTTAATGTAATACTTCTTAAACTATTACCAAATCTAAAAAAACTATATTTTTTAATAATTGGTATTCTAATATCAAATAATTCAATCCAACCAATTTCATCTGGTAAACGATCTAAATATGTTATACTTGATGCAGTTGCTTCTCTCCATTCAATTTTTTTATTATTTGAATAATCATAATTTAAATTATGTGATATTGGTAATGATGGATATTCTAATACAGCCATACAATCATAAACACGATGAGATGATTGTGTTGTATGAAAACTTGAATTTTTATAATAATAATTTTGCCATCTTTTTTTACGTCCATGATAAATATCATTAATATATGATGATGATGATGAATCTTTATTAATTTTATTTTCATCAAAAAATAATTTTAATGATTTTCTACAATCACACATCCATGGATTATCATCAATTTTCATTGTTTTAAGTTTTTTCATTAATTTAAGATTATCAATTGGAAGACAATCGAGATCATTATTTTTTATACTAAGAATTTCAAGTTTTTTACTTAATATATTAAATACTTCTGGTTCAATATATATTAATCCAGTATTATCAAGTGTTAAAATTTTTAAATTTGATATATATTTAAACATTGATTGTCTAGCAACATTTAATTTAGTATTTGATAAAATTAACCATTCTAAATTATCAAGACCTCTAAATGCATCACTATCTAATTCACGTATTTCACAATTATAAAATGTTAATTTATTTAAATTTTTAAAACGTGAAAATGCATCTGATGGTATAATATTAAATTTAACAACAGTAAATTCAATCCAATCAACTTCATTTGGCACATCTTTTAAATCATCAAGGTCACCATTTATACAAACATATGCAATTGTACGTTGGCTATATTTTTCAATATCAACTGGTGCCAAACTGCATTTGGCTTCAACATTATTAAATGCCAATGCCAAAATTAATATTATCTCAATTAATATATTCATATTAATATATATTTTCATTTTTTTTTTTTTTTTTTAATGCTCTATTTAATTAATATATATAATATATTTAATTCATTTATACACACACACACAAGTGGTTTTATATTATCAACTGTTTTTCTATAATAATAGTCAAGGTTTAATTTAAATTTATTATGCAATAATTATTCTTAACCGAATTAGTACAATCAAGGTTGAAAAAACACTGTAGTAACTTTGGAATATCTTGGTTGTTTTTATTAGTCACCCTTGTATTTTTCTAGCACAACACCAACAATGGATATAAATATTATTTTTTTTATATATAATATACCAACTATATTATTCTCTTGTCAAATATTATTTCAAGTCATTTTAAATTTTTAATTCAAAATAATGACTTGAATTTTATGAAGACTGTTGTTGTTGTTGTTTAAATACCACACAAAAACTGTCATATAAATTTTTTTTAACATTTAGGTCAAATAGTTAATTTTGTAGAGGAAATAAATATATAATATATATTTATAAATCTAAGGGTTTGGCTTTTTTTTTTATAAAAAGCACACTTTCTTAATTCATCTTTTTATATATATATATAAAAAAAAAATAGAAAAAAGGGCACTCCTGTATATTAATTGATCAAATGATTGATTTGCACTAGTCACAACAACGATTAGATGGTTTATTTGTTGGGTAAAGCAATCGACCGACTGACCGTTTTGCAGTATGAAACAAGCGGTTATATAAAACCGTAAGGACAAGGTCAAATTTTCCCCTATATTTTGATCTATCTTTAGATATATTTCAATGTATATATTTTTTTTATTTATTATTATACTTGTTAAATATTTTCAATGCATATACTACTTGCATTTTTGGTAATACAACTTTTAGTTTGTAATAACAATATATATTTTTATTTTATGTACTAACTCCCTCTTATATACCAACAATTATCAACATCAGCATCATCAACATCATCATCATCATCATCATCACCAACAACATCAACATTATTTCACGTATATACCTATACAAACGTGTTGCACTATATATCAACATGTGGATTCAATATGTCTAGCTTCAGTAAAAAATATACTTGATGAGTAAGAAATGATCTAGCTTGTTTATGGAAAATATAATAATAATTGTTCTCATTTTATATATCGCCGCAATGATAAATTTTAACTGATGAACTCAATTCAATTTGGATCATATACGAATAAATGTTAATTACAATTAATTAAAGATGTATAATATGTTTTTTTTTTTTTTTTTTTCTTATTTTGCTCAATTTTATAACAGAAAATAATATTTAAAAAAAAAATTATTAGATGATGTAATTATTATTATATATGTACCACCTACTATCGACTTTGAAGTTTCTAGTTTATGCATGATTTTAATATAGACTTCCTTGGATATAATTTTGTTTAATTATTAATTTATTATTTTAAATAATTGTATATGTATAATTTTTAATTATTTATATCTTCAAGGATTTTTTTATCATTCAATTATTTTAAAAATTAAATAATTTGCGTTGATAAAATTATTTTAATGAAATTTAAATTGTCAAGTGTTACAATTTCATATGTCAGATGTGACAAAAATAATTGTCTAATTTATCATATCAAACTACTCATTCTAATTGTATATGAAATCATCAACAACATTGGGGTATTTGGCCGATAAATAATAACAAATTTAATAAACAAAAAATTTGTCATATATTAAAAAAATATTGTAAATAAAAATTATTTGATGCATATAATACAACACATGTAGCTAATCATCATGTTAAATAACATATGGCTGTCAAGAGCAAATAGGGAGGAGTTTTTCAAGACATACGTTTATCTGTTTTCAATGTAATACATGTTTGATTTTTTTTTTATTTATTTGTATATTTATATGACGTCATATTATATCTGTATCCACGAAAGGAGATCAACTCATAAATTTATACATACACCCAACTAAATAATAGATTCAATAGTAGGATGACATTAAATATACATATTAACTACTGTACATGAAAATAATATTATTTATAATTTTAAAATAAATTTCTATAAAGTACTTTTAATTATATTTTTTTTTGATCACACAGTGAAGATTAATTTTGATAATGTCTGCATATTATGATCAACAGTGCATGACATTATTATTTGTAATAAATATAGTGAAATGATCTTGGGCTTTAAATCGATGACAATCATTTTATCATGTTTCATTACTTGATGGAAAAAAAAATTGATAGGTACTTGTGTATATTTTTATTTTTTTTTTTTTCAACATCAAAGAAATGGGTGTGTTTGAATAAATTTTTTTACATACATATATGTACATAAATGGATTTATTTACTTGATAATAATAATTTCTAATTTATTAAATGTATTTTTTTAAAATTAAATTATAATAAAACAGTTTTAATTTAACATTTATAAATTACATACTTATATATAATTTTATTTCTTTTGAAGTTTATTTTGGAGCAAATAATAATATATATATATATCAAATAAATCATATGGAATTTCTATATATTGATTTAAAAGTCACGTTTTATCGGTATCGAAATCATCATGAACACGCGACCTTCAATGTGTCTTACATTATTCATTAGCTTTGAGTTTCTTCTTTAATATTGAATGAACAATTTAAAACAAAAGTATTTATTTATATACTCTATAAAATTTTACATGTGGTAAAGTTTTTTTTTTTTTGTTTTATTATAATATTACTTGGCATTAAATATCGAATAATAAATTAACAAGATAAAAGTTGGCAAATATCACCATTTCAATTATATCATTTCAATAAATATAAATATAAATAGCAATATATTATATTACAAGTTACTCATATAATATCGCAAAACAAATATATATCTTGCAACCACCTATATTGAGAGTTAAAATTTTACCTCAATATTAATATTATAATATTATATTTATAAAAATAATTAAATTAAATTGCAAACTTAATTTTTTGATAGATAAAACATCCAACAAAACAAAAACGATTTGAAAATTTTACAGCAAATGTTCATCTACACTTTGATTTCATCTCAACAAATATAAATTTAAAAAAAAAATAAAAAAAATACTCAATGATATACAGGTCATAAATTAGTAATATCCCGTTACAATACCGTTTGCTAATTTTAGGTCATCTTTATAAAAAATCCCTTAATATAATAATAAAATTATGAAACATGAAGCATATAAAATTAGCCACATGCCAACCACATTTCTTGTGTATGTCAACCAACTAGCATATAATGCTCATTCAAGAATAATATCTCTTAAGAAATATTAATACTCTATCAAAGACATACTAAATAAAACCTTGAAATTAAATAAAAAAAAATATCCATCATTAAAATTGTTATTTAAAAAAATTATAAAATTATAATAAAAATAATATAAAAAAAATTTAATCTACATCTTTGATTTCCGCATAAAATTATAACAGGGTCATTTGTTAATGTTTTTTTTTTTTTTGCAAATATATATATGAAGGCGTTATAACCATGGCAAATTTTGATCCAATTGATGCGATTATTTATAAAACCAGTTTTAACAAAATTCATAAAAAGCAAGAAGAAAAAAAAAAAAAACCAAATATACGTTATTATAAGTTTTAATAAATTGGAATACACAGAATGTAAAAGATGCTGGGGTGTAATTTTACAAGTTAGAATAACTTGTATATCTCAACAAGAGGGATGTTTATTTCATTCAATGACAATATCATCTAGGAAAATCGGGTCATATGTTTTTCAGTTGGTGAACATGAAAAAAAAAAAAAAAAAAAAGCCAGTGGCATAATGGCCATATAGTAAAGGAAAAAAGGGCAGGTGATGTGTACATAGCTAAAAAGGAAGGGAATAATATAAAAAAAAAAATTTTTTTAAAAAAAAGTCCCAATATCCCAAGTGGACTGATTCATCTATTGGTTGGTTTGGTTGGGCCCTCTACTGGTACCATACAACTTGGTTCAACTGCTGGATGTGCCTCTCTCTTTTGCTCTCTTGAGGCTACTTCCACAATTTTTTTTTATCATTTAATTTTTTATTTATATATATATAATAATAATATAGAATATATATGTGGGTTTGTATATGTATTTCTGTTGGAAAGTAAGTAAGTAGTATAAGCTGGTTATATTGCAAAGCCACCAGGGCCGCCACGAAAATCTCATCAGTCCCCTCGACAGTCCCTGCCAGTCCCGCTACATAAAACTATCATATATATCTCTACAGTGTTACTATTTATAATAAATAAATTTATTATTATTAATAGATATATATATATATACTATTTTATATTTAATTATAAAATTATAATTCATGTGTTTTAATAATTTTAATGTTAATCAATTTAATCATTATTAAAATGAGTAATATTAGTGTTATAAATGAATACACATATAGTTGTGAATATTATTATATTTATTGATTGATTGAATAAAAAAAAAAAAAAAAAATCATAGTGATAATTAAATAAAAATAAATTAAATCAATATGAGATAGTAATATTATATTATTTTCAAATTTTGGAGGTTTTTTTTTTTTTGTTTTTTAAAAAAATATATATTTAGTGTTTGCTTGATATTCTCATTCAATGAATGAGGAAATGAAAAATGATTTGTTCGTGACAATGTCAATCTTATCAGTTAATTTATTAAACAAGTTTTTGACGAGTAAAGACAACGTTGCATTCCAACAAGTTTCGTTGTCATCATCGTCTTCATCGTCATCGTCATCGTGAACGACCTCTCACGATCAACTTAAACTGGCCAACTTGGATGCATCCAAAGTACCGTAAAATATATATATATATATATATACTATTAAAAATTAAATAATATTAATTATTAATATTAATTATTATATATATATGCCAAATATTTAATTTAATATTTTCATTAATCTAAATATTTTTTAATTTATATATAAATATTACTGTGATTAATTTTATATATTATTTTTGAATTTAAAATATTTATAAAGTGTGATAAGACAATTAAAAAACCTAATTTGTGATTAAAATTTAATTTAATTAATTATTTATTACTGAGTATATTAAAATAATGTGAAAGCTGTGAAAATATATATATACTTGTATAGACTTGAATTAGCCACTCCTTTAAACATTTTTTATTATATTTTTTTTTTTTATAACTTTATTGAACGTATTTATTTATTTTTTTCCTCATTAATGCTTATTGCTTGCAACAAGTGCTTAATAAAAAAAAAATAATGAAAATAAACGTCACAAAATTAAATGCAAAATAATGAATATATAAATTTAATAAGTTTTTTTTTTGAAAAATAATAATATAATTTTACAACAACTAAATAAAGCAAATTTTAATTTTGATTGTGAGTGAATTTAAATTAATTTAAAGTGATTCAAATTAAATATAAATTAGAGAGCTATGTATATATATATATAAAATATAATAATATATAAAAAGTGATGATATATAAAAGAGAATTGTCATTGAGACACTGAAGTTAACATTGACAATATATATAAGAATAAAATTGGCAAATGTATTAATTCAAGTGTACATATAAATATATAAATTTTATATATACATGTACTGAGTTTGTTCGATTTCTCATCGTTATCATTTTGCTAACATCAAAAGATAAGCAACGCACAAGAACTCATAATAAAAAAAAAAAAATAAAAATTATTCAAGTTAAAAAATAAATGTGTTAAATTAATATAATACGTGTCAATTTTATTTTCATCTAAAAATAATATCAAGACAAATCAGTTTTATTATAATTATAATTAAAAAAAAAAAACTATAAAAAAAGTTATTCAATTGATTACTACAATAGTGACATATACACACATTATATTTTCTGATGATTCAATTGATGACGTCAGTTAAATATATTAATAGAGCAATAATACAGTGATATAATAATTGTCATGAATTTATTAAATATAAAAAAAATCTAAGTGATAAAAATAAAACGTGTGAAAGTTTTTTTTTTTTTAAAAAAAACAAAGTGAATTGAGTTTTTTTAGAATAGAGAAGTGACCATGATGAAGTTCAAATCGCTGTTTCGAAGAGGACAACAAAGTCATTTGCCCCATCAGCAACAGCAACCGGGTCATCCTCAACCCCATCAACAAATTCAACAACATCATCATCAACAACACCAACAACACCAACAACAACATCAACAACATCAACAACAACAACAACAACAACAGGTGGCACAAAGTGTTTTACATCAACGACAGACAGCAAGTGCATCATCATTAGATAATAAAACAGATAATAATCAAAACATTGCTTGGCAAAATTCAATAAAAGGAAATAAACTTAATACAAAAACTAATAATACCAAAATAAACAGAATGCAGGAGCTCGAGCGGGAGCTCGAGCTCTTAAGAAAAGAAAAAAATAGACTTGAAGCTGCATTGAAAGATACAGCTATTGATGCTAAACATCTTCATGATCTTCGTAAAGAAATATCATTTTTAAAGGTAACCCTTTTTTTTTTTTTTTTTTCTATCTTTCTATTTTTAAATTATTTGAATAATTTATATTTAAATGTCGTCATATATATAATCTGACTAATTTAAATTAAACAAAAATCAATAATTATTTAATAACAACAAATTATATAAAAATATATATATTATATGGCTTCATTGTTATTAGAAATTGTTAGAGATAACTTAAAAGTTCATTCATTGAATAAAATATATATACAAGACCCTTTTTTTTTCTTTTTTTTTTAAAATTTTTTTTTCCGCATTCCTCAAGTTATTTTTCTTTGGTGTCTCGCCCTGAGGGCAATTTTAAACGAACCGTTGGTGAAGAAAGTCAGTACAGCTGCTCTGTTGATGTATATTGCATATACAAATATAATTTATAAATTGAAAAAAAAATATATATAAGTATATATTTAAAAAATAGAAACACAGTGTGAGACATACAGACAAGTGCCAATATAAAATATCTTTAAATCATCAAGTTTTATACACCAAAATAAGAAAAATACAAAAATGTAAATAATATTTTATGAAAAGAAAAAAAAAAAAAAACAATATAACAAAACAGACAAGTATTATAAATTTAATATTTAATTAATTTAAAAAAATTAATAATTTTTAAATAATTTTTTTTTCTTTTAAATAAATAATATAACGATAACATATTTACCGATCGAGTAAAACATTCTCTTTCTGTTTTTTTTTTTTCGTTTTTTTTTTCTGTTCTCTCTTTATTTTTGACTTGTCTCTCTCAATTTTTTTTATTATATATAATCTATCTCTTGTTATCCTTCATTTTAAAATAATTTTGTTATTCATTTTATCCAATATTTGTCTTTCTACCAATCCTGCGTCCAGTTAAGGCAAGATTCAAAGCGTGTGATTACCGCGAATGTTGACGATATGAAAAAGTGTTATTTATCTACAAAAGTTACGGTAATTAAATAACAAATAAAATTATTTTTTTTAATTTCTAAAGTATTTATTGAATGTTGTTATATTATTTATAAAATTTATTTATTATTTATTATAAAAAAAAAAAAAAAATAATAATTATGACGCCACCACATATACAAAACTGAGTGAATACATAACTCGTAAACATAACCCTTGATGTCGTGACAGTTTTTCATTTTCCATTTCTTTTTTTTATTTTTTCCTTTTCTTTTTTATATTAAATTAATAAAAATAATAAAATTGTATTACGTGGCTAGTGTAATATGGTTGTTAAATATTTATATTTTAGATAAATATTTTTAAAAAAAGTTGATTATTAATTTTTATATTTTATAATTATTTTATTTTTAGGAACAACACAGTCTGGAGGTTGAACGTCTGACAGAAGACAATCAGGTGTTACGTGCACGTCTTCGTGATGTGGCACATTCACCATTGTCTGATGCTGAAAAACATCAATTATTATTGGATGCAACAAGAATGCATGATACATCACAACAACAACAACAACAAGTACAGAATGAAATATCACAAAACACTGGATCAACAACAACAACAACAACAACAACAACAACAATATCGATACCAATACCAATACCAACAACAACAACAACATCAACAGGAACAGGAACAACAAATTGTGACAATCCAAGATGTACAACACCAGAATGGGATAAACGTTCATCAAGTTCAATTTCTGGTGTATCAGTTGCATGTTTACAAGATCGTTTATTACAAATGGAAGAAACACATTACTCAACAAATGAAGAACTTCAAGCAACAATACAAGAATTAAGTGATTTACAAGCACAATTAACTGAATTACAATCAGATAATGAAAGATTATCTGAAGAAAAAAGTGTATTACTTGAATCATTGTGTCGTCAAACAGAAAAATTAGAAGATTCAAGAACAAAAGTTGATACATTACAAGAATTATTATTAAAAGAAGATAAATCAGATGATTCATCAAAAGGTTATAATACTGAACGTGAACAAAAACTTGTTGATTTATTAAAGGTAAATATTCAAAAATAATAATTTATTTTATTTTATATTTATAATAATTTATTTATTTTATTTATAATTAATAGAGTGCACAAGAAGAACGTGAATCTTTATTACAAAAACAAGAAGAATTAACAACTGAATTAAAATGTATGAGAACAACAACTGAAACAAGTACAAATGAAATAAAATGTTTAACAAATAAAATACAACATCTTGAATTAACAATTGAAGCATATAATATGGAAAAAAAACAATTAGATATTGAAATTATAAATGCTAGACAAGAAAGTGCTAATAAAAGTATTGAAATGAGTAGATTAACAACATTATTAGATAATGCTAGATGTAAAATTGAAGAATTTGAACAAACAAGACAACTTGGTAATCAAAGTGAAGCTGATGAATTATTAGATACAGCAAGAAGAGAAAAAGATACATTAGAAACACAAGCAGCTGCATTACAAGAACAATTAGCAAGATCACATTGTGATCATGATAGATTAAAAGATCAATATTCACAATTACAAGAAGAATACAAGGTAATTATTAATTTTTTAATTTTAAAAATTAAACTTTTTTTATATTAATATAATTAAATTATTAAATAAATATATGTATTTTTAAGGTAACAAGAAATAATGCAAAATCAGCAATTGATGATTTAGAATATCGTTTGAGTCAATTAAAAGATGAAAAATTATCAATAACAACAAAATTACAAATTGCACGTGATTCATTAACTGAATTACAAGCACAATGTCAACGTCATCTTGAAGATAAACGTGAATTAAAAGCAGCATTAAATGAATCTCAACGACGTGAACGTGAAGCTCAATTACGTCAATATGAATTAGAACGTGATTTAAATGAAGAACGTAAATTAAGAAAAGAAGAATCAACTGAATGGGAACAATTTCAAAATGATTTATTAATGACTGTTAGAGTTGCTAATGATTTTAAAACAGAAGCACAAACAGAACTTGAACGTGTTGTTATGGAAAATAAAACACAACGTGATAGACTAAGATCACTTGAAGCACAACTTGATAAATTAAACAAAGGTAATTTAATTATATTTAATTTATATTAATATTATTATTATTATTATTATTATATTTTGATTTTGTTTTTTATTTTTTATTTTTTTTTAAACAATTAATTTATCATCATATTATTTGTTTTTGTTTTTTTATTATTTCTATTTATTTATTTATTTTATTATTATTGTATAATAAAAAAGCTACTCCATGTTTGGTTGAGGATTCATCAACGAAAAAAAATAAAAATAATAATATTATATTGAAACGTGGACGTACAATATTAAGAAATCAATATACTGATAAAGAAAAATCATATGTTAAAAAACAAATATTAACAACAAGAAATTTTAATGAAATTGATAATATTGAATCTAAAAAAAATAAATTAATATACAGAAATTTATCATGTCCAAATATTGTAAATATTATTGATGAAAATAATGATAAAAATATAAAATCATATAATTTATTAAATAATAAAAATTCATTATTAAATGATATTAAAGGAATTGAAGCTATTGAAAATAATTCATATCGTATTGATGTATCAAATTCAAAATTTTTTATATCACATGATGATTTATGTACAAATGTTAGAAGATCAATGGATGATTTAAATTTTAAAGTTGATCCGGAAATGACAAAAATATTACGTCAAAGTGTACAAAAAACAAATATTAATAATGATAAATATTTATTGAATAAATTAGATAAAAATATTGATAAAGGATGTTTACAATTTACTGAAAAAAAAAATATTATTATTAATAATAATACAGATGAAGTTGATAATTCATTAAATAAAAAAAATTCTGATATTTTAATAAAACAAAAATTGCATAATAATAATAATATACAAAATGAATCATCAACAGATAAAAATATTTCATCAAATATATTAAAAATTCATTCAATTAAATTTAAAGATAAAAATTTCAATGATAAAAAAATTATTAAAAAAAATTCAATATCATTATTAAGAAAATCAAGTTTTTCTGATATTTCTGATATTAAAAATAAATTAAAAATTGAAGATAATTTAAATAATGATAAATCAAATTCAAAATTATTGAGTCCAGTTAAGGGTAGAACTCACTCGTTGAAAAAAAAATTTGAAAAAATTTTGGAGGATAAAGAACTTCAGACAGGCAGTAAGTCGACACAACAATTTAAACAAAAAAAAAAAAAATGAAAAAAATAAATTAAATCATCTGTGTTTCATGTGCTTTAAACAGCAAAAAAAAAAAAAAAAGTCAATTGACCTGGCTTTTTTAAAAATTGGTGTTATGAAATATATTTTTTTTTTTTTTTTTTAATTTTATTTATGCATTGGTGTTGAGGGAAAAAAAAATAAATAAAAAGAAAATGATTCATGTCTGTATACAATTCGTCCGCCTACGTATAAATCCAATAATTCTTTTTCTTTTATTTTTTGTTTTTTGTCTTTTTTGGTATATTTTTTTATTTATAATTTATTATATTTTATTTGTTTATTGTCTACTATTCTTCATGTTTAATTGTTTTTTTTTTAAGTGTTTTCAGTATGTTTTGTTTTTTTTTTTTCTATTAAATAATGTGATTGTCATCATCAATGTATAAATAATTTTCATGTGTCTTGCTTTGATCGTTAAATGTTTACAGCAAGTCACTATTTATTTCAATTATTAATAATTATTATTTTCAATTTTTTCTAAATTTTAGTTAATCAAATAAATAATCAACCACCACCACAAAGACCAGTTAGTGCACCAACAGAAACACAACAAAGTGTATTAACAAGTGTACAACAAGAAATGGCTGCTAGAAGAAAAGCAAATTTATCAAGACAAGATTCAAGATTATCTGTTAAATGTCTCATTGAAAGCATTGAAAATGCTACAAAACAAGCTAAAGCAGGTATGTAATAAATTTTTATAAATAAAATTTAATCCAAATGAATTTAATTTAATTTATTTTTTAATTTTATTAAGGACCAGGAAGTCGTAGTAGTTCAACATCATCATTAAATTCAATTGGAACAAATGAAATAATATCTAATAAAACACCATTAAGAGATCAACAACAAATTAATAACTTAATTTGTCCAACAAATCAAACAAATAATAATAATAATAATAAAACACAATCAACTGTTAATAAAAAATTAAATCTTACAGGTAAAATAAATAATAAAAATTCAATTTAATTAAAAAAATAAACAAATAAATAATGTTTATTTATTAATTTTAGAATCTCAAAAAACATCAGTACCAAGTTTAAGTCCTGGAGAATTGCTTGATTCAGCAGCACTGAATGCTAAAGCAATTGATTTTGTACGTAATAGTGTTACTGATTTATCAGAACGTAAAGATCCATTATATGGTCTTGTTAAAAATGGTGGATCAAAAAGAAATGCATTACTTAAATGGTGTCAAAATAAATCAGTTGGATATAGAAATATTGATATTACAAATTTTAGTAGTTCTTGGAATGATGGATTAGCATTATGTGCAATAATGCATTCTTATTTACCAGATAAAATACCATATGATTCATTAACACCATCAGAAAAAAGAAGAAATTTTTCACTTGCATTTACAGCAGCTGAAAGTGTTGGAATTCCAACAACTTTGGTAATATATTTTATTAATTTTTTCATTATTATTTATATGTTTTAATATTTAATTAATTTTAATTATTTTTTTTTATTTATTTAATAGAACATTGGAGATATGTGCCAACTAGAAAGGCCTGACTGGCAACAAGTTATGACTTACGTTACGAGTATTTACAAACATTTTGAAACCTAATCAAAGCATCTCAAATTGTTTTAATTGTTTTTTTTTTTTTATTTGGCATTCGGTTAATGATGGCATCTAGTCAACCAAAAAAAAAAAAAAAAAAAAAAAAAAGAACAAATAAGCATGAATTATTTTAAGTTATCACAAAAAAAAAAAGGATAATAATTATTATTAGTTTGTTGTTTTAATTTTAATTGAGCAATTTTAATATTTAAATTTTCATAATGAAGTTTTAAGATTTTTTTTTTTTCTTATTTTTTAATATTATTAGCTTTTTTTTTAAATAAGACTGATAAAAATGATGAAAATGAGACATATATTTTTAATTTTTATAAAATTTCAATAAGAATTTAATACATTTTTTTTTTTTTTTTTCGTCATTTTAAAGCAAAAAATAAACCAATTTAATTAATTTCTGAATTTTATAAATTATATTAGTACAAGTATTTTTGCTATTGTATTATAATAAAAATAAAAAAAAATAACGTGACATATTTTTTTTTATAAAACAAAAAAAAAAAGTTAAAATGAAAATTTTGATAATTGAATAATTTATTATTGTCACGTTGTTTAAAAAAATATATATATATTATTATTAAAAGAAAAAAAATAATAAATAAACGAGTTTAATGTTTTTTAAATAATTAACTGGATTGATTTGTTTTTTTTTTTTCTATGACAATGAAATAATTGAAAGTATCTACCAGGAATTGAGTTAACCAATAACAATTCACATACATTAATTAAAAACTCTGTGATATAGCGTAAAAAACAAAATAAATAAATAACAAAACAATAATGAAATAATAATAATAATAATAAATAAAAAGTGTGCGTGCATAATCGTTAATTGTTTTTTTTTTTTTTTGCTAAAAAAAAAAAAAGAAAAATTATTTTCATTGATTCAATGACCTGGTCAATTGATTTGTTTTAGTTTATAAAAAAATAAATATATATATATATATACATAATCTCTACTAAAAAGTTCATTAATGATTAAAAAAAAATACTTCATTTTACCATTAAAATTATAGTTATTAATTATTTATAAAATAGAAAATAAAAAAAATACATAAATAAAGTTAGAATCCAAAAGAAAATTATTTTGTTGTTATATATATATATGTATATTTTTTTTTTTTTTTTCGATAATATATAATCTTATAAAAATTGTAATTAAAAATTTATTTATTTACATATACTTAAGTGAATTCAATAATATTTACAAATGTTTTAAAATAATAATAATAATAATTAAAAAAAAAAAAAAAAAAAAAAAATTTGAATAAAATCACGATTCAGCAACATCCATTTTATCTTGATCCTTATCACCAGAATAATATTCATTAGTTGGTTCAATAATTTTATCAGTATCTTGTGTATTATTTCTTGAATCTGGATCTGGTTCTGGTTGTCTATCTTCATCTGGTGGTAATGCATCACATGGTACATCTTGCATTTGTACACTTGGTGAATGTTGTACCATTTTTAAATTATCATAAACATGACGTGTTATTGCTTCTAAATATTGTTTACTATTAGCATTATCTTGTCTAGTAACAACTTCTGGATGTAATGTAAAATCTGGTGCAAAATATTCTAAATATTCAGTATATGGTAATTCATTACTAATTTGTTCATCTAATAATAATGATGTTTCATATGTCCAACATCTAGCAACATTTCTTAATGTATAACCACCACCACCAACAGTTAATAATGGTACATTTAAATCTCTAACAAATTTAACACATTCACCATGTCCTTTTGTACTTAAACTAAAACAACCAAGTCTATCATTTGCTAATGAATCAGCACCACATTGTAATACAATTGCTGTTGGTTGAAAAAATTCCATAACATTTGATATAACTGGTTTAAATACTTGTACATATGATGGATCATCAATACCTTCTTTAAGTGGTACATTTACTGAATAATAACGTCCACTTTCAGCACCAATTTCATACATATCACCAGTACCAGGAAAAAAATAATTACCATATTTATGAAATGATACAGTCATAACACGATCTGTTAAATAAAATGCTTCTTGTACACCATCACCATGATGTACATCAATATCAATATATAATACACGTGCATGATATTTTAATAATTCTAATATTGCAATAACAATATCATTAATATAACAAAAACCTGATGCTTCAAATTTTTTAGCATGATGAAGACCACCAGACCAATTAATAGCAATATCACATGTATTATTATTTAATTTTGTAGCACCTTCTAATGATGCACCAGTATACATTGAACAAAAATCAAATAAACCTTCAAATACTGGACAATCATCACCAACATTAAAATGACTTAAATATTTTGTATAACCTTGTAAATTTTGTGGTGTTACACGTTGAAGAAATTCAACATATTCATCTGAATGAAATCTACACATATCATGTGTACTTGCACGATAAGGACGATATATTTGCATTTTTTTATGAAGACCATAGTTTAATACTAAACTATGTATCACAGATAAACGATGTGGTTTCATTGGATGTCCAGGTCCATAATGAAAATTACCAACGTCTGGATTATAAAAATATGATACTTTTTTATTATAACTCATATTTTATATTTTTTTAATTTAATAATTTAGGTTATTATTACAATAATAAAAACACACTTAATTCCAATTTTATATCACTACTCTATACCTATACCTATTAATTTATTAATTTATCTATTTATCTATTTATCTAATTTTTTTTTTTTTTTTTTTTCAATTAATAAATAATAATGTGGCATTTGAAATTTTTTTTTTACAAGTATTATTTTACATATAATATAGGTTTATATATTTATACTATTGTTTGGCTATTTTTGTGTCAAACAATTTAAATAATTGACATCCAAAACGACGCTTCATGTTGACGGGGTTTTTTTTTTTTTTAATTTAATTTTTTTTTTTTTTTTTTTGCATTATGTGCTTGTTATTATTATTATTACTACTACACATGTATTGATACACATGTATGAGTAGATCGGTTATTAAGAAAACTGCATTAACAATCCATTGAAAAGAGAAAGAGAGAAAAAAAACAAATTGTTTTTTTTTGGTAAATATTTAATAACAATATATATTTATAAGTATATATTTATTATAAATTATACATCCTACAGTATGTAGTTTAATTGTATTATTTATTTTTTAGAATTAACATTTTTTTTTTCAAAAGTGCATAATAAACAATAAGGTTAAAGACCTTTTGTTGCATTTTTTTTTTCACCAATCAGGGTGTGAGTAGAGAGAAAAAAAAAAAAAAAAATGGTAACAGTAGGCACAACTGGGCACAACAAAATAATCAACCAAGAAGCATCCTAAAAAGTTTTATATATCAAAACCAGTGTCAAAACAATTTGTAATAAAATAATAATTATAAACAAATGATTTTAATATTGTTAATAAATTATAATAAAAATAAATATTAAAGTTAAAATAATTGGACAGGTAAATATATATATATATAATAATAAATGTTAAAAACATTGATTGATTATTATTATTGTCATCATCATCATCATCATCATCATCATCATCATCATCAACATCATTTAATAACAATCAGATAACCTGTATTTTTATGTTTAGGAATTTTCACGTGGCATTGTAAAATTGGTAAGATATACTTGTACAAATAAATACAAATAAATAGTTTTACTAATAAATAAATAAATAAAAAAAAGTCATAATGAATAACTCAGGTGATGAATATTATTGTGAGTTTGAAAAAAATAATAAAATATTTGCTGATGCTATTGGTGTAAGTTTAGATCTTTTACGTAAAAATAATTTTTTTAATGACACATCTGATGAAACAATATCTCGTGTATCAGCTCATATTGGAGTTGAAATATTTGAGACAATTAAAAAAATGAGAGAAAGTTTTATGAATGAATCAATATGTATTGATCATGAAAAAGTATTAGTAACATTAGGAAAAAATGATGATCAAATGAATGAAATATCAACAGCTGTTTCTGAAATACAAGAAAATCCACTTAATATTGAAAGTGATGATGAAGAAGCAACTAATAATTATGACAATTCAATTAAAAAAGAAATTGATGAAAATTCAGATGTAGATTGTGATGATTCACAAAATAATAATGACAATGATACAAATATTATTGAAGAAAATTTAAATAATAATGGTAATTGTAGTTCACCAAATAAATTAACAGATAAAATAACATCAACAACTGGTGATTCAAGAAATGAAAGAACTAAAATTATAAATCAATGGGTTTATGCAAAATGTATTGAAAATAAAAAAAAAAAAATAACTGATAGTCTTGTTAAATGTTGGGCATTAGAAATTAATAAAATTTTAACATCAAAATTTTGTCAATATGTTAAATTTGTACCATCAGCAAATTGGTTAACACAATTTAAAAATGAATATCATATTGTTGGACGTTCAAATGATTTAAAAATTGCTAATCAAAATAAACAACAAAATAAAAATGGTAAATTTTTTTTTTTTTTATTATTTACATTTAAAATTTTTTTTAAAAATTATATACCAATATTATTAATTATTTTATTTTTATTATTTCAGTTGTTAAAGAATCTCTTGGACATTCAAAAAAAACACCAACTAAACGTCTTATTTTATTTGATGAAAAAGTAAAAGTTGTAAATCTTTCACGTGATAATCCAAATTGGAGTTTAGATATGTTAAAAGAACAAAGTGAATGTAATGAACTTACTGAAGAACTTTTATCACAATGGAAAAAAGAAATTTCAAGTGATGGAAAAATTATAAATAGAAGAAAAGCACTTAATGATTGGGTTTATGCAAGATGTATTGATTATAAAGTTAATGGTTTTAAAATAACAGATAAAATACTTGTTAATTGGGGACTTGAAGCTAAAAAAAAATTTAATATACATGATTCACAATTTCGTGCTGGTCCAAAATGGTTAAAAAATTTTAAATTTGCTCGCACAATTATTGGTAATCCAACAGATCTTAAACTATAAAATTCCATTTATAATCAATTTAACTTTTTTTTTTTTTTTTTTTGTCATTATTAGCTCAGTGTTTAATAATTGTGAAAATTTATTTTATTTAAAAAATAAAATAAAATAAAAAAACATAAACATTCATTTTTTTCTTGTTAAATTTATTTATATAAATCAATTGATAATTTAATATTCATTAAATAAAAAAATAAAAAAAAAAAACAAACCAACAAACAAAACACATCCTTAATTTCTTCAATTTTTATAATTAAATTTTGATTTCTTTTTTTTTTTTAAGATGTACTGTATACAATCATATCAACATGATCACCAACATTTTTATTTTCAAGATTATTAAAATGTTCAACAATACCCCAAGGTCTTCTTTCATTTTTAACAGCACTATCAACTTCAGTTATTAAATGATCAGTAAACATTCTTCCAGCAATAGCACCAGGTAGACCACCAAAAGCTGCACCCATTGCAAGACCAGTAGTACTTGATGCTGATTTTAAACTTTCTTCTCCTTTTTCATGTTGTCCTAACATCATATGTGTTATACCTTTTGCATGTCCAAATACTGGTGTTGCATCAATACCTTCTTCAGCTGCATGTAAAAATTGTCTTTGAGTTCTTCTTGCAGCATCATAATCACCATTATGTGCTTGTACTGCTGATGTTATTTGTGCTATACCTGGTGCTTGACGTATAAAATTTTGTTGTGTTTGTTCAGCACCTTTCATATCACCTGTTGCTGCTTGAACTGCTGATTTAATTTGAGAAACACCAGGTACACCATCATACCAACTTGCTTCAATTGTTGAAATAGCAATTAACAATAATAAAATTGTCAACTTCATATTGGAATATAACTTTATTTGTCGATGATAAAATATCAAAATGATACTGATTGATGTGAAGAAATAATCAGTTTATATATTGTAAATTTTTCATATCTTGATTAACCCTCTCTATCATATAATTTACATAATTATATTTTATTAAAACGTCATTGGATTTTAAGTGATGCAATTGATTTTTTTATTTATTAATTTTGTATTAATAAATTTTTTTATATCAAGTTATAGTTGAGCAATTTTGATAAATGCAACAGGAAAATATTTTATCAGTCGAATTTATTTTTTTCACTTGGAAATAAAGTTAAATAGATTTTCCTCATTTATATTATGCTGGTTATTTTTTATTTTTAAGACTTAGTAGATATTTTTAATTGATTAGAATTTATTACATATAAACAAATAAATAAATAATCAAATATGATATCAATTAATTTAATTTTTCCTTATGGATATTTAATTGTTTATAAATTTGAAAAAAAAATGTTATAACTTATAAGGAAAAATTAAATATATTAAGAAAAATAAATACATAAATGATTTTTATTTATTTATTTTATTTATATATGATAATATTAAATTATATCAAAAATTAAATAAATCAGAATTAAAAAAATAAAGCAGAATGTCCTAAATTATATAAAAGAGACAATATCATGGATTTTCAAAAATCATAAGTCATGATCAACAATTATTATTACTTATGATTGTTAAATCAAGTCCATATGCAATTTATCAATAAAATAAATAAATAAAATCCTACCTTGTAAGCGGATGTTCATCTTCCCACGATGTCACCAGAATACATCCAACGTAGTTCATGATTAATCCATTATATATCATCAGCAGCAACAACATCACAAAATCATCACAATAATCACTTTTATTTGATTCACTTATTAACATCACCATTTTATTAATATTATTTATATTTATATTTTTACCTTATTTAATTATATTTAAAAATTATAACAAATGATACCTGATACCAATATGAAGCACTGTTCACTATACTATACTGCACACACTTAACACACAACACTTTTCATCACAACACCGCAACATTTTGATATGTTTGTCTGAGCATCAACACATAAAATGGCTTTTTGCTCATGAAATTAAAAATAAAACAAATAAAGTTTATCAATAAATAAATGTACACACCATTAGCAGTATACCAAGTGGTACATTGAAAAAAAGCATAAAAAATAATAACATTAGCACCATGTAATATTATTTACTGTTGTTTTAAAACAACATTCATCATATGTTGTTGCATTATAAGATGTAGATTGTCTAGATGATTTTGTAAATTAATTTTAACAATTTTTAAATCACTTGATAACAAAAACCAAGGTTTATAGAACATGGTCACTATCATTATCACTTGGTCTTTCAAAGCAGTCTTAGTTGTACCAGTTGTATTGTACCACATCATAATTTTAGATTCAATGACAAACATAGTGAATCATTTTTTGAGTACCAGATGATAATAATTGTATTTAATAAATTATATTAGCACATTTAATGTTGTTAATCACTTTTTTTGGCATTATCTGTAAGCAAATAAACAATATATGAATGAAAATGAGGTTATTAAATTGAATAATTAATTAATAAATAAATAAAAAGACAATATAAGAAACTGAATCTCAATGATGATGAATAAACACAGACAAAGACCACAAACAAAGAATTATCAATGATCAGATATATTATATTTTTTTTTATTGATAATATTAATGAGAAAAAAAATTATTCTACTGAAAAATTGTAACAACAATTTTATAAATAAATATTAATTACAACATAATTTAATTGTAAATTAAATTTATTGTCTTTGTCAAGTACGTCAACCTAACCTCAACCAAGTAATTTATTTGCTTTTATTTATTGATAAAAAAAACTCTAATTATATTTATTTATGTACTAAATAATTAATAACAATAAAATGACATCATAATTTACATACCATTTGTCCATTTTGGGGGGTGAGTTACCATTTTTTTTTTGTCTTTGACAGTCTCGACAATGTTCATTATTTTTTCACTTATTACTCATTATTTAGCAAAAATTTATCGCATTCCATGTTTGTGACACTTTTAATAATTAATTTAACAATAAACAATAATTGTTTAAACAATTAAAATAGGTAGTGTAGAAGTTCAAAGTTAGAGCTGTCTTTTCACTCTTTCCAACAGAGAAGCGGCCATTTTGTGAACTAGTAACTCAATTCATCACTAGGCGGCGCGCCAGTATTTTTTTTTTTTTTTTAATGTTTAATGTTAAAATTTTTATTAATAATTTTTGGTGCAAAAATATGTATTTTTTTAATAAAATATATTATAATAATTTAATAATTAATAATTTTAGAAAAAAAAAAAATTACAATTGCGCTATCTGGTGCTCAAAATATTCATTAATTTCCAAGGCGTCTGTTTCTTTGTTAAAGTGAAAAGACAGCTGTGACTTCGAACTCCTGTAATATCTACTTTAATTGTTTAAACAATTATTGTTTATTGTTAAATTAATTATTTAAAGTGTCACAAACATGAAATGTGATAAATTATTGCTAAATATTCAGTAATTAGTGGAAAAATAATGAATATTGTTGAGGCTGTTGAAGTTGACCAATACAAGGTTATTTTACACAAAAATGGACAAATGGTATGTAAATTATGATGTCATTTTATTGTTATTAATTATTTAGTACATAAACAAATATAATTAAAGTTGTTTTTATCAATAAATAAGAACAAATAAATTACTTGGTTGAGGTTAGGTTGACGTACTTGACAAAGACAATAAATTTATCAATTTATTTATTAAATTATGTTGTAATTGATATTTATTTATAAAATTGTTGTTACAAATTTTTAGTACAATAATTTATTTCTCATTAATATTATCAATAAAAAAAAAATACAATATATCTGATCATTGATAATCCTTTATTTGTCGTCTTTGTCTGTGTTTATTCATCATCATTGAGATTCAGTTTTTTTTTTATTGTCTTTTTATTTATTTATTATTGATATATTGTTTATTTGTTGACAGATAATGCCAAGAAAAGTGACTAACAACATTAAATGTGCCAATATAATTTATTAAATACAATTATTATCATCTGGTACTTAAAAAATGATTCACTATGTTTGTCATTGAATCTAAAATTATGATGTGGTACAATACAACTGGTACAACTAAGACTGCTTTGAAATACCAAGTGGTAACGATAGTGACCATGTTATATAAACCTTGGTTTTTGTTATCAAGTGATTTAAAAATTGTTAAAATTAATTTACAAAATCATCTAGACAATCTACATCATATAATGCAACAACATATGATGAATGTTGTTTTAAAACAACAGTAAATAATATTACATGTTGTTAATGTTATTATTTTTTATGCTTTTTTTCAATGTACCACTTGGTATACTGATAATGGTGTGTACATTTATTTATTGATAAACTTTATTTGTTTTATTTTTAATTTCATGAGCAAAAAGCCATTTTATGTGTTGATGCTCAGACAAACATATCAAAATGTTGCGGTGTTTTGAGTGAGTAAAGTGATTGATTTGTTATTTTTATTTCAACTTGATTAATCATTTTATAGTATCATATCAAAATTATCATATTTTTTAATTATTAAATAAGCAAAATTTGTAATAAAAGTAGTGAATGTGATGTTGTGTGTGCAGTATAGTGCAGTGTACAGTGCTTCATATTACAGGTATCATTTGTTATAATTTTTAAATATAATTAAATAAGGTAAAAATATAAATATAAATAATATTAATAAAATGGTGATGTTAATAAGTGAATCAAATAAAAGTGATTATTGTGATGATTTTGTGATGTTGTTGCTGCTGATGATATATAATGGATTAATCATGAACTACGTTGGATGTATTCTGGTGACATCGTGGGAAGATGAACATCCGCTTACAAGGTAGGATTTTATTTATTTATTTT
Organism: Lysiphlebus fabarum; assembly: GCA_011426435.1. Lineage (NCBI taxonomy): Eukaryota > Metazoa > Arthropoda > Insecta > Hymenoptera > Braconidae > Lysiphlebus > Lysiphlebus fabarum. Next base: position 250,282 of record WSYQ01001116.1, read on the forward strand.
ATTGATAAATTGCATATGGTCTTGATTTTACAATCATAAGTAATAATAATTGTTGATCATGACTTATGATTTTTGAAAATCCATGATATTGTCTCTTTTATATAATTTAGGACATTCTGCTTTATTTTTTTAATTCTGATTAACATAATTCAATAGATATAATTTACATGGTACTGCTTAGATGACATGGATCATCATCATTATCATGTACATTTTATAATTATTATTATACATAAAAACATTAAATAAATTATTGATATACCTATGTATCAATATATTTACTGCTGCTTATAAAATTAATTTATAAATTTTCCAATACTTTATTTTTTTTTAATTTTCCACGAAAAATGCGCGGAAAACTCGGACTAATTTTTCCGTTTTGAAAATCTGTATATATTACCAAATGTGAAAACATCAACCAAACTAATGTATATATGTGTGTATATATTTATGTGTCCCAATGTGTACAATATAAAAAAAACAGAAATGGCTGCCTTACAGATGCATAATGTATGTTAGCCAAGTGTAAGGTGACGTGTCCGTGTGTGTTTTAATAATATTTCATTAAAAAAAAAAATATTGTTAATATGAATGCTTTTAAACGTGATAAAAAAGAAGAAGAAGATGGTAAGATATATAAATAATAATAAATTATTAGTTTAAATATTAATCAAGTTTAAAAAAATTGTTTTTTTATTGATTAAAATATTTGACAGCTTCAACTACAACCTTGTCTTAACAATAAACTAATAAAAGAAATGTTTTTTTATTTTTTTATTTTTAAATAAAACTAGGAGGTGGAAATCCATTTTCAAATCTTGAAAAAACATCAGTACTTCAAGAAGCAAGAACATTTAATGATACACCAGTTAATCCACGAAAATGTGGTCAAATATTAACAAAAATATTATATTTATTGAACCAGGGTGAACAACTTGGTACAACTGAAGCAACAGAAGCATTTTTTGCAATGACAAAATTATTTCAATCACGTGATGTTGTTTTACGTAGACTTGTTTATTTAGGAATAAAAGAATTAAGTACAGTTGCTGAAGATGTTATAATAGTAACATCAAGTTTAACAAAAGATATGACTGGTAAAGAAGATCTTTATCGTGCAGCAGCAATACGTGCGTTATGTACAATAACAGATAGTGGAATGTTAGCTGCTATTGAAAGATATATGAAACAAGCAATTGTTGATAAATCACCAAGTGTTGCTAGTGCTGCACTTGTATCATCATTACATTTAAGTGGTGTATCAAGTGACGTTGCACGTAGATGGGCAAATGAAGCACAAGAAGCACTTAATTCTGATTCTGTTATGGTACAATATCATGCACTTGGTGTATTATATCAAGCAAGAAAATCTGATAGACATGCTGTTATTAAATTAGTTGCAAAATTAATGATATCAAGTCTAAAAAGTCCATATGCAGCATGTATGTTAATAAGAATGGCATGTAAATTATTAGATGAAACAAATGAAGGTAATGAATTAATGGAATTTATTGAATCATGTTTAAGACATAAATCAGAAATGGTTGTTTATGAAGCAGCACATGCTATTGTTAATTTAGCAAGAAGTGGTATACGTGAAATTGCACCAGCAATATCAGTATTACAACATTTTTGTAGTTCATCAAAACCAGCATTAAGATTTGCAGCAGTACGTACATTAAATAAAGTTGCAATGACACATCCAACAGCTGTTACAGCATGTAATTTAGATCTTGAAAATTTAATAACTGATTCAAATAGATCAATAGCAACACTTGCAATAACAACATTACTTAAAACTGGTGCTGAAAGTTCAGTTGATCGTTTAATGAAACAAATTGCAACATTTGTATCTGAAATATCAGATGAATTTAAAGTTGTTGTTGTACAAGCAATAAGAACATTATGTCAAAAATATCCAAGAAAACATACTGTATTAATGAATTTTTTATCAGCAATGTTACGTGATGAAGGTGGTTTAGAATATAAAGCAGCAATTGCTGATACAATTATTGCTGTTATGGAAGCTAATGCTGATGCTAAAGAAGCTGGTCTTGCTCATTTATGTGAATTTATTGAAGATTGTGAACATACATCACTTGCTGTTAGAATATTACATTTATTAGGACAAGAAGGACCAAGTTCTAAAAATCCATCAAGACATATTAGATTTATATATAATCGTGTTATATTAGAAAGTGCTAGTGTTAGAGCTGCTGCTGTAACTGCACTTGCTAGTTTTGCTGCTGCTTGTCCAGATTTATTAACAAATGTTCTTGTTCTTTTATCACGTTGTCAATTAGATTCTGATGATGAAGTTAGAGATAGAGCTGCTTATTATTGTACAATATTATCAAAACAACAACAAAATAATGATTTAAAAAATATTAATATGTTAATTCATCCACCACAATTATCAACACCAAGTCTTGAAAGAGCATTACTTAATTATGTTAAAAGTAATATGGATACACCATTTGATATATCACAAATACCAACAGCACAAATAATTGAAGAACCAACACAAGTTGAAACACAATTAACATCAAGACCACAACAACCACGTCTAACACGTGAAGAAACTTATGCTGAAAAATTATCACAAGTTACACAATTAATACCAATTATAAAAGATTCTATATTATTTAAATCATCACCAGTATTTGAATTAACTGAATCTGAAACTGAATATAATGTTAAATGTATTAAACATACATTTGCTGATTATCTTATATTACAATTTGATTGTTTAAATACATTATCTGATCAATTATTAGAAAATGTTAGTGTTTCTGTTGAACCACCAGAAGGTTATGAGCTTATATGTGAAATACCATGTATTAAATTAGCATATAATGAACCTGGTACAACATATACAGTTTTACAATATCCAGATGATGTTAATTCTGGTGTTGCAACAATACCAACAACACTTAAATTTGTTGCTAAAGATTGTGATCCATCAACTGGTTTACCAGAAGCTGAACAAGGATATCAAGATGAATATATGTTAGAAGATTTAGATATAACACTTGCTGATCAAATGAAAGGAATTAAAACACGTGGAATTGATATGAATGCTGCTTGGGAATCTTGTGCATCACGTGGTTTTACATGTATTGATGATACATTTGCACTTGGTACTGATGTTACAAGTCTTGAGGGTGCTGTTAAAAGTCTTGTTGGTTTTTTGGGTCTTGAACCAGCTGATAGAAGTGATAGAGTACAACCAAATTCAACATCACATGTTTTATTACTTCATGGATCATTCCGTGGTGGTAAAGAAATATTTGCTCGTGCTAGATTAGCAATTGCTAATTCACAAGTTACAATGCAACTTTCAGTAAGATCAAAAGATCCAGCTGTTGCATCACTTGTTCTTGCATCAGTTGGATAAATTTTTTTTTTCTTTTTTTCCTTTTTTTAAATTTAATATTTTCTTATATTTTTAATTTTATTTTTAATCAAAAAAAAAAAAAAAAATGGGAAAATTAATAAAAAAAAAAAAATAATTAGTTGGATACATTAATAAGAACGTGAATTTTGATTTGGTATTATTGTTAATTAATCGTCAATATAATTATTTCAACTTTAATTACAAATATGTATGAAATAATATTTAATAAATAAATAAACAAAATATATATAATTAATAATCAAATTATTTTATTTGTATTTTTTTCTTTGATGGTGTATCTAAAACATGTATAAATAAATAATTATTGTTTTAAAAATTTATAAATATACTTGTTAATTTATGAGTGTTAACATAAAAACTTGGTATTGGTCCTAAAATTTATCATCAAATATCATTAGAAAAAATTAAATAATAACACAAATTTATATGATATCTTCAAGTTCTAATACACCATCTTTTAGTTTTGGTTGGTTGGTTGTGATGTGAGTTGATGATTTCGATGATTGTTTTTGATAATTAGATTTATCATTTTGAATATCACAATCCATTAATATTGCTGAAGGTTCAGATGTAGCTTGAATGCTCTTAATTATGTTATTTTATGTTTCTGTATGCTCAGTTTTATCATCATTATCATCTTCTAAGTCCAATTGTTCATTCAGTTCATGGAGGTCTATAATCATGTAAAACTCCATGATTCATGTCACATTTCTGCACCAAGTGCATTTTAACTTCTGTTAAAATTAATTATTTAATTATATTTTTTTTTACGTTGATTCAAACAACAACAAGATTCACGTGGTGTAGACAAATGTATAAACAAATTTCCACATACACATACACACACTATTTACAAGTTTATTGGTAGTTTTCAAAAATAAATAATACAATTTGTCGGCGACACATAATTGTAGTGGAAACACATCTTGAAAATTTTTTTTTTATTTTTTATTTTATTTTATTTTTTTCCCAAACATTGTGCATCGTGTTTAACTGTGTTTAACCTTCATAAAAAGGTTTTTTGCATTTATAAAAATGGCTTCTGTACTCAATGATGTCGGCAAATCAATTGAAAAAAATGTAGATGAAGAAATTGATGATGTTGTTGATGATGAAAATGATACTGGTGCTGTAGATGCATCTAAAAAGAAGAAAAAGAAAAAAAAGAAGAAGAAGAACAGTATGTATTATTTGATTAATTTTTATATATTTTTTACACTCAATTCTATTTTAATCAATTACGACTGACAATGTGCGTTCTAGTATAAAATTTTATATTTTTAAATCAATAATATAATTAATTAAAATAATAATAGGTATAATTATAAATACTATAAATATTATTATTTTAAATATACAATATTATGTATTGTAAATTATTTATAATTAGTTAGTTAAAATTAATTATTTTTATTTTGATTTATATTTTTTTTTAGCTGAAACTGTTGAAGCTACAACTGGTGCAGATACAGTTGATGAAAAAAAAACTCAAGAAAATGGAGCTGATGAAGGTAAATTAAATATAAATAAGTAATTTTTTTTCTTAATATTATTATTATTATTATTAAATTATTAAATAAATAATAAATTTATAATAATAATTATTATTAATTAGTAGTTCCAGCTGTAAATGGTGAAAATGGTGAAAATGAAGAAGTTAAAAAAAAGAAAAAACGTAAACCCCGTGGAAAAGGACCAAAACAACAAACAGATCCACCAACAATAAAAATTTCAGATTTGTATACAGATGGAAATTTTCCAATTGGACAAATAATGGATCATCCATCAGCTGCTGGTGTTGATGATAAAACAGCTAAAGATCGTTTTACAAGTGAAGAAGCACGTGCACTTGATCGTATGCAAAATGATATTTATAATGAAGCTAGACAAGCTGCTGAAGCTCATCGTCAAACAAGAAAACATATTCAACAATGGGTAAATTATTTACTTGGTTTTTTTTTTTTTTTCTTCAAATTATTAACAACAATGTATTTATTTATTTATTTAATATTATAAATTATTTAATTTAGGTAAAACCAGGAATGACAATGATTGAAATATGTAATGAACTTGAAAATACAGCAAGAAAATTAATTGGTGAAGATGGATTAAAAGCTGGTCTTGCATTTCCAACTGGTTGTTCAAGAAATCATTGTGCTGCTCATTATACACCAAATGCTGGTGATACAACTGTATTACAATATGATGATGTTACTAAAATTGATTTTGGTACACATATTAATGGACGTATTATTGATTGTGCATTTACATTAACATTTAATCCAAAATATGATAGACTTATTGAAGCTGTACGTGATGCAACAAATACTGGTATTAAAGCTGCTGGTATTGATGTACAATTATGTGATGTTGGTGCTGCAATACAAGAAGTTATGGAATCATATGAAGTTGAAATTGATGGTAAAACTTATCAAGTTAAATCAATTAGAAATTTAAATGGACATTCAATATCACCATATCGTATACATGCTGGTAAAACAGTACCAATTGTACGTGGTGGTGAAGCAACTAGAATGGAAGAAAATGAATTTTATGCTATTGAAACATTTGGTTCAACTGGACGTGGTCTTGTTCATGATGATTCTGATTGTTCACATTATATGAAACGTTTTGATGCTGGTTATGTTCCACTTAGACTTCAAAGTAGTAAATCACTTTTAAATACAATCAACAAAAATTTCAGTACTTTGGCTTTCTGTAAACGTTGGTTAGATCGTGCTGGTTGTACCAAGTATCAAATGGCTCTTAAAGATCTTTGTGACAAAGGTGCTGTTGAAGCTTATCCACCATTAGTTGATGTAAAAGGTTGTTATACTGCTCAATTTGAGCATACACTTGTTTTACGTCCAACTTGTAAAGAAGTTATTTCACGAGGTGATGATTATTAAAATTAAAATAATAATTATTACAAAAATTTTTGTATTTCATATTTTTCTGATTTTATTAATTGATGAAAAAAAAAAAAATAAAAAAATAAAAAAATCAATTGAGTGTATTCAATTGACAATCATATAAATTCTCGTGAATACTTTTTTTTACAAATTAATTGTGTATTGAGAATTATTATTAATGTTAATTCAATAATAAAAAAATAATACAAAATGGTAAATATTTTTTTTTTAATTATATATATTTATTTATTGTACAATTATTATCATTATTGAACGTATTTTTTTTTTTTTTTTTTCTTTTTTCAAAATATTTTGATTATTATTTTTTTCATTTTTAATAGCACCTACAAATGGCTGCTAATAAATTTATTTAAATAAAACTATTTGTTTTATTTAAAAAAATATATACCTATATATCATCAGATCTTTGAATTTAACTTTGTGCTCGTAAGAAAGAAAAAAATAATTGAGGTCTAGGAATTTGACAATTAGGTATTTTATTAATAATAAACAAAAATTGATTAATAACATAAATTTAATAAATGATTAATAATTTAAATAAATACAAAGTGATTTGTCTTTTTTTATTGCTTATTATTATAATTAATTTTTTTCAAAATTTAAATAATTCAGGTTTGGTCCCTGTTATTGAGACATTTCACTTTGAATTATTTAATTTATTCAAAAAAAAAAAAAAAAGAAAATACTAGAAAACCTACAATATTTTAAAAATTTTAATAACAATAAATTCTATTAAAATTAATTATCATTATATTATTTAGTTTAATTAGCATTGTAAAAGGAAAAAAAACAATTTGATATTAATTATTTGAGGGACATTAATTATTATCATTAATTTACAATGTTAATATATAATATTTTATAAATGCTGGACAAGTGGTCCTTATAATGCCCCAGTCAACATTGGTTCAATGACCGATCTACATAAATTTTCTCTCATTTTAATTTATTACATTTTTTTTTTTTTTTTTAAATATTATTTTTACACAAACAAATCTCAGTTTTTAAAAAAAAAAAAACAAAAAACATTATCTAAAAGAATTTCATTCATTATATTTTATAAATCAATTAATTAAATTTCCAGTTATCTTTGATTTTTTTTTTCTTCTTTTTTTTTTTTTTTTTTTATCATCATATATACACAGCCCATAAGATATATTTTTTGAAAATTTAATTATTATTTTATTATTTTGTGTATTTAAAAAAAAAAAAATTAAAAAATTAATTATATTAACTCCGATTTATGACTTGGCTCTTTATTGTTTATTAATTCTCTTTCTCTCTCTCTCATTGTTTTTTTATTATTTTTTTTGTTTTTATTATTTAATAAACTTTGATAATTAATTTTTTTAAAAAATTATATATTAATTTAATTATTGAGAATCCGTGCGAGTTCTTAATTTAGCACGTGCTGTAACCAATGGATTTGGTGGTTCAATAATTTTTGGATTTTCCTGTAAATCAAAACAAATAATAATTAAAAAACATATTTTAAAATTAAAAATAACATAATTATATTATTAATAAAAAAACTAACTGATAGTTCAAGTTGTTTTGCTCGTTGTTCAAGTGCACGTTGTAATGCTGTCCTTGGATCATCTTTATATGTTTCTTCACGATTTTTTTGTGATTCACGTCTAAGTTCTGAATCACGTTGACGACGTTCAAGTGCACGTTGTAATTCACTTTTTTGATTTAAAACATTTTTTCCTCTTAAAAAAAAAAATATACATATATTAATTTATATATAAATAAATTTGTTTTTTTATATATAATTATTAATTATGTATTTTATAAACTTACATTTTCTGATTGAAGAGTAATTCTCTACGGAGGTCTTTGTGGTTGTTGGATATGAGGCACGGATTATAAGGCTTACGAGGTAAAATAATACCATCTGGACCCATATGAGGTTCTGGTGGTGGTGGTGGTACTCCCATGACAGGTGCCATGTCTTTTTCTATAAAACAAAAACAAATAATTTATATTTATATATATATAAAATTAAATATATAAATAATTATTAAAACCAACTTCCATATTTATGAGGTGATAAATCACCTTCAAGATATGCAACTCGTGCTTTAACTGAATTAACACAACTATCCTCGCACATTACTTTTAAAATAATGCTTATAAAATAATTTACTTGTCATATTCTATCATAATATCAAACTATTTTTTATATATTGTTATTTTTTTTATCCGTTACATAGGGCTTCATATACTAATTGAATATATATATTTATATCGTAGGCAGAGTCAAGGTAAACCACTAGCAAGTAGGTGGTAATCATTATAAAAAAAAAAAAAAGATCTGCATATAATTTATCATTTTTTTTTTTTTTTTTTTTAAGACAAAGTTCCTCTTTACATATTGATTATAAATTTATTACGCAATAATAATTTTAATATCACTAGAAAAATACTCAGCTTCACCTGCATGACGTCAAGTCTCAGTTAATAAGATAAAAAAAAAAATATGTTTATTTCAATTATTCAGGGTCATTATTGTGTGTATATTAAAGATAAAATTGTTTTTCTTTTATATATATATTTTTAATGGCCTTTGAAAATATGTATATCTAAGTGAAAAAAAAAAAAAAAAAAAGTTAAATTAAAATTATGACGGTTTTTTAAATACAAAATAAATAAATAAAAGATATAATTTTTTTTGTTTAAATAATTTATTTAAATAAATTATTAATTTATTGTTAAAAAATAACAGAAAAATTTATTATTTATAAAAACAAGTAGACCGAAACTTGGTATATTGATATATAAATTGTAGAAAAAAAAAAAAAACATTTAATTTTTTTAAAAAACAAAAAAAAAAATTTTATAAAATTTTAATTGTTAGTTATTAATGTCTGGTAATTAAATTTTATAATTTCTAGTTTAAATAATTACTTGACACAAGTATATAAAAACATTCCTATTGATTTTTTTTTTTTAAAAAAAAAAAAAAAAGGGTGGTCATGGTCATTGACATTAAGTAAACGCTTTCACCGACAATTATTTATAAAGAAATTTTTTTTTTTTTTTTTAAATGGTCCAGTAGACAATACATCATTACACCTCAACAACTTAATATATATATACTCGTTATTTATTATTAAAAAAATTATAAACTTAAGTATTTCAAATGACTTTCATTAACATAATTTAAAAAAATTTTTTTTGTGATATAAAACATCAATTTATTCAATTGCAATTTTATTATTATTATTATGAAAATTTCATCAGGATATTAATCGTGAAATTTCAATCATATATTGAATGATGATAAAATTGGAGTGAAATTGTGCATTAAGATGGGTAAAATCATAAACGTTTTGTGCATATTGGCAAATAAAAAATATCAATATCCTGATGGAAAATGACAGAGTATATATTTATTATAAAAAAAAGTGGAAAAATTTAAAAATACATATTTTATATTAAATATATATTTTTATCAATAAATATATTTACATTTCAATGTCAAGGTAAAAATACAAAGATAATTTAAATAAATTTCTATTGTTTTAAAAATGCAATTGAAATTTTATTAAAAGTGAAAATAATATTAATATAAAATGTCAACTAAATGAAAGTAAAAAAAAAATATATAATAAATATTTAATTAAATTAATAAGTATTATTTCTAGAAGAAAAAATATAAAAATTGTTGTCATTTTAAATTAATAAGGAAGTATATATGACACACTTTCTCAAATTATTTTAATTAAAAATAAAAAAAAAAATAGCAAATAAATAATATAATCTTAGTAAAATATTTAATTAAATAAATAAACATATTTTTTTTTTTTACAATAAAAAGAAATTATTTATTTATCTTGTGATTTATTATTTGATAATAGATATTTTATACAAGTATTTAAAATTCACATATACATTGTATTATATTGCATTTAAAGTATTATAAGTTCAATTAAATAAATGTATATGTGAATCCTATCAATAAAATAATAATCCATTTATACATGATTGAATGAATTAGTATGTGACCTCAAATAATTTTCAAACATAATTTTAAATTTTACTGAATTAATTTAAATATTTATCTTATTAAATAAATTACAAAATAAATAAACAGTTATGATAAATTTTAGCAATATATTTATTGAATTATATTATTTGTTTATTTATATTTTTATATAAATTCATTCAACCCAAATGATATATATTTAATCTAAACCGGTTATAAAACGGAAGTACATAATATTATTTATTTTTTTTATTTTTTTATAACTTGTCTGTCTATATTAATTCAACTACATATAATATAAATTTTAAATTAATTTATTAATTAATTAATTGTAACTAAAATTATGTCTATCCCCTTTGTAACAAGTTAACACAAAAAAAAAAAGAAAGGTCAATTGAAATAAATTTTATTGTCGTCGGTAAAACATCAAATATATATATATATAAATTGACATTTAAAATAAATAAATTTGACAATTTTATAATATATTATTTATTTTTTTAATGATTACTTGATTATATATATATATTTTTTTTTTAATAACTCACCTTTTTTCAATGACTCACAGCTGTCTGGGTTATTTTTTTTAATGCCGTTTGTAATCACCTGTAAAAAAAAAATAATAAAATAATTAACATTATTAAAATTATTATTTATTCAAGTGTTTATATTTTTAAATAATAAATTTTTTTTTTTTTTTTTTTTTTTAATAAACAAATTTAACAATAGAAATTTAAAATATATATTTATTTATTTATTTTAAATAAAATTATATTATGAGACTATATATATATAAATATATTTTTTATATTTTTATTCATGCTTCGATTATTATAAGATTCATAATAATTATTATAAAGCAAGTTTGATTGTATATAGAAATGAAAGAACAAGTACTTGTTTATACAGGAACTTAATTACTTGTTTAGTTAGTTGAGAAAAATGAAAGTCTTGAGAGTATACTTAACATCAATTTAGTAATAATTAACAACTAATATTTTTAATAAAAATATAAATTTTTTTTTATTGTTAAATTATTATAAAGTTTTGACATAATGATAAGTATATATATGAAAAATAAAAATATGTGTCACTAAAACTTGGCATGATGGCTTGTAACAGTTACTCGATTTTTTTTTATTTTTTATTATTTTTGCGTGACTCAGACTAGCTGTGTTTTTTTTTTTTTTCTATGCTGTCCAAAAAATTGAAAGAGACATAGTAAATGGGAAAATATTGGAAAATCGATTGGAAAATTCTCCGACGTAGACTAAACTAAAGACGATGTTGAGTAAACTAAAGAGTGAATAAAAAATAAAATATATATTGTCATACAAATATATTTTATTATTTATTTAACCTTTGAATTGAAAGATCATGAGAATTTAACAAAAATAATTAAACAATGATTGAAAAATATTGTTGATTAAAAAATAAAAATGATTATAGTTAAATAAGTATTATATAATTTTTAAATAAACAAAACAAACAATTATCAAAGTTTTTTCAACAATCCACGTGTATATATATAAATATTATATTGTCACATCTATTTTAATACTAATTTGTTTTTAAAATACGGAAATACATGTATACAAACTTTTAATTATTTCATCATACAAAAAGTGTATTATCATTTATTATATATTTTTAACTATTTTATTTTTAAATAAAATATTTAAAATAAAATATTAATGATATTTTAAATGTCACGAAAATATATGATTCATAGATTATTTTTATTTATTTATTTTTTATTTTTATTTAATTATTGTTTAAAAAAAAAAAAAAAAGTATTATCATGATATTTAATTATTTAAAATAATAGTATTTTAGTAGTTTTTTTTTTTTTTTTTTAAATTTTTTATTTTGCTAAAAATTTAATAATACTGTATTGAAACGAGTTCATATATAAGTTAGTAAAGTATACTTAATAAAATGACATGACATTGCCCGATAATACCATTAACTTGAGTTACTCATCATCAGAAATGTGAACCATGTAACGGGTTACCGCCCCACTGTCTTTCTTCATCAACTCGTTACTTATTCTATACACATGCAATTACAAATATACGTATATGTATTTATTTATTTATAATTTACAATAAGTGTGTTGATAATAATATCCGTATAACCGAGTCACCAGGTTTATATACTATTGTTGTAAATTCACACAAAACTTGTCACACACTCTCATATATATAAAGCAAAATATTCTAAACAATTATAATATATAATAAAAATAAAAATATTTAAATATTATCTTATCAACAAATAAACACTCTTTTATAAATTTATTTATATATTTATTTTTTTTTTCACCTAAAATAATTAAAATTAAATTTTAAAATATATTTATGTTTGATAGTTGATGAACTTTGATCATGAATTAATAAATCAGTAATTTAAAATTTTATCACTATTTTAAAATATTGATAAAAAAAAAATAAAAAAAAACATTTAAAAATAATAATTACCAATAAATTTTGAAGGTTGAAATTTTTTTTATCATTTTACTCCAAATCAAATTATTTTAATTGTTTTTTTTTTTTTTTAAATGAATAATTTAACAAACTATTTTTAACACTTTGATAATATAAAAATTGTAAATCAAGTTTAAAAATGTAATTGAGTTTGTTGATGATGATGATGTAGAAATGATTGAGGATGTTTGTTAATTTCCTCAGAAAAAAAAAAAATAATAATTATAATATAAAAATAAGTGAATGAGATAAGACTCGTAACGATGCACACAGTTCGAGAGCGTGTTAGCAACCAGTGTTACCACAGCCAATTGTGAAAGTGTACCTCGGCCAGAAGCAAAAGTGTACCTCCTGGCACAAAAGTGTACCTCCAACTTAACTCTACCCTTTTCCGGTAGAGAGCAGCACTTTTAAACCATTTTTTTAAACTAAAAAACTAGATGTCACTACCTATATTAATTTAAAAAATTTATATATTATAAATGATTATTAACAATAATTTATTTTATTAACTTTTTTTTTTTAATAAAATCCTCAAATGTATCATCATCTTTAAAATGATGAGCAACTTCTGGTAACATTCTCCATTCAGAATTTAGTGCTTTGACGAGATATTTGAGACTCAATAAAAACTGATTCAGGCTTATTCGTAGTATTTATTTCAATAATAGAATTATTATCTTCAAGTCCATGTACATCTACCCTGGTTGTTATTTTATTCACTACCTCTGGTACTGGTGTACATACTGTATCTGGGGCTTTGTGAACTCCCACTACAAATCTATCCTCATAAAACATTATATATAAATTAAATTAATGAATAAAGAAAAAATTAATTATAATGATTAAATATCTCATTTAATTTTCTATTAATTACCTGTCCATGATAATTTAGTAATTACACAAAAATTAAATGCAATAGTAAATAAAAATATTTTTCAGTCATAGAAAAAAACCTAAACAGAAACACAACGTGTTGAGACTTAATGCCTTTGTGTATTGGGGGTGATGTGTTTTTTTTTTTTAGTTTCTTTCTTGGAATAAAAATAAAAAAATAGAACCAAATAGAACTCGAATTGCATCCAGAAAAAAAAAATTTCATTATTGCCGACATAAAATGGCCGACTTCTAGTCGGGGGAAAAAGTGTACCTCCAAAAACAAAAGTGTACTTTTGTACATCGGCTGGCAAAAGTGTACCTCAAAAGGTACAACTGTACCTCGTGCGGCAACGCTGTTAGCAACTGAAGTAAAATTGTGGTGTATATATGTATAAATTTGTTGTTGTTTGTTGGTTTGTTATATACGCACGTTTGATAATCTAGCCAGGAAAATAAACGTGGTTTTAAATCCCACGAGGACTTTCACTTGAATCAAATTCAATCATGTTGATGACAGTATAAATATACTGGCTTATCAATTGCCTATCATCTGCAATGATAATAAAGTAGTTCATGTTGCAAAGGGGAGAGAATTTTTTTATATTTTTTTATTTTATTTTTCGCTACAATGATTTTTTTAAATATATTTTTATTATTTATTTACTTGAATATATTATATACAATGGTACTTGGTTATCTATTGTTTATTTTTTTTTTTATTTTTTTTATTTTTTTCTATATTACACATTTGATTATATAAAATAATTTTGTATATATTTAAAATTATATTTATAAATTTAAATATATTTATTTGTTAAATAAAAAAAAATATAAATAATCAAATTTTTTTATTATTGTGGTATATTTATGGGTGAATGTCCTGGGCTTTGTTGAATGTCGGCATGACAAGTCAATCGGAAAATCAATGTGGTCATGACTTCAACTGTAACATTTAGCCAAAAATAATTATAATAATAAGTTTAAAATTGTTTATTTAAATAAATATATTTGATTATTTGATTTTAAAATATTTTTAAAGATAATTAAACAATATAATCAGTTTTAAAAATTTGTTATCAATATTTTATCTTTTATGTTTTATTTTTTTTTATTTTTTAAATATATTTTTATCATATTTAAAATATTATGTGAATAATAATTTTACTGAGAAAAAAATTATTTTTTTATTATTTAGTTAAATTTTATTTATAAATTTTTAACTTGTCGTAAAACTTTCTTTTATTTTATATTTTTATTTATCATAAAATTTGTCATTCAACAGATTTTATTTTTTTATCAAGTCAATTTTTTTTCTGAATCTTATAATCTTTAAAAACTATGTGCATGAAAAATTATTATATATTTATATGATTACCTTATGGGATTCACTTGAAAAAATATATGTCTAATAAATTATATTAGTCATAATTCAAAATAAAAATCAGATTTGGTTGTACCATTATGACTGTGTTAATTTTCTATAACTGTTTTTTTTTTTTTTTTTTTTTTTTTTCAAGTCATAAACTTTAATCTAAAGAATATATTTTTTTTATTTTTGCAAATTTATTATATTATATATTAATATGTTCTTGGTAAAATTTTATAACTCAATAAAAAAAAAATAATAATATAAACTTATAAATAATTTATTTTCTTTTTTTTTAAATTTATTTATTAAAATTACTATCAAAAAATAAAAATATATTTTAATAATATATATTAATAATTTTGAATAAATAATTTATTAACTCTCATAATGACAATATAAAATAACTCTTACTTTTTATTTTTAAATTCATGGTAAAGTAATTGAAAATATTTTAATCAATTTGTTATCAGAATATACCAAGAAAATTTTAACAATAGAAAAGTTTTTTAAATCTTTTATTAATATATCACCAGACACCTTGAAACTTGAAAACAATTGATAATAATATCATATTTCAATTGTAACATTGAAAATTTGAGACGTTAAAAATTAATATTAAAAAAAAAATATATACGAATAGCAATCTTGATGTGATCTTCATGGAAAATTGCATAAAGTCGTTAGTTTAAAGTATCGATTTATCATTTTCCTGTGAAATTTAACAACGATAAAAGTGAAAATATGTGATAGATATGATGATGATGATGATGATGAAAAATAATAAGCGAGACAATGATCCCAAGACAAGAGCAACAACTCATTATTTTACATATACACTCTCACTTTTATATTAAAATCCTTTCTATAATACAACAAACGACCATGTCAATGCACCTAAATAAGAAAACTTTTAATCAAAATAAATCCTCAACATGGTATTCAACATTTTTGTTGTTATTTATTATTATTTTTTTTTTTTTTGTCTATGGAAAGCAAAAAAAAAAAAAAATGAAAAATTGCATCAACATGTTTTTATGCAATTATGATGAAATTTTTTTATCATTTTATTATTTCCATTTCAGTGAAAGCATTATTGAGTGAAATTTAAAATTTTTTAATTATTTATTATTTTTTTTGCATAAAAATTTCATAATAAAAATTATTATAATTTTTTTGTTATTCAATTTTTTTTAAAAATATTTATAAATAAATTTTTTTTTTTAATTTTTTAAAATTTTTTTTATCAATAGAAAATAAATTTTCTGGTGTAGTGCTTAAACAACTCGACCAAATCAGGTTTTGAATTACGGTATATTTAAAAAGTATTTTCTATACGCGAATTTACCACTGTAACGAGCTCAAGTGGTTCGTTTTTTTTCTATTTTTTATTTATTTATTTATTTATTTACTAGGGTGTTCAAGTGGTCAGTCTCATGGCCTTTGCACTCATAGAAATCATTTTTTTTTGTCTTTTTATTTACAGAAAGAGACTTTGTAAATAAAATAATTAATTAAAAAAATGAAAAAGACATGAATTTAATAAATGTAAACGGGTTAACATGATGAACAAACAAAAGGTCAATTAATTATTAAAAAATTAAATGAAAATGTAGTTTAAAAAATAAAGAAAAAAAATTAATTTACTCTATAAAATTAACAATTTTTATCCAAGGTTTACTTTTTAAAAATAGAACAAAAGTACATGAGGAAATAAATAAAAAATCTTTCAAGTTAATTTTAAAAAAGTATAAAATCAATTTCCGTTGTAAATTTTTTTTTTTTTTTTATATTTTTAATTTCGTCAATATTGGAATGATCAATGTCAGTATTCAATGTTTTGGCATTGGTATATTAAATTTGTAATAAAAAAATTAATTAAAAATTGATGAAAATTCAAGGTAAAAGTATATTTTTTTTAAAATCAAATACGATTATCAGGATATTAATTATTCACATGTAATTTGACTTAAATTATGAAAGTAAATTAAAAGACTTTTTTTTTTTTTTTTTTTAAATAATTCTCAAACATAAAATCCAAATTTTTATATTTTTATTTTTCAAGTATTAATGATAATTACTTGGATTATAAAAAAAAAAATGATAAATAAACCCAAAGCAATCAAAGACATATATTTTTTTTTACGATTCAATTTATTTATAAAGGAAAAAAATATATATATTTTTATGATGTCTGTGAATAGAGTCTTTATTTAATAATTAAAATTATCAATGATGAAAATATTATGCAGTGTTATATTATATAAAATTAATTAGTCTTGATTGTAAGATTTGTTATTTAAAATATAACCATTTTTTTAATCTTATCATTTACACATGACAAATAATTATTGTCAGCTATTTCCTTGAAATAATAAATACTGATAAAATTATCTAAATTTATTTAAATATATAAATAATAAATATAACAAACTAAAAAATAAAGAAAAAATAAAAAAAAAAAAACCAAGTAAATAAATATAAATTTGATTATAAAAAAATGTTTATTTTAAAAAAAAAAAATAAATAAACATAACATATACTTATAAATAAAAAATTATAATTAAAAATTATTAATATAAATACGAATCTAGTATTTATTTTGCCACACCCACACGATGAATCTTATTTATATTTCTATTTTTAAATTTAACTCAAAACCCTTCAACAACATACCAACAAATATTTTATTGTAATTTTATTATAATGTTTTTAAATTTTTTTTATTTCAAGTGAAAGTTTATTATTTATACAACTTGATTTTTCAATTATGCAATTTATTACATTGTGTTTTTTTATTAATGATAAATATTATATCATCATGCTAATCATTTTTGATATGATATTTCTTAATATATTTTCATTAATTATTTATCAATTTTAATTGGGTTATATTATAAATAATTTTACAAATTGTATATATATAATATTAATTTAATTTAATATTAATTTTTTTTTAAATTCTTTTTAAATTGACACGAGGTCAAAAACGTGATGACAAACAAAACGAATTGAAAAAAAAAATATATGTCGTAAAGGCTACGTGTCTTATCATTGAAATATATTGACCCTCAAATACCTCTTTGGCATCATTTAAACAAGAGGAAATAATTAATTTAAAAAAATAAAATAATATTGTGGTAAAATAAATTTTGAATTTTTCAATTTAATTGGAATATATTTAATAATAATAAATTATGTAATTTCACAATATTATCATTGACATATAAAAATGTTTTTTTTTTTTTTTTTACATAATTATTTTGTGTGTGAATATTTTTTTTTTTCTTTTTAACCATAAACATAAAGAATTCATTCAACAGAAAATTTAATGGATAATGTTGATGACAGTGGCTTTTGTTACTAGTATATATTTAAATTTATATATTTAAGTTTACATATTGCATTACAACTTCAATGAATGTCTTTAAATAAATTTTATAAATATTTAAAGTAATATTTATAAATTTAAAAATATACTTATGTTTTCTTTGTTTATATAGAAAATTTAATCAAGCTAACCATACGATAATTTATTTTTAAATAAATTAATTTAAAAATAAATTTTTCATTTACCTCATGTTGAGTATAATATATATGAAAAAATAAAAAATACAAACTAATTATAATCTAAATGTGTATACATTTTGTTTTACAGTAGAAAAATTATTTTGTTATTTTGAAAAAAAATAAATAAAATTGAATAAATAATACTGATTGAAATTGAGGATAAAAAAAAAATAAAAATATTTTCAATATGAGCAAATGTACCTGTAGGATTAAATAAAAATTTTAAACTTGAGATGATCCTAGACCTACGACATTAGTTAAAGTCTTGAGAACACATTCAAAAAAATTTTATCCCACGAAATATAAAACTAACAAAATTTTTCATAGTTCTATTATACAATACATAATGTATGCTGAAAAATGAATGAAGATGCATTGTAAAGTATTTAGATGATTTAAAATATTTTTTAAAATCTCAGGTAGATTATAGAAAATTTTATAAAATAAACTGGCCATTGAAATTATTGTCAATGTCTTGACAGTTGTATATATATATTTTAGTCTATTGAACAAATTTACCACGTGTCATTGTAATTTCTTTTTTTCTTTTTTGAAATAATAAAATATATAAATTGATATTAATCAAAATCATTCAACAGTTTTACAAAATAAATTAAATAAAAATGAAATAAATTATATATTATATCAAACTATGTAGCTAAATTTTAACTATAAAAAGTCAAACAATATATTTAATAATTTAATTAAAAAAAAAAAAATAAATGAGTTATAAAAATTGTATGAATTTAAAAAATATATCAAAGTCTATATTTGGATATCTATAAACCAACTCAATATATGGTTCATTGTGAAATTTCATGGAGAAATATAATCGAAGAAAAGGTAACATTTCTGCACAACCTGTATATTTATATATCATCATCATCATCATAATCATGATGATGATGATGATGATGATCATACAACGCAGACCAAAAAAAATAATAATAAAAAAACTCCAACAACCGGGCAACACATATAGACACACACTTTTGCACAACCAAGAATCTCAAGACACAGGTGTAGGGGGTACTGGTTTTCCTGACTACTTTTTTTTGTTAAATTTTTTTTTATATTTTTAAAGACGACAGAGATCCAGCAATATAACCCAGCATCCTGCTGATCTCTGAAGTGTACACAAATACACACTGATATTTTGTATAAAAAAAAAAAAAAAAAATTTATCAAAAAAGCCTACATATATTAAATATAAAATTATAAAATTTAATTATTATAAAAATGCAAAATTTTAACTTTTCATTTCATTAAATTTTCTTAAAATCACTGAAGCAAAAATATATTCACATGCATTGTGTAGAAAAAAAGAAAAAAAAAAATTATATAAAAATATTTTTTAAAATATCTTTATTGTTTTGATGTTTTAAATAAATTTAATTGATAAATTAATTCACTAATTTAAATATGGAAAAATAAAACAAACCTCTTTGGTATTTTTACAGGATACTGATGATGTTGATGATGTTGATGTGATCGATAATGTTGTTGTTGTTGTTGATGATGATGAAGTTGCTAGTGATATTATTATTGTTGATGATGATGATGATGATGAAGGCACTTTAATTGTTTGATCGTATTGTAAAACAACGTTATTACCACCGGTCTTGTTCTTATCCCGTTCGTAACTGACCAAAGTCGACGACGAAGAGTCTCGATTCTCATTCGTTGTGATCAACGCCTCCTTCTCTTCTTCCCTACTCTTTAAATCATTATGATGTTGGTCTTGGTCTTGGACTTGGTCTTGGTCTTGATCTTGGTCTTGCTTCCTGAAGTATTTCAATGTTGTTTTATTTGAAATATTATTGTCGTTGTTGTTGTTGTTGTCGTAGTAATCATTATCATCATCATTGCTCTTGTGAATTTGCAATGAATCTTGGTCACGGTATGATATTTCTTCGTTTTTTGATATCTCACACATATCCAATAGTTTTACAAGTGTGATATTCAAGTCACACACTTATTTTATTTATTTATTTAACAAACTTGTATATATATATATGTTACCACAAACTTGATACACTCGATTACTTACTTACTCATTTACTTACTTGTCGATTTGTACTTGATTTTCATTTACTTTTTTATTTATTTTTTCAAAGTGAATTAATAAAAAAAAATTAATTATTTTCATCAAGGAGCAATGACCCTTTAAGCCATTTGAATAATTAAAATTTCACTTAAATTAATTTTATTAAAAACATAACGATGTTATTAATTTTTTTTTTAATACAAAAAATTAAGTAATTTGCAAATAATTAATGTAAAATAATATTAAATTTTTCTTTTTGTAATTTTATTTATTTTTTTTTTAAATTATTAATTAATTTATTAATATATATTTATTTATTTAACCAATAAAAATAATAACAAATTTTATCCTAATATATATTATTATTTTTTTATTTTTATATAAATATATGACATCATGCTTTAAAGTATTTCCGGAGCACGTGTTTTTTTTTAAATTAAAAAACAAAAAAAAAAAAGAGTTTCAATATGCAGAATAATAAGAGTAACTAACAGATAATAAAAATAAAAACCACATAAAATTTAAATGATGTGGTGGACACCCGTTGATTAAACCGTGTGAAGTTTAAATAAAAATAAATATGATATTAAAGCTCAAAGTTCAAGGGTAAATTAAAATTATAATAAAAAAAAAAAAAAAAGTATAAAATTAAATAATATAAATAGAAATAAATAAATATAAATCTTACTTATTTATCAAACTATTATTTTGTTTTTTGTTTCATTTTTTGTACGTCATAACTTTTTTTTGTTTTTAACACTTAATTTATTCACTTTAATTGTTTATAAAAATTATTATTTTATAATTTTATTGATAATAATATTAAAAATATTGTTTAAATTGAGTCAGTGCGTCATCCGGTACAGACACATCTGTCGTTACTTTTTTTTTTGTTCCACTTGGTTCGCGTCCCTTTCTACCCTTATGAATTTTTTTTTATTTTTTATTTTCCCACTACGTCAATTTTTCCCTTCTGTCCTAACAAATACACACACACATATATACACATTAATATAAATATTATTCATAGATATATATCACACACTAGTCTAGTCGTCTATGAAAAAAAAAAAAAAAAAAAAAACAAAAAAAACCCCTCTCTATTTGGCATGACAAACCAAGGGGATGAAACAAGACAAAGAGGGTTGTAGAATGGCCTTGTATATCTCTCATTTCCACCCTTGATAATGATAACATGATAATATAACAACATTTTATACGCATGCGTTAAATGTTTTTTTTTTTTATAGAAAGTATTATATTAAAATTCTACAATGCAAGATGTATATCAAGAACTTTAATACAAGTATTACTGCATTGTGAAAAATAATTTTTTTACATAAAAACTTTTATTATTTGTGTTTATACAGATTAAATGATAAAATTTTATGTTTAAAATTAATATTATTGTATTTTATTTAGATGAGGATTAAATAATGATAATGTACTAAAAATTTATTGTAAATTTAATTTTTTTTTTATATAAAAAAAACCAAATATGTGAAGTTTAAAATTTATCAAGATTTTGTAGAATTCTATATATACTGACAGTCGATTAAAACAAATTTTTTATAAATAAAATATTTAAAAAAAAAAAAATTATTTTTAAGCAAAAGTTATTGTAAAAAATTAATAAATAGAAATTAAAAGAATTAATTATTTAATTATTAACTATATTAATTTAAAAATAAAATTTATTAATATTTAGTAATAAAAAATTGCATAGAAAATACGTAGATATACATATTATATATTTATATGTCAAGAAATTTTTTTATTGGTGTATACTTTAGTCACTGATAAGAATTTAAACAAATCAAAATTTGTTTAGAAACTAGTTAAATCCAAACATAACTGGTTTAAAATAAAAGTAACGCCTTTGGAACATGCTTTTAATATAAAAGGTGATATTTTTTAAATATAATATTCATTAGTCATTTAGACAAGTTGATTATATCAATAACCAGTTGATTAACAATTAATTAGTTAATTTAAAAAATTTATAAATATAAAATTGTTAAAAAAAAATTTACTGAAAAATTAAATTAATATATATATATAATAGGTAAGTAAAAATTTATTATTTATTTTACAATTAAAATTTAAATAAAATTATTAAATAAAATTTTTTATTTCAAATAAAATAGTAAAATGATTTTAAAAATTAAATCTTCAAGTTATTTTTATTTGTCAATGACAATAATAATTATATTGATAAATAATTCATTGGAAATAAATGATAATGATATGAATAAAAAATTAATGAACAAATCAACAAAAGAAAATATTGAAATGAAATTACTTGAACCATTACCATCTGATATTGATACAATTATGGCAGAATATGGTGATGATGATGCTATGCAAGATTTGATAATACGTCTTGGAGCTGTTTCAATGTTTAGTTATCCAGCTCCAGCTGGTCCAGCAATTGGTATTGTGTTGACATTATTTGTTGAATTATTATTATCATATCGTTATAAATCAGAAACAGAAACACCAATTGATACAAAAAAATTTGCAAAAAGTATACGTGAATTACAAAAATTTATAAATAAAGAATCAGATCTTGTTATTAAAAAATTAGAAGAAACAATATATGATGAAATGTTGGTTAATCAATTTCGTAATTCATTAAATTCATTAAATCGTTGTCATCAAAATAATTGTTATAATTGTTTTGTTAAAAAAAATTGTTCATCAGATGATAAAAAATATACAAATGAATCATTAATTAATCCAACAAGTTTATACAGAACAAAATTATCAAATTTAGTACCAAATTTTATACAAAGTAGAGAAACACCACTTGATGATATTGAATCACCAATGAGAATATTTGATTATATCATATGGAAACATAAATTAAAAGTAAGTAATTTTATTAATTATTTATTTATATATTTTATTTATTAATATTAATATATAATTTTATATTTCAACAGATTAAACAAGATTTATATTGTAATAATACAGTATCTGAACATAAAAAAATTGTTCAATTAGCACAATATATATCAAGTATATTATCAAAAAGTTATTCAATGGTTATTCTTGCAAATTTAGAAAATTATAAATTGAGTAAAAATAATAATGATACAACAGGTATTTAAAATTTTTATATAATAAATTAAATAATTATTTAAAATAATTTATATATTTTTGTTTTTTAAATTTTTTTTAGATGCAAATGGATGGATGTATTTAACACTTAATTTGATAAATGATTTTTATCGTGATGTTAAAATAACATTAACAGAAGCTCAACGAGCATTAAATGAAACATCAAGAGATATTCGTCCATGTGATCCAGATAATCATCAAAGAGGTTTGTTATTATTTGTTGTTGTTTGTTTTTTTGATATATAATATATATTGTTTATTATTTTTTTAATATTATAAATTATAATATGTATATTTTTAAACAGGTATTACTTATGAACGTTTGGTACATTTTATTCAAGCTGATTTTGATAATGGATGGCTTAGACGTCCAAATTTATATGATTGTAATAAAACAAAAATTAATACACAGTACATTGATGTAATATATATATATTAAATTTTTTTTAATATTATTTAATAATTTATAAATGATAATCAATAATTAATTTTTTGTTGTTATTAAATTTACAGCCTAATGATGAAGAAAGAAATGTTGAATATTATGCTGTTGATGAAGGACCAGAACCTTTTGTTTTTTTTTCAATGCCAGTATTTACAAGTAAATATGGTAAAAGTGAAAGTGATAAAAATTTAACTTGGCATAAATCAAAATTTAATTTAAAAACTCAAATATGTTATGAGGATAAAAATAATAGTGAAATAACTGTTAGAAAATTTAGTTTAAATTTAGCTAATGCAACATATGGATAGTAAGTTTAATATATTAAAATTTTTATTTTATATTTATTTTTAATATTTAATATGTCTTTTTTTTTTTTTTCATTTTTTTATTAACAGTGTTGTAACTGGTGTTAGATTGGCAATTAGAAATCGTACAATTTATGTTGATATACAAGAAGGATTACTTGTTGATGATAATGTTAATTATGAAAGTGTTAGATGGAAAAATACAACTGAATCAAATGATAATGTTGTTGTATTAAATAAAACACAACGTGCAGTTGGTATTGATGATATATATTTGCCAAAAAAATCATATGTTACTGGTATGATATATAATTATTATATTAATAAAATTTATAAATAATTTATTATTTAATTTATTTATTAATTTTAATTTTTTTTTTTTAGGTGTTAAATTTGTAATGAAAAGAGGACTTTTAACACTTTCTGTTTATGGAATTAATGAAAATGGTAATGTAATTGAAAAGACTTCTGAATCACAAGGATTACACATGAGGTATTAAATATTTTTTTTTTTTTTAAATATATCAAAATAATATATTTTATTTTTAATTGCAATAATTATTATCATTTATATTTTATAGAGATGAAATAATATTAGAAAAACCAGATGTTTCTGAACTTGTACCAGGTGCTATTGAAGAAAAAATAATTGGTAAATCAGGAAAAAATTATATTCAATTTCAACCAAGTGATTTTTTTAAAGATGCTGGACAAACAACTGTTCCATATTTAGATATTCAAGATGTTATAACATATCCACCATCACCAATTCAAGGTATTGGTATTTATTACAAAGGATACAAAGGATATGGTGGTTTTATTGGTCTTAAATTATTGTCTATTGATATTTCTGATAAATTAAATGTTGATAAAATTGATCATTTATCAAATAATGTACATGATATACTTGATAAAATTGAAAATGAAGAGTTAAATACTCAATTAAAAGATGAAGTATCAGAAAGAGTATACAATGACAATTTCATGGGAAAATATAATAAAATATATCATCGATATTTTCATTAAATAATTTAAAATTATAAAATTAATAATGTAAATAATTTTTTTTTAAATAAATATATAATTTTGTACAATTTTTTTGTTATATTATTTTTAAAAAACATTTTATTTTATAAAATCGATATTTTATTTAATTTTTTAAAATTAAAATAATTAATAATTACATTTATTTTACATAATTAAATCAAATATTCATATAAAATATATGATATGTGTGACAAAAATAAAAATACATATCATAATAATCATGATTTTAAGATAAGAATATATAAAATAAATTTATTTTTTTTTTTATTGCTCAACATAAAAATTTTCTTGTCATTAATTTTTCTGTAAATAAATTTTTTTTTTTTTTAACTAGTAGCTAAATCCAGATTTTACTGGTTTTTAATCTATATGTATATTTATAAATCAACTAAACATAAAATTTATTATTTCATTTGGTTATTTCTAGTGTTATTATTATTTTTATTATTAATATTATTATTATTATTATTTTGAGACAGTGATAACAAAAGAGTATAAATTTACCTAGATAAATCCAGATATAACTGGTTTTAAAACAAAGAACATGATTGTTATAAAAGGTCATATTTTTTAAAGGAAATATTCAGTTATATATTATATAGCCAAGTTTGTATTATTAACATCCAAATAAAATCAAAGAGCAAATTCTATAAATTATTTAATAAGTAATATATAAATTATATACTTAAGTAAAAATTTAATTATTTAATTATTTAATTTACAAATATATTAAATTTTATTTAATTTTTTTATTTAAAATAAAGTACACGTTGGCATTTAAAAAAAAAGAAAGATGAAATTTTTTAATTGTTTATTGCTGATAGCAATAATGATGATTGATGAATCAATACAAATTCAAGACAATAAAAATAATGAAAAATTAAGAAAACCAAGATACATACAAGATGATAATAATAATAGAGTTCTTCGACCACTTATTTATGATTTTGAATCAAATAAAGAAACAAATTCAAGCTCAACAATTGATCCAGTTGTAGAATTAACAATGCGAGCATCAGCTGCTGGATTTTTTAGTTTACCATGGCCAACTGGACCACTTCTTGGTATAATATTATCATTATTTGTTGAAGTATATGTAACATATCATCATAATTTAAAAGATGAACAAACACTGGTTAATTCAAAAATACTTGCAAAAGGTATTCGTGAATTACAAAGATTTATACATACTGAATCAAATCGTATTATAATAGATTTAAAAGAAGTAATATTTGATCAAACAATGGTTAATAAATTACGTGATTCATTGGATGAAATTAATCGTTGTCATGGTAATACATGTGAATATTGTTTATTATCAAAAAAATGTCCAAGAGCTGTTGCTAATTATGTTACTGAATCATTGATTAATCCTACAAGTTCATACAGAACAAAATTATCAGAAATAATACCAAATTTTATTTTAAGTGAAGAATCACCACTTGATGAAATTAAACCACCAATGAGAATATTTGATTATATTGTATGGAAAGAAAACATGCAGGTAATATATATATTTAAATTTAATTAATAAATTTTATTATTATTTATTTATTCTATTTTATTATTTAATTTTTTAGATTAATAATGGTTTATATTGCAACAATACTGCCTCAAAACATTCACATATTTTACAAGTTTCAAGGTATATAACAAGTACTTTAACAAATAGTTATTCAATGATAATTCATCAGTACTTGGAAAATTATAAATTTTACAAAAAAAATAATCATATAGAAGGTAAAATTTTAAATTAATAAATTAATTAATTGAATTATTTATTTACTAATTAATTTAATTATTTAGAGTCACAAAAAATATTGCTTTCAACAATGATATTAATTGATGATTTTTATCGTGACATACATGAAATTGTGTCTGAAGCAAAAAAAGCAATGATCAAAACATCAAAAGAAATTCGTCTGTGTGATCCACAATATCATAAAAGAGGTTTGTTAAAAAAATTATATAATATTTATTATTATATTTTATTGATTGATATTTATTAATTAATTATAATTATTTTTTAGGTGTTACTTATGAACGATTAGTTAATTTTATTCAAGCACAATTATATCGTGGATGTTTTAAAGATGAAGAGACATTTGATTGTGATAAAACAACAAATATTAATACACAATTTGTCAATGTAATTATTATTATTTATTATTTTATTTACCAAATGTTATTATATTTTTATTTTATTTTTTTTCTTAACAGCCAGATGATAAAGAAAGAAAAGTACAATATTTTGCTGAAGATAAAGGATTTTATGTAATGGGAATTGGTTTACCAAAACATAAAAAAGAATTTGGTAATAGTTCAGATATAAATGGATTAAAAAAAACAAAAATTGAATATTTTTGTATTGAAACAATATGTTATACTGATGATATAAAGAATGAATATACTGTAAGAAAATTTAGTTTAAATACAGCAGAAGCATCACAAGGATAGTAAGTAACTTTTTAATTAATTAATTAAATTGTTTATAAATAATAATGATAATAATTTATTCATTTACAGTGTTGTAACAGGTGTTAAATTATCATTGAGAAATGGTATTTTTTATATTGATATACAAGAAGGTAAATTATTGAGTGGTATTTTTGTTGATCCTTTTAGTTTGAGATGGAAAAATACAGTTGAATCAAAAGATCATATTGTTATATTAAACAAAAATTATCGTTCAATTAATATTGATGATGTTTATTTGCCAAATGGATCATTTGTTACTGGTTTGAAAATTTTATAATTATATTAATTAATTTATTAATTAATTATGTATATAATTATATTTATTTATTTTTAGGTGTTAAATTTTTTCCAGATAGACAAGGTTTATCACTTTGTGTATTTGGAAATACAACTGATGGAAAAAAAATTCATGCAATTCCTTTATATAATAAAACGAGGTAAAATTATATTTATAAAATTTTTATTTACATTAATAAATATTTATTTATTAATAAATATTTTTTTTTTTATACAGAGAAGAAATAAAATTAGATCATCCAGATCTTCCTGAACTTGTACCATCAAGTATTGAACAAAAATTAATTGGTAAATCTGGTAAAAATTATATTCAATTTCAACCAACTGATTTAGAAAAAGATGCTGGACAAACAACTGTTCCTTATTTGGATATTCAAGAAGTTATTACAAATCCACCATCACAAATTCAAGGTATTGGATTGTATTACAAAGGTCACAGTGGTTATGGTGGTTTTATTGGTCTTAAATTATTAACAAATGATATTTCTGATTTATTGAAATATGAAACAACAAAAAATTTATCACAAGAAATTCATTATGCTATTTATGAATTGTATAAAGTAAAACAAGGAAATTATTCAAAAAAATATCAACATGATGATGATGATGATGATCATGAAACAATTTAAATAATTAATTTTTATGTTTTAAAATTGTTTATAATAATATTGTTTAATAAATGAATAATAAAATAATAAAATATACTTATTTGTTATTTTAAATTTTTGGCGCCATCGCCATTTAACGAACCAAGCGACATCTGTTGTTGTTTTGTTTGTCTCTTTTTTTTTTTTTTTTTTTTTATACATGATATGTGTGTCTCTTTCTAAAAGACTTTTCATGTAAAGATTATGAAACGACAAGACAGGCTAAAAATCCAAGTTTATTGCTGTTAATAATTATTAAATTTGACCAAATATCCTTTTATTTATTCTTCCTAGATAAATTAATAATAAATAATTAAATACAATGCAAGCCAACTTATGGAATTTAATGACAACAGTCAGAGTAAGTTAACAATTTAATAATTTTATTTAATTATTTATTGATGTTAAAAATAAATATATAACCTTCTTCAAGGTTTAATATAAATTTTCCTTATAAATAATATCCATATGATTATTAAAATTATTAAGTATATCGTTCTATTATTATTTGAAAGTTGTTTTTTTTTTTTTTTTTTTTTTTTTAAATTAAACTAATTGTTATATTAATTTATATATTATAGCCTGCATGCATTAATCGTGCCATAAATCCAACATTATCATTGCTACAACGTAGATATGCAAGTACAATTGATGCTGATGTTGTTGTTATTGGAGCTGGACCTGGTGGTTATGTTGCTGCAATTAAAGCAGCACAACTTGGTATGAAAACAGTATGTGTTGAAAAAAATCCAACACTTGGTGGTACATGTTTAAATGTTGGTTGTATACCATCAAAATCACTTCTTAATAATTCACATTATTATCACATGGCACACAGTGGTGATTTAGCAAATCGAGGTGTTGTTGGTAAGTTTAATTATTATTTATTTATTATTTTATTTTATTAAATTATAAAAATTATTAAATACAGTTGGAGATGTTAAATTGGATTTGGATAAACTTCTTGAACAAAAAGATAGTGTTGTTAAATCTTTAACTGGTGGAATTGCTGGTTTATTTAAAAAAAATAAAGTTGAATGGGTCAAAGGACATGGTAAAATAACTGGTAAAAATCAAGTTAGTGCATTAGGACCAGATGGATCAATTGAAACAACAATAAATACTAAAAATATATTAATTGCAACTGGTAGTGAAGTAACACCTTTTAGTGGTATTGAAATTGATGAAAAAACAATTGTATCATCAACTGGTGCATTATCATTAAATCCAGTACCAAAAAGATTAATTGTTATTGGTGCTGGTGTAATTGGTCTTGAACTTGGTTCTGTATGGCAAAGACTTGGATCTGAAGTAACTGCTGTTGAATTTATGTCATCAATTGGAGGTGCTGGTATTGATGGTGAAGTTAGTAAAACAATGCAAAAAATTATGTCAAAACAAGGACTTAATTTTAAACTTGGTACAAAAGTAACTGGAGCAACTAAAACAAGTAATGGTATAAATGTATCAATTGAAGATGCTAAAGATCCAAATAAAAAAGAAACACTTGAATGTGATGTATTATTGGTATGTGTTGGTAGAAGACCATATACTAATAATTTAGGTCTTGAAGATCTTGGTATTGAAAGAGATGAAAAAGGAAGAGTACCAGTTAATAATAGATTCCAAACAGTTGTACCAAATATATATGCAATTGGTGATTGTATACATGGACCAATGTTAGCTCATAAAGCTGAAGATGAAGGTATTATAACTGTTGAAGGTATTGCTGGTGGTGCTGTACATATTGATTATAATTGTGTACCAAGTGTTGTTTATACACATCCAGAAGTTGGTTGGGTTGGTAAAACTGAAGAAGATTTAAAAAAAGAAGGAATTGAATATAAAATTGGTAAATTTCCATTTATGGCAAATTCAAGAGCAAAAACAAATTTAGAAACTGAAGGTTTTTGTAAAGTATTGGCATGTAAAAATACTGATAAAATTCTTGGTGTTCATATGATTGGTCCAAATGCTGGTGAACTTATTAATGAAGCTGTTCTTGCAATGGAATATGGTGCAAGTGCTGAAGATGTTGCACGTGTTTGTCATGCACATCCGGTAATTATTATATTATATTTATCAATTAATCAATCAATCAATCAATTATTTTATTTATTTTATTTTATTAATTACAGACATGCTCAGAAGCACTCAGAGAAGCACATCTTGCAGCTTACTTTGGCAAACCAATTAACTTTTAATTAATAATTCAATTTAGATTTTAACCCCCAATCTCTATTTAAAACAATAGAAAAAAAAAAAACTGTTAAATAAATTTTAAATCATTCTGAAATTTAAGCTGCACGACTGTAAAAAAAAAAAAACAAAAATAAGTAAACAAGAAAAATTGAACAAATGCACTTAGCTTTGCTCAAACCCATCTGATTTAGAGTTGTAAATAATAATAATAACTAAAATAAAAAGTTAATATTCATTGTGTTTTTTATTTTTAACAATTAATTATCAATAAGCATTGTATTTATTTAAAAAAAAAAAAAACAAAAATAATAATAATAACAACAATATATATTTTTATTTTTATTATTTATTTGTTGATTTAAAAAGCAAGCAGCCATTTTTTTTTTTTTTTTTTATCAAAATGATAGTTACGCCCCCTGTTGATTCATCATTGAAATAACAATGCCACCAGTCCACCATCACCTCCATTTTCTTGGAATAATCCGGCGCGACGTTTATTATTATTTTTCATCTCGCGTGTATATTTTTTTGATTCCCCGCTGGAAAAGTTTATATATATACATATATTATCTTTCTCTCTACTCATTCGTGAACAACACACACATACAAATGGCAATATTGCGCATGCGTACAATTGTCAAAGATTATATACCAAAATTAAAGAAAAAAAAAAAAAGAAAAAAAGTGTGACACTTTCTGTGTATGCTCAGTATCAGCAACACACCCAAGTGTTTGTGTTTTTTTTTTGTTTTTTTCACAACACATCATCAACAACAATAAACGTGACTATAAAGAAAAAAAAATAATAATAAAAAGTGTAATAATCAACTTAATAATGTAGATTATTTAATAATTATTTATAATACCATCAAAAATGTGGACGACAACAAAAACAACAAAATATGGAGTCGGTAAGTTCAACATATATAAAAATATTATAATTCACATTTTTAAAAAAATAAAATAAAAATACTTCAACCCCCGGCTAGATGTCAAATCATTCATAATATTTAAAAAAATAATATAAACAATATATATTTAAAGAAAAAAATATTACTTGATTTATAAAATAACAAAATAATAATTTTACAATTCAAATAATATATTTTTATATGATATTTAATTTACGTTGTATTAATATTATTATTATGTTTTTTTTGTCAAGGGAGATTTTTAATCACGACATTATAGTGTCAAAATTATTATAGCTATTACTATTTACTAGCTTATTAAAAAAAAAATTAAAAAATATCAAAAGTAAATATATAACATGCTCGTTTTATTAAACGTGCAAACTCATGCACAGTGTGATGATGATGTTGATGATGTTGATGATGATGCTGATGATGTGTTGGATGGTGTTTCATTCATTCATTGATTCGTACAATTCTCTAGAGGAAAAATATAATAATATATAAATAAAAAAAAAATATACATATTATAACCGGCAGACTTTCAATTTGCAATTGACGTTGAATAAACATTCTTCTCTTTATTTTTAAATTAATTTTATACATATATTTTGCTGATGCTTCATAAGAGTATATTAAAATAATTTATTTATATATTATCAAAAATATATATCCATGATCTAAATAAATAAATAATAATGTGCAAACAATAAATACAACATTTTACATTTGAGTCATTCAACAATCTTTTGATTCATCATCATCATCATCATCAAACAATAATAAAAATAATAATAATTACTTATCTATAGCATGTTTTTTTTTTTCATTATCATTGTTATGATTATTGATTATTCATATTTTAAACAGTAGTTGTTTTTGTTATTATTATCATTTAATTATATTTTTTTATTATATCATTACTATTTTATTGATAATTTAATTTTTATGAATGAAATTTGTTTTTTGTATTTATATTTTTAATGTATACCTATCATTTATTTTAATTTATTTTAAATGATATTTAAATATTATCAAATGATACATATAGGTATATTAATGTTGATAAAGATACATTTGATAATTAAAATGATCAGGTATATCAGGTAGCACTTGTAAGTGGATCCACTTTAGAGAGAATTATGTGTACATCAATGAATAAGGGAATATGTATACTTGACACTTTTAACACTTTTACAAATATGCATTATTCATTTTTTTTATATAATAATATAATATAGTTTAAAGAAATATTATTTAAATGATAAATTTATTTAAATAAATGTTTATTATGTTATTTCAGTTGGCAAGTGAATTGTTTAAAAAACTTGCTGATAAGAATAGTTGTTTTCTTTTTAATATTTTTTTATATTTTTTTATTTAAAAAGAAAAAAAAAAAAATACTTGTTTTGTGTCTGTGTGTGTATAATTAGTTGATATTATTATTACTGTATTTAAATGTGCTACTTTTACACATGCTACTATGAAAATTCTCGGTCAGCCAATATAATGACCTTGAAATTAATTTTTTTTTTTTTTAAATATTTTTAGTTGTCATTATTTCTCACGTTACGTTAAAAATATAAATGTATAGATTTTTTTGATTAAGATATTTATTATTAATTAATTTTTAATTTTTTTTTATGATAAATTTTAAAAAGAAAAAAAAATTAATATTTTATTATTTATTATATTTCATTGGATATAATAATTTTATTTTATTTTCTGTGAAAGTAAAATAAGTTATTTAAATAACTCGTTAATAAGTCAATTTAAATATTTATATTTTTTATTTATTTATTTTACATTTTATAAATAAAATAAATAGAGTAGTAAATGAGTAACCAATCAAGTTAAAATGAGTTAAACTTTTTTTATTTTTTTTTAAAAAACTCTTTCACTTGATAATTTATTGGAACACATCAAGTGTATTTCAATAAGCAATAAAAATTCTTTTTTCATATTTTATTATTATTATTTTTTTTTCTTAAATGCATATGCATGACTTTGTGTTCTTTTTTATTTATCTCTTTTTCAAATATATATCTGAAGATAAAAAAAAATAAAAAGCCACAAGTTAAAATTTTAAAAGTTCAATAAAAAAAAAAATCCATCATCATGATGTTGAGACTACATATATACATTTTAAAATGAGAAAATAATTTTAGTTTTTCATTGTTTATGTCTCGTCTGTTTCCATTTGTTGATGACATCCTTGCAAATATTTCCTTCAATTTTACAATACAATAGTAACAACCCTTCTTGTATATTTCAAAAAAAAAATATATATATTTTTATGTATATAATAACCATTATTGTACTCTATATATTTTGTACATACACCATTTAGATATATATATTTCTAAAATTTACCATTATCTAGTCTCATTATTGTTTTCATCATTTAAAATTTTTTTTTTTTAATTCTTCATCCCTTAAAATCAATTATTACATTCACTGTATATAATATTCATTTTATCTTGTGTGCATTGATGTAATATTTTACAGCTAAAAAAAAGAATAAGTTTAAGTTTGAAAAAAGATAAAGAAAAAAAAAAAGGCCTATTGATTTGATTCCCTGGGAAATTCTGGATAAGCAAGAGTAAGATAAAATAATAAATAAAAATTTAACCAAGTGAGATAGAATATTTGACGAGGGTGAAGAACGAATGCCTTGCTTTTCTCTGCTAGGCCCTTCATGTGTTCCCCTAAAACATCCTTTGTTCACTGAAATATACTAGGGTTGTTTTATATGTATATATATACATACATTTTTTATTTATTTATTTTTTTTTTCTAATATTCTACCCTATAATTTTTAACTTTTTTATGTGTGAACTTTGCACTTTTATTAGAACAAAAAAGAAACCAACTAAATTTATATTTGCAGTAATAAAAAATTAAATAATAATAATAACAGTTTTTACAATTAATATATTTTTAATTTATTGAAAAATTAAACACATGTTTAATCATGTTATTCAAAATTAAATTTACATACATAAATTATTTGTAAATGTAAAATTTAAAGATTTAAATTTGCTTGTAAATAAATGGTACAATATAGTATATAATCTACAAAGTTTGATTGTACTAACAGTAAAAGTTATAACAACAGCAGCATCCATTTGATGAAACTTTAAGTTGAGGCAGGATGTAAAAGAGTAATGACACAGAGAGAAGCTTAAAAAGAAGACAAACACAAACACATATCTTCAATTCTCATACGTTACTATTTAAAATTAAAAAAAAAAAAAAAAAAAAAGAAATAATATCATCACCAACACAATAATATTCCCTTGGAAACATACTCATTGAAATGCATCTCATGTTGACTATCTGTTGCCTGTAGTCATCAACCGGAAGCTCATGTTATAGGCATATTTTGTCGCACTTACATCCGGCTAATACCATCTTTATATTACTTATCAGAAATTAATATTATAACACAAATCTTAACTGTTATTAGAACATTATTATTCTAATATCATTTTTAAATAAATTTAAATTTTTTTTTATTTTTTGCAATGACCAATTATTGTCAAATAAATTGAGCATGATGATTATAAAAAAGACCCTTTTTTTTATTCTCTTTAAAATATATATATATAATCATTATTTAAATTTATTATAAAGATATTACAATTGTTATTTTTAATTAAATTAATTTTACTTAATTCAACTTAACGAATAATATTAATTTGATTTTTTTTAATATATTTTGTTTCAGCCGTTTATAATTGGCGAGGGGATACAAGATATGGTTTACCATTGGAAATTGGTGAGACACTACAAATACTAGAAGAATGTGGAGGTATTTAAAAAATAATATATATAATTAATAAATAATAACAGAAGATAATAAATTTTATTTGTATTTTAGGTTGGTACAGAGGTTTTTCAACAAAAAATCGTGCAGTTAAAGGAATATTTCCAAGTTCATATATTTATCTTAAACCATGTAAAATTGAAAATGAAGGTTTATTTGAATCAGTTATACCATTAGAAGATCCAGTAGTTAGAGAAGTTACATTAGTTCTCAGAGAATGGGGTGGAATATGGAAACGACTTTTTGTGGTATGTTAAAATTAAAATAATAATTTTATATATTTATATAAAAATTAATTTAAATTTAAATAAAACAATGAAATAAATAAACAAAGAAATTCATGAATCATTGTTTCCTTTTTTTTTATCTTTTATGTTGACAATGAAATTACTATAAAAGAAATAAGTCATTTATTATAAATAATTTGATATATATTTAATATTATTATTATATATTATTTTTAAGGAACGAGAAATTTATAAATTCAATACACTGAGAAAGGTAATGAGAGAATTACTAGAATGGAGAAGACAACTTTTGGCTGGCACACTTACATCAGATCAAACAAGAGAGTTAAAACTGCGAATTATCAACAAGGTCGATTGGGGAAATCGGTAAGTCAATTTTAAAATTAAATTCATATGTTTTCTATATTTTTATTGATATTTTATTTATTTATTTTTTTTAATTATCATATTATTATCATTTAAATTTAACATAATATTTATTCAATTATTTAATTAATTGTTTACTTATTATTATTAAAATTTCTACGAAAGGCACAATTATTTATTTATTTATTTTAAATCTACTCGTATTGGAAATCGTATAAGTCTATTATATATTTTATTAGAAATTCGAGTTTGAGAGGTTTTTTTTTTTTCAATTATAATCAATAAATATTTAAGTAAATTATATGTAAAAACTTTTTTAAATGACAAATATTTTATTAATTTTTTTCTATATGTTTTTATGGTAAATCAAATTTATTAAATTTATTGATTTTTATTTATTGATAAATTAAAATCAAATATACAGAGTAATTATTTTCTATATAGTTTAATAAATTTTAATGATTTTAAAATAGTCGTTGAAATTATTATTATTATCTCATTCAGTCATGGTGATAATTAATTTTATTAAATTCCATAAAAAATAGCTACGACTAAAGTCCAAGGATAAAACAATCAACTGATTTATATTTTATTCTTTTTTTTTACTTAGCTATTGTGTATTTTTTTTAATCTATTTTAAATATATTTTTTTATTCTATAATTCACATGATAAAACAGTTTAATAATGAGATGGAAAATTTATAATAAAAAAAAAAAAAAAGAATAAAATTGATATCCTGGACGGAATATGTATTAAATAGAAAAAATTAATTGAAAATTTATCTGTCATTGATTGAATGATGATAATTATTATTAATATAAAATTTTGACAAATTCGCTTTGCACAAGAATTGATAGAGTCACAGCCCACTGATCCAAAGCGAATCAATCGTGTCTCATCAATTAATATTTTTGTTATTAATAATAATAATAATAATAATAATAATTAACAAGTGTTTGCAATTTAATCTCGCACCAATTTTTCTATTTTTTTTTTTTT
Source organism: Lysiphlebus fabarum (assembly GCA_011426435.1). Lineage (NCBI taxonomy): Eukaryota > Metazoa > Arthropoda > Insecta > Hymenoptera > Braconidae > Lysiphlebus > Lysiphlebus fabarum. The sequence continues at coordinate 287,870 of WSYQ01001116.1, forward strand.
TTATTTATTTATTTAATGATAATTCACTGATTTAAAAACAATAATATGTCTTGAAATTTTTAATAATTCACTCAAGTCAAATACAAGTAAAATTAAATTTAAAAAATTAAAAAAATTAAAATATTATTGATTAAAAAAATTAAAAAGAAAAAAAATCAATTATGCTTGTGAAAATAGCAGCTTATAAAAGGCACTTAATTTGAATTTAAATTATATGTATAATAATTAGATAATGATAATAATAATCTTTTCTTCTTTTTTTTTTTTTTTTCGTTAAAAAAAAAAAAGTCACTAACTTTGAAGATATTTTCTTCATTTGCATCTTGGCATTATCACAAAAATCGTCAAAGACTAATAATAATAATATTAATAATAATAATAATAATAATATATATGTATATAAAATTTTTTAATAAATATAATTAATTATATTATTAAATTTCTGTGTCTTTTGAAAATTTTTCGATTTCTGGATAAATTGGTGACATTTCAAGTGTACTTGGTGCTGATGGTACAGATGTTGGTGAATTACCACTACTTGAACCAACATTTAAACGACGACATAATTCAGCAAGTACTTCAGTAAATGTTGCACTACTCATATTTTGTCCCAATAAATGTAAAAGCAAAAAATCACCAATCTAAAATTAAAACAAAATTTAATTAGTTTAATTACTAAAATGTTATTATTATTATTATGATTATTATATTAACCTGTGTTTCTCTGACGAGTAAATTTGCATCATTATCTGTTGTAAATTTAAAACGTTTTCTAAGTATTGCTTCACGAGTACTTGGCATTGTTAAAACAGCCATACTGTATAATACTGCAGCAGCAGACATAATAGCAAGAATAATAAACCAAAACCATAAAAATATATATATTTTTTCATTAAGAATATTCAATGCTAATACACAAATTGCATCATGTTTTTGAATTGATCCTGATGGACCATATTTATGAAATGTACATTTTGTAACACGTGGAAATATTTTAATCATTGGATCATCACGTAAATCTGGATCCATTTGGCTCATATTCATAACATCAAGTCCATATGTATAAAATGTACCACCAAGAAATTTATTAACAAGATGTATATTAGTTATCTGTAAAATGCAAGAAAATAATAATATACATTCAAATAATAATAATAATTATTATATATATATAAACTTACCACAACAATTAAATTTAATATTTCACAAAAAAAATAACCAGCTGCATAACTATTATGAAGATGTAATGTATCAAGTATATATGATACAAGTCTTGATGCTTTAGATGTTCTTTCTTGTTTTGTTTCAATTTGTGCACCACGCATACCATCAGATATCATTCTAACTTTACCTTCTTCCCATTGTTTCCACATCCAATGTGGTGCATAAAAAAATACACCTTGAAAAAATAACATAAATGGTACCCATTGATAATATGAATGATAAGTTTTTTCATCAGTATTATCAACACCGAGACCAGGATGTGCAACTTCAGTACCAACTGTTTTTCTAAATTCATTTGGAAGACTGAATGTATATGTTATCCAACAATATGTATCTATAATATGTCCACTAACACCTCCATCACCAATACAATTTATTGGATCACCTGAAAATTATATATTTATAAATATAAAATTTTCTAGCATATATATATATATATTTAATATATAATTTTATGCAAATTATACTTGTATATGCGAGATTATATATTTTCTGAGAAAATTGTTAAATACATATTGAAAAAAAATAATAATAAAATTAACTTACCAATAAGATTGTTTGCTGATACAATGATGCAAGCAGCAAATAATATTGCTGATGTTATTTTGTAGTGTGCCCTGAAGACAATATTGTCAATAACGGCCTTGTCAATTAAATATCTAACTTTCACAAAACCAGCAACTGCTGACACGAGACCAAATACTGCCATTTTGTTTTTATATTATTACTGACAATATTTTTTTATTATTATTTTCTGAAAAAAAAAAAATATAAAATTATTATTATTATTATGTAAATTAAAAGAAAAAAAAATCTTTATTGTCTTCTTTTTTATATACAAGAGACCAAGTTGTATGTATAGTTAATATTTTTTTATTGGTTAATTAATCGGGTTGAGTTGTAAGGCGTATGTTACAAATAAAAAGGTCAATCACCAACTTGAGTTGAGAATCATGGTAAAGTACATGATGATGGTGGTGATGATGATGATGATGATGATATTCTAGCAAAATTGGAATCTTTATAATAACTTGAAACACCGGTTTATAAAAAAAAAAAAAAACCTCAAAACAACTGATATTTTATTTATTTATCATCTTGAGGTTTTTATATTGTCAGATGATATTTACTTATTTCATTTTCATCTTGAAAAATATAAAACAAGGCTATATGTTTAATATTATTAATTTGATTTAATTTTTATATTATTTTCTTGTTTTAAATTTTTAAAATGCCTTCTTCTTCTTCTTGTTCTTGTTCATTGTCGTAATTGTCGTCATATATATATATATATATTGAGGTCAATTGGAATAAATAATGTCATCTTGTAAAATGTCTGTATATTTATTTTTAAAGCGTGAGAAATATTTTATTGAGATTGTAAGTTAAATTATATAGTTACCACTTGGATACTGAAATCCAGGTAATTCATTTTAAAAGGTCATTGATCTTTTAATAATTTTTAATTATTTTTTTTATATATACTTTCAACTGTTATTTATATTTTTTTAAAACTCAAAAAAGTATTTTATTTTATTATAATATGAATCAGACATTGTTTCATTATAATTCTTGATAAAGACCTTGTATTTTCTATACCTCAGTAATACATATTCCATGATTCACTATTTTTTTTTTTTTTTATTTATTTTTTACAATCTTCTTTGTATATTTATACCAGTAAATAACAATATTTTCAACAAAATAAATTTAAACAAATTGATATTTTATTATAAATAAAATACATCCCGGAAATAAATTAAATTTTCTAAATTATACTAATAATTTTTATATATAAAGATGCAAATATATATTGTGTTTATTATAAAATAAAAAAAAAAAAAATTAATATATACAAAAGGCCACCATGAAGCACGCGTAAGCTTCAATAGTACTTGGAATTCGTGCCGGATGAGTTAAATAATAGTCATTCATTCAGGGTTCATGTGTATAGTCAGTAATTGTATGAATAATAATGATAAGTGCATATAGAAAAGAGTCATTTTATTTCTCAAAACTTTTGTTCTTTGAAAAATTATATCTTTATATATTATATATGATTTATCAATCAAACTATATTTACATAAAATAATTAATCATTAATCAAGTTTCAATAATATCAAATAACTTTTATAAATTTTTTGTTTAAAAAATATTATCAAAGAAACTCTATATAATTTTTTAATACTACAGTGAAAGGATACCAATGATATATATCATATTAAAACAACTTTTAAAATGTGCAATCAATTGAATATAAATATATATAAAATATATAAAAATGAACAATACATTCTTGGTGTCTGATGCATTTAATTTCTTACAAGAGAAACAAAAAAAAATTTATATATATTGTTAGGTCAAAAGGGAGGAGTAGTAAAGATAAATTTATTTTGTCGGTTTAAATACGAGTTAATGTAAGTTGTATATATATTATAAAAAATTTCACGTGGGAATGCTTTTGTAAATCAAATTCAAAGTCAACCGCCACCATCAACTTGTAATGTTGTCTCTTCCTCTTATACTTTTTTTTAAAAAAAATATTTCGACTAAAGATTTTTATTACTTTTTATTTATTTTATTTATTTATCTCTTCCTAAAATGGGATGAAGAAAAAAATAAAATTATCAAGTAATAAAATATCCAGAAAATAGATTAAAAAAAAACAAAAAAAAATTTTTAAGATAAGATATAAAATTGAGCTAACAAAAGTCACTTAGAAGCTTAGAATATTTAAATTAAATTTTTTTTTTAAATTTTATTATTACAAAAGTTACGTGTTTTTTTTTTTTTTTTTTTTTAAATTGATTGAGAAATATTATTAAAAAAAAAATTGTGTTTTAAATAGTTTTATTCAATGACCAATTGTATAATTATATTAGAAAATAACAAAAAACTGTATGCTTGGTGAATCATGAGGAGGAATATATATTATATATATAAAAGTACGTGATCATTGTTATGTTAACATTTGAGATAATAATATTTGAATTTTTAACGCTCTGTAGGATAAATATGTTGCTTGGTTGTGAATAATACCATACAGCGAAAGGTGAAGCTTGAAAAAAGAGTTAAAAGAGTTAATTGTGGGAATGCTTGTCGTGTGAATTTCTTTTGGTAAAAATTTATTAAAAATATTTTATACTTGCAAAAATGAAAATATACATCAAAAGATTGTTTATAATTTTAGAATAAATATTTATGCTTTAGATAATGTACTTTTTTTTTTTTAATTACTCCAATAAATCATTTTATGATATTTTTTTTTTTCAAGTATATAAATCAAAAGATAGCAAGAAACTACGTGACACATATTAATAATTTTATGATCTAAACATACACGTGTTTAACGTTAAACAAGTATTACAGATAAACAAATAATTTTAAACATATTATTAATTTAATACGACATTATCAAAGCAACCAACATTTGCTCCAGTTTTTTGATTAATCCAACTTAATAATGCCATTACAAATTAATTTTTATATTATTACATGCAAAGCTAGGATATTATTATTTAAGCATATAAAAATTATTTTAAAATTAATATATTTATTAAATTAATTAAAATACTTGTTCCACGCAATCACATATAATCACAAAATTTTTTTTGATTGCTCATTTTTTTTTTTTTTTTTTTTCACAATAAAATAAATTCACAAAATAAATTTACAATTAAATATTTTTATAATATAAATTTTTTTTATGATTAATCACACACATATTTTATATAGACGCTTATTTCTCACCTTGATATTAATAAAAAATCCTTTAAAATAACTTCACTGCCGATAAGGTAGACCAATTATTTCTTCAACAGGTTTTTTTTTCGATTTTAAAAAATTATAATCACGTAATTTTTAAATGAAAAAAAAAATAAACCAAAATTATTTAAAAATATATATTAATTAGAAAATTAATATTAATTAATATAAAAAAAAAAAAAAAACGAAATTATTATTAAAAAAAATTTTAAAAAAGACGCGGAACGCGCCAACTCGGGGGCCCGACAGTACGACTCGGTGGCGACTGACTTTGGGGGTTTACCATTTGTTCGTTTAGCTTCACAAACGTATTACATACAGGGCCCCTCCACAACTCTCAAACTCAATATGATATTTTATATATTATATTATATTATATACCATACGTGGGCTGGGACAAGACTGATCAAGACCCTCAGATTTTTCAAGGGGCAAGTAAAAGACACAATCATCTTATCCTAGTATTTTAGAAGAGCCTAAACAGAGACAAATTCAAATAGACCATCATCCAGGTGTACAGTCAATATGAAGAGAAAAAAAAAAAAAAAAAAATCAATTTTGAATCGAAATACTACTAGAATTTAGAAAGTACTCTAATTTAAAATATTTTATTATAAAAAAAATTCAATTTATATTTATATTTTATTACAATTATAATGATAATTTTTATTTTTTTTTTCAATTAATTTCATTGGTACAATTTATCAGTGGTCATGACTTTATGAACTCAAAGTTCATGAGAAATAAATGAAAAAAAAAATAAAATATTATAAATAAATTTTGATAATTGTTTCAAAGAAATTAAATGAAAATCGAAATTCGAAATTCGAAATTTTCCAAAGATTCTCTAAGATAGTTTGCGATGGTTTGGAGTCAAGGTTTTCAACATGGTGAATACATATAACATGGTAACCATGCCAAGAACCTGTTCGCCCCGTAATTCCAACAAGCAAGATCTCTTCGTTTGGTCGCCCCCAAGTAAAGTATGCGTTTTTTCCTCAGCTATATCAGGGCTTTTGAAGAAAGAAAAAAAAAAAAGCAAGAAGAGACAATCTCTCCTTGTTTTTTTTTTTCATTTTTTTCGATTTCATTTCTTTCAATTTTTCTATGCATTTATTGCATCAAGTTTGTCATGGACATGTGACGGAAACTGCAAATTTTCACACATGCATATATAAATAATGCAACACATATATTAGATGTTGCATTTAACAAGTGCATATATGTATTTAATAGTTTTTTTTTTTCAACAACTTGTGCACAGCATAATAATTTTCTTATTTTTTTAAATAAAAAACAAAACAAACATATTCCAATAACAAATGCATTTATATTTTCAATAATTCAATATCAATAAAAAACAATTTACTTTATCATATTTATTGCATAATTTTTTATTTTTTTTTAATAATAAAATTTATAGTTTTATATATATGAGTTGATAATATTTATAAATATAATTGCAACTTGATAATACAGCAAAAAAAAAGAAAAAGAAAGAACTAATCTTATGATGATGATTACCCCAAAGGCATTTACTTTTGCTGTAATTTATTTATTTATTTTTTTAAACAATCCTTTTTCGTTGTGATCTTTGGTGCTGCTTGGTTACGCGAAGCTACAGCCTGTGGAGATGAAAAAAAAAAAACGTGAGAGCTACCAACATTCACCTGAATCCCAAGAGTCATTTTTATATATTTCCATTGGCTTTTTTATATTTTTTTATAAATTTTTTAGAATAAAAATAAATCCATGGATATATTTATGTACCATTGACATTTCATTGTGTTTGAGGAAAAAAAGAAAAAATAAACTCTAAAATGCACAGTCAGAGTCAGACGAATGGAAGTAAATATAAGTTAGTTGGCTACTGACTGACGCTTATTTTACTACAACAACTACAACTATGTATTCACTTTTGGATGCTGTAAGACATTAATGTGATAAACAAAGATATATTTTTAAAACATATGGCAAAAAAGGATACAAATACGAAGCTTAATGAATGAAGGCAATCCTTGGTCTTAATAAATGCGTATAAAATACATTCACTTTATCATCTTGTTGTATATATATATATATATAGCTCTTTAAATTATTTAAAAAAATTTTTTTTTATATAAAATTTAAATTTATTACAAGAGAATAATGCTCGTGATTGTAAAACTCAAGTTTTATTTCTTGCATGATTTTTATCTCAATTATTTCGATTAAAATGTTTCAATTTTTCTATATATAAAAAAATATTTCTATATCAACGATGAATAAATAGAGTCAAATAATATTTGATATATAAATACAAAATATATGTTAAATATAGAATAAAAAAATTGTAAAATAATTGTGTTCAAAGAGTTGGATTTAATAATAACAAGGCATTTAAACTAATTGAGAGTAAACCTAGGGTCTCTAGTTGAATTTGACCCTGACATCCATTACTTTCAATCCTTTTACCCACTTCAAACTGCATTACATGCGCAGTTGTATCTGCATTTTATAATTTATCAAGTAATATATTAATATTATATACAGAAAAATTTAATTTTCAATTTAAAATTTGTTAAAAAAAATTAATTGAAATATCAAAATATAAACGTTAAATCCTATTATATGTAATAGTATTTTTTTTTTTTATTAAATTTAGCAAATATATAAAGATATAAAAATATAAAAATATACAGGTTGTTGTTAATACGACATGATAATCAGATAAATTTTAAATTTTTATTTGATGATTCAGTATATTAAATAGCGACATTTTAGAAAAGGCTCTAAATTCTTGGAATTGAAAAAGATAAAAAAGATGAAAAAAAAAAAACTATTTATCTTGTGATATATACCATACATATTGGAGATATATGGATGTAATGTTACAAACACATGCAAAGTATTTCAAGATGAACATGAGAAGAGTATAAAAAAAAATTTTAAAAAATTAAAAAATATATAAAAAGAGGAAGAAGAGGAGGAAGAGGTCGGTGCCTTCTGGGACATGACGCCACTGTATTGAGAAAATTATTGTAGTAGAAAGAATCTTCCAACCGGTTATCAACAGTTTTTACTTGGCTTTTGATACTTTGACTCTTACTCTCTTGTCTTGAAACCATAGACATACTTACTCAATTTATATATCTAAACATATATTCTATATTTGACATTCATATCAATTTTTATATATTTAATATCCAGAAGGAAATTATATATCTATGATATGATGTGTGATGATCCTACAAATTTTGTTAAATGATAAAACATAATACTCTTTTTAACAGCTGCAATATATATTTTTTTTTTAATAATTTGTTTTTATATATTTACAAAGAACTCTCTTGTATATAAGTATATATTATTTTTTCTTTTGAATATTTCAACTTTACATATATTTAAAGTAAATATTTAAAAAAATTATCATTCAGTTTATTTGAGGAAAAAAAAAAATGTAAATTTTGTATAAATATATTATATATAGTTAATTTTTTTCTATTGAATATAATGTTGATGAGGAAAAAAAAAACTTGAGTTATAAAAAATGGAAAATCCATATGTTCAAGTACATATGTCTCAAGTATCAAATAATGCTGACAAAGTAAATTTAATCCATTTGAAAAACAAAAAAAATAATGTTACATGATGATGTACACAATACAATTGTTATATAAATTCATGTGGTACACTTGATGATTTCATTGTTGTTCATACTGTAACATTTGTAACATTTTACCAATCAATATTATAAATCAAAAATTTTTTTAAGATAATTTATATAAATAATAAAAAAAGTTTAAACTCTGTAATTATAGCAACACAACTACTGTGTGTTTGCTACCGTTACATAAAAAAAATATCAAACCAAAAAACCTCAGAGATCCATGAAATTTTTTTTATATTAATCAACAAACCACAAGTTTATTTAAAAAAAAAAAAACAATTTCATGTGAAAATTATTTAATTTCTCAATACTCATTCTTGAATGAAAATAAAAAATTAAAATAATTTTATAAAATAGATTTTTAATAAAATATATGATAGAAATAAATAAAAATTTTTTTGTTAAATTTTCTAATATGAAGTTTTTTTTTTTTATGAAATTTGTAAATAGATATAACGGATTTATTATTTAGTGGTTTTTTTTAAATATTTAACATTAACTTGGTCGTACAGTATAAGTACGAACAAAAAACACTGTGAAATAATCTGATATCTTTAGAAAGGGGCATAGGTCCCAGACACATATATACTTACAGAATAATAAACCTGTCCTCCACGCATTAAAGTCCCTGTTTATATTTGTCTGCATTCCATCAAACAATGACAAAAATTTTATCATAAATTTTAACTATAATTTTATAACAAATTAAATAACAAATATAAGTTACAATTTTGTACTTTAATTTTCAATTGAAAAAAAAAAAAAAGAAATTGATAAGTTAATTAAATTAATTTTAAATTAATGTATTTTTTATAATCAATAAGTCAACTAGTTAAATGTTTCAATCAAGTTTTGATTGAATTAATTTTAATAGGAAATATATTTAGTGTTTATATAAAAAAACCCATTTGATGCCTACGGCACTGAAAAATACTTTAAAGTATTTTAAGATGAACACACCGGAAGGTTGGTTCTGCAAACCACCAATGATCATTTTTATTTATTTTTTTCGTTAGGAAAGTTAGGGAGTAAAACAGTCCAAATTCCCATGAGATGATCCACCAATTCACCACTATATACTTATGATAATACTCGAGCCATATTTCGCCATACCCAATTCGGCAATTTCAAAATAATAAATAATTCTTTTACTTATATTGCGTAATACTAGTCTTTTTTTTTTTCCTTTTTATTTTATTAATCATCAAAATTTTATAAACGTTCAAAATCATCAAGATGTACTGTCATCAATTATTCAAATTTATTATTTAATTTTTGCTGTTAGTAGTTGATATTTTTTGATGGAAATTAATTTTACAGTTTCAGGTAGTAATTTTCTTTTATTTCATTAAATTAATTAAAAAAAAAAACATAAATAAAAAGAGTCTATGAGTGAAAGAGTTGACTTGAAATTAACGAGGAAATAAAAATATAAAATAAAGTGAAGTAGCAGAAAAAAAAAAAAGTTGATAAGAACAATATAATATATATGAAAATATTTTTGGAATGTACTGCTGTGTTGCCACTGGAATTTTTCGTTGATAGTTTGAATTTAAAAATTTTTAATTTTATTAGTTTTCGATGGGTGTATTTTTTTGGCCAAGGTCCACTTTATACATATATATTATATTTATATAAAATGTAATGTACACCGTTGCCAGAGATCCCAAAAGAACTATACACACTCTATTCTGTTGAGTGTCTTTTTTTTTATTTTACCTGTATATACCTGTCCATATCAAGTATATATTGTATATATATGTATTCCATTCCACACACAGCATTCCATTTGCGGGGGGTGTAAATGTATGCAAGTTTATTTCCATCTTTTTTACTCTTTAAATTTTCTTGTTCATTTTAAATGCATCAGACGTTGAGTCAACAAGTCACTTGGGGTCATCGAAACTCAAATAATTAAATGAAAATTATTTGAAATAATATTAAATGTTTTAAATTATTTAAAAAAAAAAAAAAATGAATGAATGAATGATTAAATTTTAATTTATTTTTTGCTATTATGATTGTAGAAAACTTGGGCTGGACCTGGTACCTAGACAAGATGCTCATATGGTTGATCCAGATGATATGTCTGTTGTTGAACTTTATCATGTTCATGTACAAAGTGCTGAAAATTCACAGGGTGCATCAGGACGTGGTACAATACGTCGTAAAGAACATAAAAAAGTATTAACACATCATTTATATTTTTGTATGCGTGATTTTGGTCATTCTGTTGGTGAAGATTCAGAAATATATTTTTCATTATGGGATACAAAACGTGGACAATATATAAGTGAAAGATTTTTAGTTAAAATATCAAAAGAAGGTTTTTCAAATTATGTTGAAAAATTACATAGTAATTGTACAATATTTACTGATCTTGGTAATGCTGATTTAAATCGTGATCTTTATATTGTTGCACATGTTATGAGATGTGGTAAAATGTTATATTCTGATTCAAATAAAAATAAAACAAGTAATATTATATATAGACGTCCACATGGTGTTGGTATATTATCACTTGCTGAAGCATCACAAGATCATGAAGAATTAGAAATGACATTTAAAGTATATCAAGGTGAAGAAAAAGAATTTCATATATTACATGAACAAATAATTAAAAATAATAAATGTACACCATTAAGTGGACAACCAAATTATGGTATTGTTGTATCATTAAAAGTATTACATGGTGAATTAAATCAAGTACGTGATGAAAATCCATTAATATTTAAAAATGTATGTTTAACTAAAAAATTAGGTTTTTCTGATGTTATAATGCCTGGTGATGTTAGAAATGATCTTTATTTACGTATTGAACGTGGTGATTTTGAAAAAGGTGGTAAATCAACTGGTAAAAATATTGAAGTTACAATGTTAATATTAGATGGTGATGGTAAACCATTAGAGGGTTGTTTATTTGGTGCTGCTGGTGTTGATGGTAGTTCAGAATATCAAAGTATTATAATATATCATCATAATAATCCATGTTGGGCTGAAACAGTACGTTTAGCAGTACCAATTGATAAATTTTATGGTAGTCATGTAAGATTTGAATTTCGTCATTGTTCAACAAGAGAAAAAAATGATAAAAAATTATTTAATTTTGCATTTGTACGTCTTATGGAACCAGATGGTGGTGCAACAATACAAGATGGTTCACATGAATTATATATATATAAATGTGAAGAACGTAATAAACTTGATTCACTTAGTTATTTATCATTACCAAGTAATTCAAGAGAACAAAATTATTTTAATATATCATCACCACCATCATTTATAAGATCACCAAAAGAATCAATACATATTACAACATTATTATGTAGTACAAAATTAACACAAAATATTGATTTACTTAGTTTATTACAATGGAAAGAACATCCAGAAAAAATATCAGAAGCACTTGGACGTGTATTACGTTTAGATGGTGAAGAACTTGTTAAATTTCTTCAAGATATATTAGATGCATTATTTTCAATGTTTCATACTGAAGATGGTAATTCAACAGCACATTCTGGTCTTGTATTTCAAGTATTAGTATCAATATTTAGTTTACTTGAAGATACAAAATTTGAACATTTTAAACCAGTTATTGATGCATATATATCTGGTCATTTTGCAGCAGCACTTGTTTATAAAGGTTTATTAAGTAGTGTACAACATTGTGCTGATTGGGTTACTGCTGCTGAAAAACAAGAACCAATTATAAAATGTTTTAGATCACTTGAATATATATTTAAATTTATAATACAAAGTAGATTATTATTTGCACGTGCAACTGCTGGACAATATGAAGATAGTTTTAAACGTGATTTATATAGTGTATTTGCAGCATTAAATAAAATGTTAACATTACCATATGATATTGTATTAATGTCACAAGTTGCATTATTATTATCAATATCAGATGTATTTGAACAATTAACAGCAGTATTACCAACAATTGAAGTTGTTAAATTAACATGTTCAATGTTAGATTCAGTACCAAGAGATCCACAACCACAATTAATGCAAGCTAAACTTGTTGCAATACAAAAATTAGTAACATCAAAATTATTTCAAGATGATGAAAGTAGAAATTTATTATTAATAACAATATGTAGAAATATACGTATACATTTAGCACGTAGAGAAGAATTAAGATCATGTACAGATATATTAAGTGATATATTAAGTTTTTTATATAAAAAAGGACATGAAGATAATAAAGTTAATAATTGTATACATCATGATATACAAATAATATGTTTATCAATACTTGATGTATTAATACAATCAATATTAATTATTATTAATTCAAATGGACCAATTATTGGTTGTTTAGTTGCATGTTTAATTGGTTTATTACAACAACTTGATGATGATCATTATATTTGTTTATGGGATGAATTAACACATGGTGGTACTAATGAAAGAAAAATTCTTAAAGATTTTTTATTAAGAGTTTTTTTAGTATTACAAGATCTTGTTAGACAAGAAATATTTCCACCAGATTGGCTTGTTATGAGAATGCAAGCAAATAATATTATATTAAAATCATTAGAACAATTTGCACAACCATTAGCATCAAAATTTTTAAATAATAATTTTGATTCACAATTATGGTCAACATATTTTAATCTTGCTGTTGCATATTTAACACAACCATCATTACAACTTGAACATTTTTCAGAAGTTAAACGTGAAAAAATTATTGAAAAATATAGTGATATGAGAGTATTAATGGGTTTTCAAATTTTATCAATGTGGTCAAATCTTGGTGATAAAAAATTAGAATTTATACCTGGTATGGTTGGACCATTTTTAGAAGTAACACTTGTACCAGAAAGTGAATTAAGAAAAGCAACATTACATATTTTTTTTGATATGATGGAATGTGAACAAAGAGCAAGAGGAAGTTTTAAATCTGTTGAATCTGAACTTATTGATAAATTAGATATATTAATCAGTGAAAATAAAGGAGATGATGAATATCGTCAATTATTTAACACCATGTAAGTATTTATTTATACCTATATATATTTTTTTATTTTATTTTATTTTATTTTTCCTTGTCATTCTTCTTTTTCAACATATTTATTTATATTTATTATTTTTATTTTTTTTTTTTTTTATTTATGCTTCAGTGTATTGATATACTAATGCTTGATATTTAATTAATTTTTTTCTTGCTGCATAACTCAGGGAGCACCTAAGTGCTGTGTAAGTCATTAACTTTTTTTTTTTCATTACATCATCATCATCATCATCATCATAATCATCAATACCAATAATAATATTAATAATATATACTTAAATATTTATTTATTTCAATTAAAGGCTATTAGATAGAGTACAATCAGAGGATCCAGCATGGAAAGACAGTGGTACAGCTTTTATAACATCAGTAACACGACTACTTGAAAGATTACTTGATTACAGAAGTGTTATTCAGGGTGATGAAAATAGAGATAAACGCATGTCATGTACAGTCAATTTATTGGTAATAATATATATTTATATATTTTTTAATTTGAATCATTAAAATAAATGTTAATTAGTTTTAATATAATTGACCGTGAATTGTGTTAAAAAAATTAAATTTTTATTGGAAGGGGAAATTATGAGACTTTATATATAAATAAATGACATTTAAAACGCAATAATAAAAAAAATGTTTATATGTGATTGATATTAATTATTTAATAATATGTCAACTGTTAATTTATTTTTACAGAATTTTTATAAAAATGAATTTAATCGAAAAGAAATGTATCTACGTTATATTTATAAACTTCATGATTTACATCTGGCAGCTGAAAATTATACTGAAGCTGGTTTTACAATGAAACTTTATGCTGATCAATTAAGTTGGGATTCAATAATATTACCAGAAGATCATGTACATCCATCACAACCAGAATGGCAAAGAAAAGAAGTACTTTATCATCAAATTATTGATTATTTTGATCGTGGAAAATGTTGGGAAAAAGGAATACCATTGGCTAAAGAATTGGCAATACTTTATGAATCACGTTTATATGATTATGCTAAATTAAGTCATATTCTTAAAATGCAAGCTAAATTTCTTGATAATATATTAACACAATTACGACCAGAACCAGAATATTTTAGAGTTGGATTTTATGGTTTAAGTTTTCCATTATTTGTCAGGGTAATAATCATAAAATTAATTTAATTTATTTTAATTTATTTATATTTTATTTATCTATTTATTTATTTTAGAATAAATTATTTATTTATCGTGGATTGGAGTATGAAAGAATAAGTGCTTTTACCCAAAGACTTCAAACAGAATTTCCAAGTGCTCAAATATTAATGAAAAATTCACCACCAGATGAAACAATAATTTCTTCAGAGGGACAATGTAAATATTATTTATTTATTTATTTATTTATTTAAATGTTTATATTTGATATATTTATATTAAAATTTTTTTAAATAATTATTCAAGATATACAAATTTGTAATGTCAAACCAATACCAGAAGAAGGTAGTCTTGGTTGTAGTTCAACTGAAGTACCAGATCGTGTTGTTGCATTTTATCTTGTAAATGATGTACGTAAATTTACATTTGATCGTCCAATACATCGTGGTCCAGTTGATCGTGAAAATGAATTTAAATCATTATGGATTGAAAGAACAACATTAATAACTGAAGCAAAATTACCAGGTATATTAAGATGGTTTGAAGTTATTGAAAAACGTTCAGAAATGCTTGCACCAGTACAATATGCATGTGAAACAATGCAAAATCTTGAAATTGAATTACGTAAATTAATTTCACAATATACTGCTGAACCACATAGAAATATAAATCCATTTAGTATGAGATTACAAGGTATAACTGATGCAAATGTACTTGGTGGTATTACAAAATATCAAGAAGCATTTTTAACACCTGAATTTTCACGTCAAAATCCAGATATGATTGTTCATGTTAATAAATTAAAAAATTTAATATTTGATCAAATAAGTATACTTGAATCTGGTTTACATTTACATGGACAAATTGCACCACCAGGTGTACAACCATTACATAAAAGATTAGTTGAAAGTTTTACATTATTAAAAGAAAGTTTAGGTCCATTAGCAAAACAAAGAATTGTTAATCAAGATAGTATTATTAATTCACCATTACCACCATTACCAATAAATAATAATAATAATAATAATAATAATAATAATAGTAATAATAATACTTATAATAATGATAAACAACGTCCAGCAACACTTGATACAAGTTGTTTAAGAAATTCACATATTGATAATGATGATTTAATTGAAGATGAAGGTTTTTATATGAGAGTTGATGGTGCACCACCACCAATACCACAACGAGAAGTACGACCACGTTCTGTTGGATATGGTTCAACACCACCAAGACCAACACATCAAAGAACACTTAGTAAACCATTAAGTCCAAAATTACCATTGAGACATTCATTATCAACACCAACTGATACTGATAATAATCAAACAAATATTAGAAGTTCATGGGGTGAAATTGGTAATGAACAAGCACCACCTTTACCACCAAGAGGTTGTACACCTGATAAAAGAGAATCTGGTACACAATCTTCAATTATACCACCACCAGCACCACCAAAACGTCTTGTATATAGAAGAAATACTGAATGGAGTATTGATAATGATAATGATCCTATTAATGATACAAATGATTTACGTGATAGTGGTATATCAACAACAAGTTTTACAGATCTTCATTCACAACTTACAACACTTAATAATTTAAGTTATGAAGAATTTGAACCAAGACTGAGATGCACTGATAATATGAATATATCACCACCATCTGTGATAAGTACATTGAGTGTTTCAACAACAAGTTTTACATCAACAACATTCCAAGGTTCATCAACAATTTTAAATAATGAGGTATATTATATTATTATAATTATATACATATTTTTTTTTTTTTTTAAATAATTAATATTTTTTTTATTATTTTTCAAAGACAACCAATCCACCGCCAATTCCACCAAAAGCAAATCAAGATATTCCATCAGCACCATCAACACTTGAACGTACTTCATCACGTATTCATATAACAGCTCAAGCTGAAAATTATTCAGTACCCAAACTTCAGATACTCTCTTCTGCAACAGATACTGAGAGTACTGTCTAGTATAAACCTAGTCTTTTTTTATAGCTCATAGTCAAGAGTGCCAGGAAAATCATATAATAATATTTTTAACGTAAATATATATAAACTTTGTAATTTATCAAGAAAATCATTATCAAAAATAAGTATCATAGAATCATATAGGTATATATATTATATATTTAATAGCTAGCTCATCAACATCCTTTATTTATTTATATGGATAATAAATACCAAAATATTAAAATATATATTTCATTTATAATGATTTTTTTTTTTTTTACATATATATTTTTTCATTTTGCTACGTATACAATTTTCTTAATCAATTAATTAGCATGTATATTGTGATTTATTTATATCGTTGACGTGTGTTTTGAAATATAAAATCATAAAATAATAAGTGATAGTATCAAAAATAGAATATAAAAAAAAATATATATATAAATATATAAAAATATATAAAAATCATATGTATTTTGTCATGTTTCTTTGTGAAAATATTAATATAAAAAAAATTTATATTGTACTCAACTGTAAAGCTAGAACTGAAATACGAAACAAAATCAGCAATTTTTAGCTGTAAACAAATGAAACTATCAAGTGTCAAGTATGAGAAAAAAAATATATTCAATTAGAAAAACGAATGAAAGTGAAAAGGCATTACCGAGACTAATATACACGAAATAGTGGTAACTTTTGTCTTTGCTAGAATAAAATTGACTAATTTAAATATTATAAATTATCAATATCAAAATTTCATTCAGTGTGATCCCATAAATTAATATCAAGCTTTTTAATAAAAAAAAAAATTAAATTTTTTACTTGTATATTTTTTTTTTTTAAAGTAAAATTGCGTTTTTAATAAAATTATTTCAAAAGTCACATTACAATCACATTTCGAATACTTGACACTTTTTTTTGTACATAAAATTTTAATTTTTGTTTTTTGTTAGATAATATATATTATTGAAATATCAAGGATTGTTTAAAATAAAAAAATAAAATAAATAACTGACAATGAATATACACTTTAAATCCAAATAAATATTTAATTTTCATGTATTTTATTGTTATTTTGTTAATTATTAATTAATTAATGTAATTGTTCATTATTTTATTATATAATAAAATATTAATATATATTCTTCAAATATTAAGTATTGTTTAAAACAAAAAAAATAAAATAACAAAAATAAATTTATAAAATGGTCATTTTGAGCAATTCGGGTTTAAAATTGAATGGAAAAAATCAGCCGATTCTACCAGGCGAATAGAATATGCGAGGAGTATTTGCAGTTACTCCTCACTTATTCTATTCGCCTGGTAGAATCGGCTGATTTTTTCCATACAATTTTAAAGCTAAATAGCTCAAGTGGCCATTTTGTTAATTTATTTTTGTTATTTTATTTTTTTATTTAAACAATACTTGATATTTTAAGAATATATATTATTATTTTATATAATAAAATGATAGATAATTAAATTAATTAATTAATAATTAATAAAATAATAATAAAATATATGAAAATTAAATATTTATTTGGATTTAAAGTGTATAATCATTGTCAGTTATTTATTTTATTTTTTTATTTTAAACAATCCTTGATATATTAATAATATATATTAATATTTTATATAGAAAAATGATAGATAATCACATTGATTAATTAATAATTCATAAAATAATAATAAATATTGAAAAATTTAATATTTATTTGCATTAAAAGTGTATATTCATTGTCAGTTATTTAATATTTTTGTTTTTTTTATTTTTTAATTTTAAACATGCTTGATATTTTGTGAATATATATTATTATTCTATTCTATAATAAAATGATGCATAATTACATTAATTAATTAATAATTAATAAAATAATTATGAAATACGTGAATATAAAATATTTATTTGTATAGTGAAATTGTAGATTCATTGTCAGTTCTCATTTTTTACACTTTAATACAATTATTTAATACAACAAAATAAATTATCAAAAATGTATTGTACAAAGTAATGATGATAACTAGGTTTATTATTGTTTTGCAGCTTCTTTTAATTATTTCTTAATATTTAATTTATTTTATTTAATATAAGAAAATCAATCAACTTATAATTTCATGTATTTGTTTCTTTTAATGCAAATAAATATTTAATTTTCATGTATTTTATTATTATTTTATTAATTATTAATTAATCAATGTAATTATATATCATTTTATTATATAAAAAAATAATATATATAATTAAAATATCAAGTATTGTTTAAATAAAAAAATAAAATAACAAAATAAAATAAATAACTGACAATGAATATACACTTTAAATACAAATAAATATTTAATTTTTACTTATTTTAATATTATTTTATTAATTATTAATTAATTAATTTAATTATCTATCATTTTATTATATAAAATAATAATATATATAATTAAAATATCAAGTATTGTTTAAATAAAAAAATAAAATAACAAAAAAAAATTAATAAAATGGCCACTTGAGCTATTTAGCTTTGAAATTGTATGGAAAAAATCAGCCGATTCTACCAGGCGAATAGAATAAGTGAGGAGTAACTGCAATATTTATACTGCAAATATTCAAAATGGCCATTTTATAAATTTATTTTTGTTATTTTATTTTTTTATTTTAAACAATACTTGATATTTTAAGAATATATATAATTATTTTATATAATAAAATGATAGATAGTTACATTAATTAATTGATAGTAAATAGAATAATATTAAAATAAGTGAAAATTAAATATTTATTTGGATTTAAAGTGTATATTCATTGTCAGTTATTTACTTGTTTTTGTTATTTAATTTTTTTATCCAAACAATACTTGATATTTTGAGAATCTATACTATTGTTTTATAAAATAAATTGATAGATAATAACATTAATTAAATAATAATTAATAAAATAATAATAAAAAATTCAATATTTCAATGTATTAAAAGTGTATATGCATTGTCACTTATTCATTTATTTTTTTGGTTTTATTTTTTTATTCTAATCAATACTTCATATTTTAGATAATAAATTGATAGATAATTACATTGATTAATTAGTAATTAATAAAATAATAATAAAATACATGAAAATTAAATATTTATTTGCATTAAAAGAAACAAATACATGAAATTATAAGTTGATTGATTTTCTTATATTAAATAAAACAAATTAAATATTAAGAAATAATTAAAAGAAGCTGCAAAACAATAATAAACCTAGTTATCATCATTACTTTGTACAATACATTTTTGATAATTTATTTTGTTGTATCAAATAATTGTATTAAAGTGTAAAAAATGAGAACTGACAATGAATCTACAATTTCACTATACAAATAAATATTTTATATTCACGTATTTCATAATTTTTTTATTAATTATTAATTAATTAATGTAATTATGCATCATTTTATTATAGAATAGAATAATAATATATATTCACAAAATATCAAGCATGTTTAAAATTAAAAAATAAAAAAAACAAAAATATTAAATAACTGACAATGAATATACACTTTTAATGCAAATAAATATTAAATTTTTCAATATTTATTATTATTTTATCAATTATTAATTAATCAATGTGATTATCTATCATTTTTCTATATAAAATATTAATATATATTATTAATATATCAAGGATTGTTTAAAATAAAAAAATAAAATAAATATAACTGACAATGAATATACACTTTAAATCCAAATAAATATTTAATTTTCATATATTTTATTATTATTTTATTAATTATTAATTAATTAATTTAATTATCTATCATTTTATTATATAAAATAATAATATATATTCTTAAAATATCAAGTATTGTTTAAATAAAAAAATAAAATAACAAAAATAAATTAATAAAATGGCCACTTGAGCTATTTAGCTTTGAAATTGTATGGAAAAAATCAGCCGATTCTACCAGGCAAATAGAATATGCGAGGAGTATTTGCAGTTACTCCTCACTTATTCTATTCGCCTGGTAGAATCGGCTGATTTTTTCCATTCAATTTTAAACCCGAATTGCTCAAAATGACCATTTTATAAATATATTTTTGTTATTTTATTTTTTTTGTTTTAAACAATACTCGATATTTTAAGAATATATATAATTATTTTATATAATAAAATGATAAATAATTACATTAATTAATTAATAATTAATAAAATAATAATAAAATATATGAAAATTAAATATTTATTTAGATTTAAAGTGTATATTCATTGTCAGTTATTTATTTTATTTTGTTATTTTATTTTTTTATTTTAAACAATACTTAATATTTGAAGAATATATATTCATATTTTATTATATAATAAAATAATGAACAATTATATTATTTAATTAATAATTAACAAAATAATAATAAAATACATGAAAATATTTAAAATATTTATTTGCATTAAAAGTGTATATTTAATACACTTTTTGTCAATTTTATAATTGTTTATTATTAAAAATAAATTTTGAGGATAAAAATTAATTACGAAAAAAATAAACACAACAGTATTATAATTAAAATTTAAATATTCATTCAATTAGAGTAACGTCATAATATTTTACATTCAAATATATAACATACGCTTTGAGAAAAAAAATAATAAAAAAAAACATCTTGCAAACATTTTATTCAAAGTTTGTTACCAATGGATAAAAAAAAATTTTTTAATCATTATTTATCAATCAACGAAATAGTATAGAAACAAATACACGAAATTAAAAGTTGATTGAAAAAAAATAAGCTTGATGATTGTTATATTTTTTCGAGTATTTGTATTAAATTAATATAATAATAAATGAAATTATTTAAATCCAAATGTGAATTTTTTTTATTTTCATTTATTTACTTTTTTTCTTATATTATATTAAACAAATTAAATATTAAGAAATAATTAAGAAGCTGAAAAACAATAATTAACTTGGGTATCATCAAGACTTTGTACAATGCATTTTTGATAATTTATTTTGTTGTATTAAATAATTATTAAATAATTGTATTAAAGTGTAAAAAAATTATAAGACAGACAATAAATATACAATTTTAATACAAATAAATATTTAATTTTCAAGTTTTTTATTATAATATAATTATTTTATTTATCACTAATCAATTAATGTAATTATGCATTATTTTAATATATAATAAAATGATAATATATATTATTAAAATATCAAGTATTGTTTAAAACAAAAAAATAAAATAACAAAAATAAATTTATAAAACGGCCATTTTGAGAATTAAGTGAGGAGTAACTGCAAATACTCCTCGCATATTCTATTCGCCTGGTAGAATCGGCTGAATTTTTTCAATAAATTTAAAACCCGAATAGCTCAAAATGACCATTTTATAAATATATTTTTGTTATTTTATTTTTTTTGTTTTAAACAATACTTGATATTTCAAGAATATATATTATTATTTTATTATATTATAATATGATGGACAATCAAATTAATTACATTATTTAATTAATAATAAATAAAATAATAACAAAATACTATTGAGAATCAAATATTTATTGTCAGTCTTATAATTTTTTTTGTGTCAAGTATGAGAACAAACCTTTTTTTTTCTTTTGTCTGATTTAAATTGATTGTGATAATCATGTGCTTTCAACAAGTATCAAATGAAAAACAAAAAACACCAAATAATTAAGAGATATTAATTGTTTCTTTTGGCTTTGATAAACTGGTTCAATCATTTTTTAAAAATCAAATATTAAATTATTTTATAATTATTAATTTAATTAAAATGTATATTTTTTTCAGTAATTTCCAAAAAAATCAACAATTATTTTTCTCTTAGAAACTTATTTTATACACTAAAATTTCTACAAAGAATTTGATGGTTTTAAATTATTATTATTTACAACTGATGCAACTGAAATTAGTAAAATTCAACAAAATAAACATTAATTATAAATTTATAATTATATAAATCATGTATTATATATTTTTTCATATTTTTTTTTTCTTTTTTACGTATAAATATATACAAAAGTTTGAGTATTATGTCGTACATAGTCACGAAATATAGCAAAAAAAAAAAATTGCTTTTTCGTTTATAAAAAATTTTAAATAAAAAATAAAAAAAACTTATATAATAATTATAAAATCTGAGTATTTAAAAAAAAGTGGAATGTTTACATTGCACGATACTGATTTGATAACTTAATAATAATAAGTACGATTGGTTGATTAAAATTAAAATTATAATATTAAAATGAGCAAATTAATTTGTTTTTTATCCAAGCTCAAATACAGTCTATAAAGAAATTGTCACTGTTTTTTTTTTCTTTTCTAATAATAATTAAATAAAAATCACATTTATAATTATATATATAAAAATTTTCATTTGACAATAATTGCTTTTTGTGTGCCCGGAAAAATTAAATACTATTAATATCTAAAACTAACAAAATTATTTTAAATACGCACATAAAATAATATTGTTTATTTTGTTTATCTTTCTTGTTTTTTTTTTTGTCATGAAAAAGCTAATATCATCTACTTTTTAAAATAAGATTTTTGACTTATATAATTAGAGGCACTCACACAAACATTTCATCTCTCAAATATGGCTTTAAATTATTTTTCTCTTTTTGTTTTTTTTTTTTTTTTTTTTGTAAGTACAGTCATGGCCACTGCTTAAAATATAATTGAATATTTATTATTTATGATTTTACTGCTATTATTATTATTATTAATATTAATATTTATTTATTTATTTTATCATAAATATTTGTTTTTATTTATACCTATATATAAAAAAATTTCATGTAAAAAGTGGCTATATCTATAAGGTATTTTTAATTTGTACGGTAATTTTCTTGTAGACGGAGTCTTTCAAACCGGTGTCTCGGCGTTAATATCCTTCCTGAAAAATAATAAGGTAACTTTGATTTAAAAAAAAATATGTCATTGTTCATTTAATTATAAATTATGTTTTATAAAAGGTTATTACATTGGGAGATATTAGGAAATTTTAATGCTTACCTCTTCACTAAAAAATTTCAATTGATCCATCACCAAGTCCAGAATAAAGAAAATTATTTAGAAAAAAAGGAAAAAGTATTAGTTGAAAATATTACGCCAGATGATACCAGTTAATAAAAAAGTATAAAAAATTTAAATATAGTTTATCAAGTAAAAAACTTACTCAGTCTCAGTAATTGTTTGTTCATAATGAGGCAATTGTTGTTGTCTCAATGCTGCTAATTCATTACTATGATGAAGATCATGACTCAATGAACTTGATAATATTCTTCCACTCATTGGTAATATATAATCTGGTGTATCTTCAACTAATGTTGGTGTTATTTTACCACGTTTTAAACTACCATATCTTTCAGTTATACTAATATTATCATGATGTGAACCATGTATACTTTGTCCACGTTTTAAACTTCCATAACGTTCAGATATACTTGAATTATCATGATTTGAATTTTGTGAATGATGACTCATACTTGATGCAAGTATTCTTGATGACATTGATAATAAATATGGTGTTGGTGATACTGTATGATCTTCTTCAGCAGTATATGGAAACAAATATTTTTCATTAATATGTTGATGTTTATCTTCATTTTCAGAACAATTATCATCAAGTTGTAATTTATGAGGTGAATTCATATCTGGATAAGGTAATGGATTTGGACTTGATGTTTTATTTGATGCTATTTCATTATCTGATATGGTACCACCTGACCATTGACTATTTCTAATATCAACATTTGTTGGTAAATACGCTTCTGGTAATTGTGAACTCCAACGTGGTGCATACATTGGTTTTATATTTGGAAATAATTCAGTATTTGAGCAAAGTATATTCATATGATCACTACCAACATTACCAACACCATTAACATTTGTTGTATGTATATTTGGTAAATAATTATGTGATACTGGTTGTTGTATTGACACCCCCATATTTTTATGTGATCTTGAAGTAACATCTTCATCATCTGAACTATGAGAACTTGCTAAATCAAGACTTCTACCACCAGCATCATCATCAGCATGTGAACCATCAGAATCTGATTCTGAATCTCTGCGTGGATTTCTTGTTTCATTTTGATCTGTAATAATAATAATTTATACATTATATTTTTTAAATATACTTATACTATTTATATAAAAAGTACACTTGACCGAATTTTATTCGTAATCTAATTGCTTTAAATTTTTCAGCATTTGATATTCGGTAAAATAATTCAGAATTTTACCGAAAAATTTTTCATTTCTGGTGAAAGTAAAAAATTTCAAATACATAATAACAGGATTTTTTGTATTTGTATTAGGTGAATTTTTACTAGGCAAATATAATGACCGAAGAGGTATTCAACCTATAGAAAATTATCGAAAAACTTTTTATCTGTTCTATTATTCTGTTATTATTTAAATAGCTTTTGATAAATAACTTGTTAGTTAGTTTTAATTATCTTTTAATATTCTTTTTTTGTTTAATTTTAGTTTAATTACACCTTATCGACGTTGATTCTTCAATAATAATAATAAAAATCATTCCCTGTTTAATGTTATTCAGAGCTGAAGGCTTTATATATATTAATTATATAAAGATTATTCATATAAATAATACGTAATAATTTATTATTTGTGTGAATTAAAATGAATACAACTTGTTTCACGCTCTTTTTAATGATGCACAATTATTTTACTGTTATCTTTGATCTTTAATCATTTATTTTTATTTATCTTCAACATTCCAATCGAATATATTTATATGCGTACTTATACTATATATTTATATCAATCTTTACAAGCAATTATGTATTTAGCAAGTAGAATGTAGTTTGTAAATTTATAATATCAAGATGTAAGTATATATATTATACCTTGACGTGAATGAAGAGTTGAATGATGACTACGTGAAGACATATAAGGATCTCGATCACTATTATAATTACTTGTTGATGTTGATGTATGCCTGAGATGTGCATCACTTCTGTATGGACTTGATCCAGTTTTATTTGTTGATCTTGATGTTGTACTACTTGTTGATATACCAATATGTACACGTCTACATGCAGCATCAGTACTAGTATAACTTGCATATGCAAGAGCTGATCTTGATTGTCCATTAACATTTTGTGCACTATTACCATTACCATTACTAATACTACCTTCTAATAATGGTGCTTTTTTACCAAAACATTTGAGTAATGTTAAATATAAATTACGTCTAACACAATTATTTATAAAACAATAACCAATAAGACTAAATGCAGCATGTATTAATACTGCTAAAGATAATAAATATGATAACATTGGTGAATTTTCAGATGCATTTAATACAGCTAATGTCCATGTTGAACCAAGTAATGGTAATGATATAACTGATAACCATAATAGTGTTCTTAAATTACCAAAACCCATAATATGTTCTTTAAGACAAAATGCTGCTTTAATTGACATTATTAATATACAAAAATTAATAAATACAGAAGCACAAATTGGTCCAATAAGTGCCCAAACAACTGTTTCATATATTGATAACCAGCAAAAATAAAAATTACCATATTGATCAGCACGTACACCAATTGTTAAACCAACAATTATTGCTGGTATTGCATAACCCATTGTATAATAAAAACCCATTTGTCCATGATTAACATCACGCATTTCAGTTAACATTCTATATAAATGTATTGAATCAACAAGTGTCCATGAAAATGCACTTAACCATGTATAATGTAATCCAATTGCTGTTAATTTACATAAAAATTCATTTGTAACAAGTGAACCACGTGCTTTTAATGCAATTAAATATAATAATTCAGCAATAAATACACAAAATACAAGATTTTTATGTATACTATTTGAATTTGTATTACTACCACCACGTATTAAACCAAGTATTAATATTGCTGTTAATAATAATGGTAATGCTAATAAAAATGAACTATAACTTGTTACATTTTCAAGTAATGATGGTTCTGGTACATATTCTAAATCTAATACATCAGTTAATACAGCAAATGTTGCTAATTGTAAATTTTGTACTTGTAATATAACACCTTGACATGAACAATTAACAATTTGTTTACCATCAATATAATCAATTGATTCAGTAATACAACCAATACGACTCCATTCACCATTACCACGTATCATACTCCAATGTACACATTGTGGATTTGCACGTATTTTAGTACCATCATCTTCAATAATCCATAATTGTATTTGTACTGGTGATGATTTTATTAAATTTTCATTATTAATATTATTATTATTATTATTGTTATTATTAGTTAATTTTGTTGTATCATTTTCAGATGGTATTAATACAGATACTGTTATTATTGGTGAACCAACAGCAACTTCAACACCCCATCTAACTGTTATTGAATCATCAAATTTTTTTGGTAATAAACTTCCTAATTCTTTATATTGTATATAACTTAATATAGCTTTATCATTAATTAATAAATTTTTATTATTAATTTCACCTTGTGATAATGGTTTAATACCTAATAAATTTAATGGTACATGTATTTTACTGTATGGATCAAATCTATTTGTATCAGCTATATAATTATTGTATTTTGGAAAACTAATATATGGTCCATAATGTGGTGGTGTTGATAAAAATGATGATGTATCTGGTATTATAACTTTTTTATCAGCTTCATATGGTCTTGTTGTTGATACTGTTAATTGTTCATTATTATTCATTTCAATATTAGCTTCATAACCGAATAAACTTTCAGATGTAACAGTATCAAGACCCATTATAATATTTGTGTCAACAATTTCAAATGGATCAGTAAATGTATTATGTTGTGAACCAGTTATTATTTTTAAATATTTTGCCATTGAATCAAGTATTTTATCTGGACCATCACCATTTAATATTTTTATTCTTTCCCATATTGCATAATATTTTTTACTTAATATTGCACTAGTTATACCAATTAAATTTGGTACAAAATATTTATCTTGATTATGTGTTAAATGTAAATCAGCAAGATTATCTTCATATTTTAATAATGCTATTAATAATGATTCAGTAACTAATACATCAGCACCATACATATTTTTAGTATTATTAATTGAATTATAAAGATCTTTTGCCATTTTAACAGCAATATCACGATTTAATGATATTTCACCATTTTCTAAATTACCTAATTGATAACGTTGTTCAATAAATGATTCAGATGTACAATTAAATAAATCTGGTGGTTGCCAACCACCAAGTTTATCATCACATGATCTTGATGTTTTACCTTCAGCATTACCAGGACAATTTTCAATAGCAATAATACCAAATTTAGTTCTTGGCCACCATAAACCTTCAGAATATGATCTTGGACAACCATCATAAATAACTTCACAACCACGTAATGTTACTTCAGCATATGGATTTGGACATGATGTACATGAACGTCCAATAACACCAGTACGACAACGACATTGTCCAGTTTCATTATTACAACGTGGTCCAAAACTTCCAGTAGCATAACATTCACATGGTATACATTCATCTTGACCAGGTGGTTGATAATGATTTTCTTTACATTTACATTCACCAGTTGTTTTATTACATGATGGATCATAACCTTTTGTTTCATCACAATTACATGGACCACAAACTGGTGAACCCCACCATGTTGCTGGACAAGATTGATCAACATGAATTTCACAATATTCACCAGAATATTCATCACTATTACATTCACATTTATAACCTTTTTTTATATTTATATCTTTAATACATTTACCAGAATCACTGTGACATGGATTTATATCACATATTGCTTCACAATTATTACCAACAAAACCATCATTACAAATACATTCTGATGATTGCCAATTTGTAATACATGATGATTCATTTGGACAATTAATACTACATTCATCATCAACAATACATTTTGTACCAACATTTTCTTGTGCTGTTGGTCGTTGTAAATAACTTTGATTTGTTCCAATACGAAGATCTTGTATACAACCATCAAAAAATATTAAATCATTATTAATTGTTGTTTGATCTGGACCACCAATTAATATTC
Source organism: Lysiphlebus fabarum (assembly GCA_011426435.1). Classification (NCBI taxonomy): domain Eukaryota; kingdom Metazoa; phylum Arthropoda; class Insecta; order Hymenoptera; family Braconidae; genus Lysiphlebus; species Lysiphlebus fabarum. The sequence continues at coordinate 316,691 of WSYQ01001116.1, forward strand.
TACCAACATATAAACCTTGTAATTTAGCTGTTAATTGTGATATTATTGGTTTATCACGATAATTCATATCAAGTGATACTTGTCCAGTTTGCCAATTAATTTCAATACGTTGCCATTTTCCATTATTAATTTGTATTGGTGTTTTAATTATTTCTATACCATCTAATGATATTTCAATTTTACCATCTTTTAATGAATATAAAATTGATGAATTTTGTCCAATTTGTATTGTCATTAAAAATGAATTTTTTATACGTGTTCTTAAACTAAATGCTGTTAACCATGGTAATTGTATTGGTCTAAGTAATGGATTAAAACTTAATAAACCATCACCTTGAAAACGCCATGAATCACTTATTTCATCTGTACATTGAGGACCAGAAAAACCTTCTTTACATTCACAAATAAAACCTGACCATATTTCATGACATATACCATTATTATTACATGGCATTGATAAACAAAATGATGATTTTTCTGGACAACCAATAGTTGTACCATTATCAGCAACAAATGAATTTAAATCAATAAATTTATAATCAATATATAAATCTTTAATACATCCAATATAATCTTTATTTTTAACTTGAAAATCAGATGGTATTGATGGTAAACCACCAAGTTGCATTGGTCCAGTTAAATCAAGAAAACGATGACATGTTTCAGTTGGTTGATTACAACGTGATTCAAGTATTTGTTCAGCATAACCAGCACATGACCATTTATTACCAAGTTTATCACCATATTTTAATGATAATGCAATATCACAATCATCAAGTGAAATTGTAACTGTTCTATTAATATATATAATTTGTACATTATGCCATTTACCATCAGCAACACCACCAGGTATTTTTGCAATTGCTCTTGTTATTTCATCACCAAGTGAAAAACTAAATTGTACTTGTGAATTTATAATTTCTAATGCAATAAAATCATGTTTTTCATTATATCTACCATTATATAATAATAAACCTTCTGTTAATTCAGTTGCAAATGTTAATTTAATATGTAAACGATGTCTTTGTTTTAATGATGGAAATGTTAAAAATGTTGTTGGTCCAAAACTACGTGTTTTTAATTCACAAAATTCATTTGAATTATTATTATTATTATTACAATTTTGACATGTTAATAAATTTAAATTTTTATTAATTAAACATGTTGATTCATTTTTACATATTGATGATAAACATATATCTGTTTCAATTGATATATCACAATTTGTACCAGTATAATATGGTTTACATACACATGTATAACCACTTTCTTTTCTATAACATGTACCACCATTTTTACATGGATTTGAATAACATAAATTAACTTCCATATCACAAAGATATGCTTCTTTACTACCAGTAAAACCTTGTGGACATATACATGAAAATGTTGTTACTGGATATATTTGTCTAAATAATACAGTATTACTACTTGAAAAACCAGATGCATTACCAAATTTTAATATTGTTATACATTCTTCAAAATTAAGACATGGTTCTCTAACACATAAATTATCATCAAATGGTAATACAATTAATGTTGATAATCTAGCAAGTATACCACGATTAAGATATACTCTTTCTTGTAAATATTGTGATGTATAAAATTCATCATTATGACCAGGTTCAACTTTTCTTGCTGAAAAACTAACATTTAATATTTTATCATGTACATCAGTATCTTCTTGTATACTAAATATAAATATATTTTCACGTGGACATGGTATTATTGCAGCAAGACCATCAATAAAATAATTTAATAGTGGACTTAAAAATGCTTCAACAGTCATATCATCAAGTCTAACTGTTATTGAATTATATAACATTTTATCAGTTATAAGTCTTATTGATATTGTCATTGTTGCTTTAGCTTCATTAACACCATCAGATACAGATACTTCCATTGTTGCTATTCTTGGTACATTTGTATTTAATTGTGGACTTAATATAATATCACCATTTGTTTTATTAAGTGTTATTATATTTGCATTATTACCAGTTAATATATTATAAATTAATTTATCAGTAACATCAGCATCAATTGCTGGTATTTTACCAATAGGTGTTGTTGGAAAAAAATTTTTAAAATTATTAAATATTATTTGAAAATCTTTTAATATTGGTGCATTATCATTAACATCAGTTATCATTATTTGTACTAATACATCTGATCTTAATGGTGGTGATGATGCTCTTATAAATAATTCAAATTTTTTTTTTGATGATTCATAATCAAGTTCTTCAAGTGTTATTAATTCAGCACGATCAGAACCTTGTTTTGTTATTAAATTAAAACTATTTGCATCTTCACCACCAATTATTGAATATTGTACAATAGCATTAATACCTTCATCAGGATCATGAGCATATATTTGACCAACTGTTGAACCAATTGGTGAATTTTCAGCAATATATAATATAATTTTATCACTATCAAATGCTGGTGGTGAATCATTAACATCTTCAATTTTAATAATAATTGGTACAATTGATGATAATGCTGGTATACCACGATCAACAGCAGCTGCTTTTAATATATATCTTGATACTGATTCACGATCAAGTTGTTTAGCTGTTCTAACAGTACCAGTTGTTGAATCAATTGCAAATGAACCATCACCATCATCATCAAGTGTATATCTAACTCTACCATTTAATCCCATATCAGCATCATTTGCTGATACTCTTAATACAGCAGTACCAATAAGTACATCTTCTGGTACATTACCAGTATATTGTGTTGCTTCAAATACTGGTGGATTATCATTAACATCAGTAACTGATATTTCAACATCAGTTGTATCTGATAATGCTGGTATACCACCATCTTTAGCTGTTACAGTTAATAAATAACCAGATGATTTTTCTCTATCAAGTGTTTTTGTTGTTGTTATTGCACCAGTTTGTGAATTTATTGTAAATTCTGTAATTTCAATATTATCACCATCACTACCAAGACTATATGTTACTTGTGCATTTTGTCCAACATCAGAATCACTAGCACTAACAACTAATACAGTTGTACCAATTGGTGCATCTTCAAATACAGATACTGAATATGGTGCATTTTCAAACATTGGTGCAAAATTATTAGCATCAGATATATTAATATATATTAATGATGTATCTGTTCTACCACCAGAATCAGATGCTGTTACAGTTAATACAAATCTTTTTTCTTGTTTATAATCAAGTGGTTGTGCAATTGTTATTAAACCACCACCATTTTGTGCTGTTATTGAAAATCTACCACGTGTATTACCAGATGTTATATCATAATGTATTTTAGAATCTTCATCAGGATCATTTGCAATAACAAGAGCAACTGATGTACCAGGTTGATCATCCTCTGATATAACTGTTTCATAATTTTTTTGTTCAAATTTTGGATCATTATCATTAATATCAGTTACAATTAATATAACAGTTGCACTACCAGATTTTGATGGTTCACCAGAATCACTTGCAATAACAGTAAATTGATAACGTGAACATTGTTCACGATCAAGTTGTTTTGTTGTATATATCCAACCACTTTCTGAATTAACATTTATTGGAAAATTTTCAGTTGATGCACCATTAAAATCTCTAGCACCAATTGTATATTTAATAAGTGCATTTAAACCTTTATCACTATCATATGCTTGTACACGTACAACTGAATGACCAATTGGTACACCTTCAGATACTGTTTCTTGTAATAAACTTGTAAAAAATCTTGGTGAATTATCATTAATATCTTGTACATGTATTATTAATTGTGTTGTATTTGAACGTGCTGGTGAACCACCATCTTGTGCTCTAACAACAATTCTATATGAATCAGTTATTTCATAATCAAGTGGTTTAACAAGTGTAACATCACCACTTAATGAATCAATTGAAAATGTATTTTGTGTATTACCACCAATAATAGCATATCTTATTGCTGAATTAGCACCAGTATCAGCATCAGTTGCACGTATATTTGATATTATTGGATTTAATGTATAATCCATATCTTCATTAATTGTTGTTGTATATGATCTTTCAGAAAATTGTGGATAATTATCATTATCATCTAATATACGTACAATTAATGTTGTACTTGCTGTTTTTCTAGTTGATGGTGGATTTGATTGATCAATTGCATTTATAATAATAGTATATACTTCAGTTTTTTCACGATCAAGTGACATTCTTGTTGTAACAATACCAGATTTTGTATCAATTCTAAATGTTGATGAATCATCATTTAATGATGTCATACCACCACCAGTTATTGATAATATTGAATATTCAATATCTGAATTTCTACCAAAATCTTTATCTGTTGCTTTAACAGCAATAACTGTTGTACCAAGTGGTACACCTTCACGTATTGGTGCTTCATATTCAGACCATTCAAAATTTGGTGTATGATCATTTGTATCTAATACATTAACTTGTAATGTTGTTGTACCAGTACGTGGTGGAAATGAATCATCAACAGCAAGTACTTTAAAATAATGTACTTCAACATTTTCACGATCAAGTTTTGATCTTGTTGTTACTTTACCACTTGTTGAATCAAGTAAAAATAAACCACTAGAACGTGCATCTAATAATGACATCATTGAATAATGTACAGTACCACCTTCTGGATCTCTAGCTTTAACAATTGTAACTAATTCACCTGGTTCTTTTTCTTCTTCAACAGCAGCAGTATATAGACCACGTTCAAAAAATGGTGATCTATTACGTAATTCACGTCTAACACGTCTACCTAAATCAGTATCATCTAATTGTTGATGATGAAATACAATTTTTAATCTATGTTCAGCATCAGCTAAATGATTTGTTGTACATCTTAATGTCATTGATACTGATATTTTCCACATTGGATCAATAAAACATTGTTCAGATGCTGATACAAGATCACCAACACTACCTTCAATTAAAAATCTTGAATCAGCAACACCAGTCCATTTAACATCACAATCTTTTATTGCTGTTATTGGTAAAAAATCTTTTAAACCAGCAACAAGTTGTGATTCACGTAAACATATTTCCATAAATTTATCAGTACTTGGCATTGCATATGATGCTAATGTTTCAGCCATCCATCCTTTTGTTGATGCTAAATCATCATTATCATAACCACAACCAGTTATTAATACACGTAATGGTAAACTGTGATAATCAATATTTGGTCTTCCAAGACGTGTACTTGTTGAATCAATATAAAATGTAAATATTCTTGGATATTGTAAACCATCACAGTTTAATGATTTTGCAAGTGTAACACGTCCATTATTTGGATTTACTTTTAGTAATTTACGTGCAAATCTTGCTGTACGATCAGATGATACTTCATATTTACGTTTACCACCAAGTTTTGGTACACCAGCTTCAAATATTTGTGTACCTGGTGGTAAATTTGATGATAAAACAACTAAATATCCATCAGTTTCATGCCATAGACCAGCTATTAAACATGCAACAACAAGATACCAAATAATTCTTGGCATTTTCTTTTTTTCTTTTTTCTTTTTTATCTATTTTTTTTTTTTTATCTTTTAATTGATAAAATTAATTTATTTAATTTTTGTAATTCTTTCGTCATCCTGACTGATACAGCTTCCTGTAACAAGCAACAAAATAAAAATATATTAATCCCAATATAAAAAAAAACACTTAAACGCATTTTATTCAAATTTATTTATTTTTTTATTTTAGAATTTTGAAAATTTTAAATTTTCAAGTAATCGAATATATATTATTTTTTTTTTTGAATTTTTAAAAAATTCAAAAAATTATCGAATTTGTAATAAGCGAATATAATAACCGAAGAGGTATTCGTCTTTTTTTAATACTAAATAAGAATTACTAAGACCGAAGAAGAAGTATTTGAAATTTTTTTTTTTTTCAATTTATTTCGAAATTGTATTAGGCAAATATAATGAAATAAATATAATTGATTAAATTATTGAAATTGAATAAAAATTATTCAACTGTCGGTATACTTTTTCACTGTATATCAAAGTATATCAAATTTCACAGAAAAATAATAGATAAAACACCTCAACAAAAATGATAAAGTTTATTCAAGATTAATCAATGAACACAATGAGCTATAACAAAGAAGACAACCAAGTAGCATCCCTTGAGTTTTCTTTATGGTGCTTCTAGAGTCTTTGTTATTTTTTTTTTTTTTTTTTTGTATTTGATATCAAATTTGGTAGTAGTAGTAGCAGAAGTAGTATCAGGGAATCGTGAGACTTGTTGACCGGTGGAAGCCCTCAAGGAGGAGAAAAAGGTAAAGATACAAAAAAAAATTTCACGACGACAGACATGAAGCAGAAATATAATGTTGATAATGGGTATATACCATATACATACGTATATATATGTATAAAATACTACCAAGTAAATGTTGTTGTCGTCGTCCTCGTATTTGTCGACTATACCAGTCACATTTACTGGCACGCGAACAAGAACCAATCGAAACATTTGATAAAAATTATTTTCTCTTTTGCCTTGTCTTATTATTATTATCATTATTACTACAGCTACTACTTTTTTATTTCTTTTATTCTGTATAATAATAATGATGATGATATAAATGTATAAAATTTTATTGAAAAATACAATATCAAACTTTGCAATTCAATAATAAAAAATTATATGATTCATTCAAGCTATATGTTGACTATTTGTGCATAGACGATATTTTTTATACTATCACGTAATTTTAAATTCATTTCCACGTTTATAAATATAAACTTTCTTGTTTGTAAATTTTTATTCGAAATGGGTCAATTAAAATACCAAATAATTATCTTGGTATGATAAGAGTTTGATGATTGACCTTGACAAATAACAACAAAAATTTAATCATTAAAATAATTTTTTAAAAATTTTTATCTGTAAACATAAAATAAGTTAATTATTAAATGTTGATTTTTTACATTCCAATGAGCATATAATAGCAGAAAAAAAAAAACAAAGTCAACAAATATACTTTTTTATTTTACTAATTACTACATATATTTTTTTGCATTGGATCATTTGCAAACTTATAAATTATCAAAAAATTTTATAATTTTAAATCAATTATTATCTGTTACAAAGTCAGGTAACACATGCCAGTCAAAAAATTAAATTAAATTGTTAAATTTTGTAGAAAAAAATAAAAAATATGCAAAAAAAAGGTCTTCTTTTCGCTCAACTTGACTAAACTTTGAAGGTATCATTTTCATCTTGAGTTAACAACTTGGGTTTACACTATTAATTACGAATAAAGGTAAAAAAATAAAAACAAAAAAAAAGATAATTTTACCAAGCGATACTTGTATGGAATCCGGTTATACCAATTATCCAAGTCCTTCAAAATAAGAAGAAGAAGAAGACCCTTCTCAAACGTTCCCGCCACTGCTCGGGGCCCTATACATATACTATCAACATTTCTTTGTGTTACAATTTTAAACATTTATTTATTTTATTTTTAATTTTTTAATTTATTTAGTTATCTTTTCATTTTCATTATTATTATTATCATCATCATTGTTTTTTTTTAATTCCCAGTTCCCACAAAAGTGGCCTTCTCACTTGGTATATATTTTTTCCATGACTGGAAGCACCCTACCATATAGTCTTCGATGATTCCAGCAGCAGATTGTCTGGAAGACCTGACTTTATTCAAGACACCCGGTATAATATTCTAACCGGTGTTTCACTAAATTTTATATGTCTTGAGATTATTTCATGGTCAATCCAATAAAACGTAATTTGTATTCATATAAATTTCGAAAAAAATTTGAAAATTAAAAAATTAATAAATAAAATACAATACTATAACATAAAATTGTAATTTTAATAATAAAATATATTAAAATTAATAATAACACAATATAATATAGGTTTATTTATAAATTCAAAATTTTTTTTTTATCGAAAAAAAATTTTGAAATTATGAATTTCGAAATATTTATCACGCTATATACCTATATTATCAAAAATATATATATAATATTCCATGCAGTAAAATAATTTAAAAATATATTAAAATTTGAAGAAAAAATTAAATAAAAAAAAAAATAGATAATAGAGCCAGGTTTAAGATAATATTGAGTAGGGATAATTGCAGATATAAATATATAGCGTGCAAAATGGCCCACACAATAATTTAAGCCAACGGCCACGACAATATATATAAAATACCACGCAAGAAACAACAAAACTTTTTATATTTTACCAATTCACATAGAAATATATATATTCTTTGAAATTTTTTTTTTCTTATTTTTTCATGAGAATGTGTAAATATTTAATACAAAATAATTGTCATAAAATTTTAACTGTCTGCATACACGACAGTTGTTTCATAAAAAAAAAAAAATCATAAAATAAACTATTAAAATAAAAAAATATCTTATATAAATTATAAAAATTTTCTAATTAAAAATATATTTATATAGTTAAATAAAATTAATAATAAATTAAATATAAATTTATTCATAATGAAAATAAATAAACCCTCTAAAATAAAATATGAAAATTTATGTAATTGTTTTTTTGTTTTGCATTTATAATTATAATAATTATTAATAAACATATTTAGAATGTATGTGACTACGTTTTTGTATGATGCTCATGAAAGATAAAGGTTTCACGGAAGACCGCTCGATTTTATAAAACTTGTTCCCACACAATCTCATCCATAAGTATAAAGTTAGGTTTTACAAACGAGTTTTTAGGTTCAAACCCCACCATGATATACTCATATATGTGCATACATTAAATAATGCCAAGAATATGTATAAATGCATTTTTATTTTTTTTTTATTTCACGCATGATTACAAGTTTTTTTTTATTTTTTTATCAAAAAAAACCATATGAAAGGATGAGAGTATAAGTGTCTTTTGTATTTGTGTGTTAAACCATAAAACCAAATGATTTTTTTAACTAAAAAAAAATAATAAAAAGGAAAACAATTACAATATTTATACTAAAATATCTTAATTAAGAAATACACTGGATGACTTGCTCATATAGCCTTATAGTTTGTGTTGATAATATATCAAAGAGGTGTGGCTTGATATTACAACTATTACGGGATTAATTTAAAAATGAAAAGAAATATATAAAAAAAAATAATCATCAATTTGATGATGATGGTGATGAACAGACGGTATATATAAAAAAAAAAAAAACCAGCTTTTTTTAAATGTTTTTGTATTTTAAAATAAGTATTTATCATATAAAAAAATTAAGATACTTTTAAACAGAAAAAAAAAGAAAAGAAAAATAATAAAAAAAAAATATATGTAATATTTTAATTAAAACATTAATAATTACAATATTTATATATTTTTTTTTTAAATTAAGAATGTTTATGATTACTAAATATGATATATATTTAAAGTATATTTATGTAGATCAAATATTTTTATAGCCTTTAGTCTTTGTCAAGGATTAATTTAAAAAAGTGGTTGAACATGAAAAAAAAAAATTACTTTGGATATAGAAAAAGGGGGTTGAATTGCGTCAATATGTATATATCTGAGGGGGTGCAAAAGAAATATACTAAATACTCATCTTTGTATATATATTTTTTTTTTCTTCTAATATATATATGGTGGTGGACAACTATAGTGCTGAATGTGATAAGGGTGAGTGACTGACTCACCCTCACAAATACAATCAAAGAGATTCAACGCCCTGTACACATATTGGGGTAGTTTTATTATTTTTTTTTATTTTTTTATTTTTCCCCTTCAAATTATCGATTTTAATACCGACAAGCAGAAACAGCTAAGCCAAAAGAACGAAAACTCACTTAACTTTATACGCATATACACAGATCCTTTGATAAAAATTTTAAATATATTTATTTATTTTTTTTTTTTTTATAAGTAAGTATATTATATTGTTTACAATTTTTATAAATAATAATATTAAAATGTGCATATATTAAAATAAATATATGCATAATATAAAAATTATTTTTTTATCATTTAAAATACATTTTAACCCCTTCGTTAACTAACCACCCTATTTTTTATTTCCACTTTTACTTTTTATGTTTTTTTTTTTGTATATTTTTTTAATTTACTTTTTTTAAATTTTGATGAATGTATATATTTTTTTATATAGTAGTGAGTATATCATGGTTATAGCTATAAAAAAAAAAAATAATTTCAACCTACATTTATCGATTGAAAAATAATAAATAAATTTTTGTAACAATAGGTTGATGAACTCGTTTATATACAACAAGTTTAATAGACCAATAATATAAAAATTATTATTAAAATAATAAAAATAATAATTTAATGTGATAATATTAATCTTGATTTAATAACAAGTTTTTTTTTTAAATTTTATATATATTGAGATAAAAATGTAAATACTCTCTCTCTGATGATTAACCGAAATAAAAATATTAAAAAAAAAATAAATATATAATTATTTTCAAGGTATATAAAACGAGTTTTTGATATGAATATATTTTTTTTTATTAAATTTGCCGATCTTTTGATCGTTTGGTTATTTTGACTTCTGTTTTATTTTTATTACAATTTTATTTTATATAAATATTTTTTAAATTTTTAAATTAATTTTAAATATATAAATTCATCTTTTTATCATCTTGATGATTTATATATTTATCATTTTATTTTATCAGTATATTAAAAATAGAAAAAATATATAAAAAAATACTATAAAAAATTACAATTGAATATAATTATTTGTTGTGTATATTAAATAGGTTCATAAAAACATTGACAAAATAATAATAAACTCATGCTATATAAAAACAATAAAATAAATAATAATATACATAAATAAATTTTTTTTAAAAAGTTATTTATGAAAACTAGATTTTCTTCTTTCTAAATTTTCATTTTATCCTTTTATTATAAATTTTTTTTTTGTTAAAACAATTGTGGTTACTTTGAAACATGAGCGTCCGTTCTAATTACAAAAAAGGTGAAATAAATAAATAAAACAAAAAAAAAAAAAACAAAATAATATAAAAAAAGTTACTATAGTTTTTCCTTGGGTGGGAAAAACAACATCGGGTTCTTGAAGTATCTGTATCCGGAGGATATACATTCATAAATAATTGCAAAAAATTAAAAAAAAAAAAAACTCAGATAATTTTTTTTTCTTCAAATTTTTTTTCTTATTTATAAATATTGTATAATTAATTTAAATAAAAATAATTATTGCTATTATATTAAAATATCAAAAGTTTTATTTACCGTATTTATTCAAGGTCATCAGGACCTGTCACGTTAATATTTTATGTTTTATTTTTGATTAATCCAATCGAGAGTTGATATTGTTGTTGTTATTTTTTTTACTTAATTTTTTGTTTTTCACATTAAAAAAAAATACACACAAACACTATTTTTCACAAATATTGTTGTTAATTGTTATAGATAAATTTCAAAATTTGTATAAAAATATTAATAAAAAATACACTTGACTATATATGTTTTATATAAAAAATTAAGCTTGTTCACTATGTGGCGTCCAACATTAAACTATACACATGGGAGATGAAAAATACGTACGTTTTAAAAAAAAAAAATAAAAAAAATAAATAAATATACCTCTTTTGTATACTACCCTATCAAAATCAAGTAAACGAATATACAAAATTCAAGGGGGGATAAATTATAGTTCCATAAAATCACACTATTCAAAATGAAGCGCTCAAGTAGATTAATACAGAAATTGATATTATCGACAATTTATTGTTGACAACAGATGGCGTTCAAAATTGTTTATTTATTTTTTTTTGACATTTATTTATATATTTTTTTTTTTCCAAATCAAAAAATATCAAAACAAAACATATGATATATTTTTGTTTTTTTTTTTTTGTTTAAGACATAAATATAATTATATATAAAAAAACTTTTAAGTAATAAAATGAATTTTAAAAGTTCACGAAATGTATGGAGTAGTGTTTATTGTCAAAAAAAAATATGTAAATCATCAAAAAATATTGTTAAAAATAAATTAAAATTACTGAATGATAATGATGATGTATTTGTTGATCAAGATGAGAGAATAGAAGTTGAATATAGTATCAAAAGATTACATGAATTAATATCAGATCCAATAACTCAAAAAAGCAAACCTTGGATTGACAGATTATTGAATAATTTTTTGGATGGTATTAAAAATGTTGGATATGTATGTATAATATATAAAAATAATGATAGATTATGATAAGTTAATTATTAGTAATATTATTAATTATTTATAGAGAGTCAAAGATCTTCCAGCAATAATGCAAGTACTGGAATTTTTAGCTTGGAAAACAAGAGATGTTCCTGATTATCAAAAATATCTTGATAAAATGTTGGAACACTGTGCTTGTCCTCCAAAATTTGAAAAAACATCTGAAATTTTATCATCTAGACATGTTATTGAACATTATTTTTCTTTACTTGGATACATGATTGTTATTCTTTCTAATAATCAAGATATTTTTAAAGTATTGGATGCATTGTGTCAATTATTAACAAAAACAAAATCAATTGATAAAACAGCTGTTAAATTAGAGTATCGTTATCAAGCTGTTGAAAAATCAAAACTTCCTACAATTATTACTAAATATATTGAAATTTGTAGTCTTGAAATTTTTAACAAAGTTTTAGATTTAATTTGGATTCTTGTTGCAATTTCTGAAACTTGTTGTAAGTCAAATAACAATTTTTTAAATGTTTTTTTTTTTTATTAAAATTTAATAATTTAGGTCATAAAATGCTTGAGCTTGGAATTATAAATTATTTGTTGATAAAATTACCAAAGTTATTAGTCAATTCAGAGTTAACAAAGACCTTTAATAATATTCAAAAAGATATTGATGATAAAAGTATTCAAATTGTCAATATATTATGGACACTAATGAGATCAATTGTTTATTCTGATGACATTTCAATTATGAAAAATTCAGTACTAAATTTAAAAGCAATAGAGTATGTTAATAAAGTTTATAAATTAATAATAATATTTATTATATTTTAAAATAATTTTAGATCACTGAGAATTGCTTTAAAAATTACACTCAATGGATCTCAATCATCAAAAAATTTTACAACAATTAGAAATGATTTGACAATGATAATTTTATCAGGAATAATAGCCAAATTATCATGGCCACTTGTTGCTTCTGGTTTAGCTGATGATATAATTACATCATCAATATCAACTACTATTCCAACAACTAATGATGATATTTTTTATCAAAAAACTCTACAATGTATTTTGTGTCATCTAGTTCACTGTGATTCATCGATAACTGTAAATTTTTAAAAATAAATATTCATCTGAGCTGAATTTGAATTTAATATTTCACAGATTATGAAAAAAAAATTTGTTGTATCGAAAATTTTGGAGGATCTGATATTAAAATATAATTGTGTTAATTCATGGGATTTGATTAAAGAATCTGGTTTAATTGAGACTTCTTTAAAAACTTTACAAAATCTTGTACCAAAAATACCTGATGAGTTTATCAATGAAAATGGACCTTTAAAAATTATGTCAATATTTAAATTAAGTATTAAATCAAATTTAAATAATACAATTGTTGAAGAATTTACAAAAACTATATGTTTATTATTAATGATTAATGATAAAATTATGTTGAAAAAATTTCAAGATGCTGAAATAATTTCTATATTAATTGGTAAGTTAAAATATATAAAAAAAAAACAATTTAAATATTAACAAGAATAATTAATTTTTTATATTTTAGATTTTACAAATCAAATTATTAATTTAAAACAATTAACAACAAAAATTCAAAGAGTTTTAAAATTTAGTTTAATGAGTATTGAGTTATCAATAAATAATGAAGATTTTTTATTAAATAATTATGGAAATCAATGTTTAAATATTTCTTTTAAATTACTACAAAGATTTAGTATAAAAAATTCAAATGATTTTTTAATTGATAAAAGGTATATTAATATTAATAATAAATTTATATAATTTATAAAAAAAAAAATAATATTGATTGAATATATTTTTATGTTAGATTATTGATAGCACTTGGTTCATTTATTTGGAAATGTATTGTTTGGTGTCCAATGAATTTAAAAAAATTTGTTGAAGATGGAGGAACATATTTAATTTTTGATACAATTGAAAAATCAAATATTTTGGTACAAAATGTTTATCTTGGTATTTTGGTAGACATGTGTCAAGGTTCAAATTGTATACCCCATTTATGTACTTGGCGAGGAATCGATAAATCAAAAGGTTTATTATCATTGATGGCAAAAATATGGAGAGATGAAGAAAATATAATTGAAGCAAAAAGAACACCAGAAGGTTGTGTAAAAGGTAAAAAAAAAAAAAATATAGATATACTTATAACAAAATATTTTTACAAAATAAATAATAATATTGATTGTTAATAAAATAGATATAGAATTTCCTTTGATGGGAATTGATCAATGGAATAGTACATTTAGATCAAAAAGTACATTTGAATTTAGTCCAGCATTAGCTGCAATTTGGGGTTCAGTTAGACCAAAAATATACAGTATCAGACAAATATTAATATTAAATACAGAAATATATGATAAAGTACGTGAACATTATAAAATTCTTCTTGATGATTTACCAATTGAAGATTCAATAACATTTTGTATAATTGATGAATATCTTCGTCTGGTACAAGGACAAATATGGGCTGAAGTATTACGTTATCTTAAACAAACTGGTGTAAATCCTCTTGGATCAGATGGTGAAATGTTACTTATAATGAGACAAAGACATCGTTTATGTGGTTTAAATATTCAAGAAAAACAATATAAAATACTTAAAGATGCTGATAAAAAAGAATTACAACTTGAAATTAATGAACTTAATAAAATTCGTGAGACTAAAATTGCATCAGTATTAAAAGCTATCAATGAAATGGATCTTTTACGTAGAACAATTGATGTTAATTATCAAAACAAAACAAAAAACAATTTTATTAAAATTACAAAGTCTCAAAAATACAATGATGATGATCTTGTATCACCACTAAGTTCATGTTCAATTATTTCTGATAATATTTCAATTGATGCAAAGTCTTATTCAAACTATTTTTAATATTATTTTTTATAAACATTTTCAATAATATATACAAAATACAAAAAAAAAATTCAAATTTTTTTCAAAATGGCGTAGCATCATCAATAAGCAAGAAATCTTTTTTATCGATAATTTTAGTTAAAAAAAATACAACAGAGGTCGCCAATTTTTTGGTATACTTTCGAAAAAAAAAAAACACACACACAATTGCACACAATACACAAAGTAAAGCCATCATAGTCAACCAGTGTGGGGCAACATGCCGTACAATCAACAGTTTGAAGTAACTTTAATATCATATTAACAATATATATATCAAATTTAAAAAAAAACATAAAAAACAACAAATTTTCAACTAAATAAAACTAACAAGTGTTGCTATAAATTTAAAAAATATCAAGGAATACACCAAAAACAATTTGTGATTATTAAAGTGCTCCAAAAGGCACCAAGAAGAGGACGCGACCTCGAGAAGGGGGCTTCTCCGAAGGACGTCGGCCTCCTTGTGCCCACAAGTAAATTTACTTTAAAAAAAAAAAACCAAGTGAAGTTACAAAATAACCAGTAAAACATAAAAAAAAAAAAATTATAAAATTAATTTAGAAACAGAAGACAAAAATAATAAGTCAAAGAGATCAAAGAACGGTATTTTTTTATTTTTTTTTTTTTAATTTAAAGACGTGACCCCCCTTTGACTTTATTTAAAAAAATTGTCAGTTTTTTTTTTTTTTTTTTGTTGTTTTTGTCTTGAGTTAATTGTGTAATTGTTAAAAAAGTTTTATTAATATAAAATATGGCGAGTGCACAGTTGTATTTCTTAAACCGTGGGTGTATCATTGGATTCACCATTGCTTTTATTCTTCTTGCATCAACGCTGGTCATAGCTAAACCAGGTAAAAACCATAAATAATATATATTTAAAAATACTATTTAGATAATATATATTAATACTATATTTAAACACAAAATATAAAATACAATAAATAAATTTAATATTATAAATAATTTATGCCCGGAAATTACAAAATTGTATGGTTCTTTTTTACATCTTGAATCATCTTGGGAGAGGATTTAAAATGGAGGAGTAAACTTGTTTAAAAAAAAAAGGGACCAATCATAAAAATAAATGTAAAAAAAAAAAAGTGCCTAAACACCCACACATAAGTTGATTTTAAAAATAATTATCCTTTTTTTTTTTTTTTTTTTATATTATTTCAAGTTGCAATTTCAACAAAATAAAAATAATATATATACTTGTTCTCATTGACGTACCACGAATCATAAACTGGACTTCCGTGTTTTCATGTTTTGCTCTGTTTCTTTAACATATTTATTATTATTATTGTATTTTATATAATGTTTTAATTATCATTATTATTATTAATTATTTATTTGTTTCAAGTAATCAAATATTCATTTTTATATATATTTTTTAAGTTTAAAGAAAAAAAAAAAAAATGTTAGTGGGTGTTTTGGATGAATTATTAATGATGTTGTTGATAGAACAAGTTTTTTTATTTTATCATTTTCATAATAGCTGATTATTTAAAAAAGAAAAAAAATTCCTATTTTTTTATCTAAAAGAAAAAAAAAAAGTTATAATTTATTTATATTTTATATAATTTTTAATATCAAAAGTTATTTATTTAGATATTATATTTTCATCTGTATTTTTTATATTATAAAAAAAATTATAGACATATGAAAATGTTATTTATATAAATTTTATGATATAGGTATATATTTTTTTTTCATTTTATTATTTAATGGAAAATGAATAAATGTAGAGATCGCGTGTATTTTTATGGTTGATGAAACTAGTACATAGCAAATAACTGAAAGTTTAAAATATGCTATCTCAAAACCACCTGTTAACTATTTATTAATTTTTTTATAAATATTTTATTTTTACAGTTGTCAATTTTATTAAATATACATGTATAAATGAATTTTGATATTTATATTTGAATTTTAAAATTTAAAAATACACATGTTAAATTATTATCTTGGTCATGTAAATTCAAGTATTGATAATATATATTTTCGATGGAATAATCTGGATGTCTTTTACCAAAAATTAAACGACTAAAAAATATATATTTAATCAATATTTATATTTTGATAATTTATCAACTATACAAACATAAAATCAGCTCATATTATATTTATCAATTGACATTTAAACTCTTGAAATTATTTCAAATAATATATAAATAATTTTTTTTTTATATATACTTATACTTACTTGTAAATTTTTTTTTATATTGATATTATTTTTCTGATTAAAGATTCAATTTAATATATTTAAAATTATATATTTTAAATTTAAAAAAAAAACCCACGTGATATGAGTGTGAAATATATTGGAGAAAGCTAAATATTTAAATTTGCAAAAATGAAATATAAAATTACGCATGATGATTATGAGAATATGAAAAAATAATAATTACAAATATATTTTACAATCTTGTAGGTTGTAATTATATATACCCACAATTTATTAATAATTTTAAAATAAAAATAAAAAAATTATATCTTGCAACTCATTTTTTAAAATTATTTAAAAATTTAAATAAAATATATTTTTTTTTTTATAATTTTATTTCTATTCAAATATTTTCAAATAAATAATTACAAATATTATATTTTAATAATAATTAATAACAACAAAAAAAATATATATATTTCATTTTTAAATTATAGATCTTATTTACGACTTGATATTTTTATTAAATTTTTTTTTCATGTTAATTTTTTTTATTGCCATTTTTTTTATTATAAACATATTTTTTAATTTATCTTGTGTCATGGATCAAATCAACCACATCAACATACTCATGATACTACATAATAATATATATATTTAACAATAAAATTATTATTTTTATAATGGTGATAAAAATAAAGACCAATTGGGGGATGATTAATCAACAAATGAGTATTGAATTTTACTTTTTTTTATATATATCCAACTGTTTTCTTGTGTTGAACAACAACTACCCTTTTTTACTCATAAAAAAATCAATGAAAACCAAAGCTAACCCTTTTATTAAACATTTATATTTTTTTATTATTTATTATATTATATATATTTTTTTATTTTTATTTTTTTATAAAAAGTTTGTGCAAAAAAAAGTGTGACTCATTCACCACCTTCTACTTTTAATATTCATATTATATATTTAATAGCTGATGCTATTATGCTAATTTTTTTTTTTTTCATAATTTACACTTGCAATGTCATGAGAATCAATAAAACAATAATAAATTTACAACATAAAAATCATTTTTAAAAAAAAAATAATAATAGTACTTGAAATAAAAAAAAAACTTGTTAAAAATTTTTTTTTAAAATTTAAATAATTATTAGTTTTAAAATCAAGTTTTACAAGTGTTTAAAAAATAAATAAAATAAAATATAATTCTTTCTTTGTCTTTGTAAATATATATCAATTATTAAAAATTAAATTTAAAAATAAATTAATAATAATTTAAAAAGTATATTCATTGTAAATACTCCGGAAATACTTTTTCGTTTTCAAATACTCTCTCTTGATTAATTTGTTTATTTATTTTTATATAAATTTATAATTATTAATTAACAATGAAATAATAATAATGAATAAAATTAAACATAGAAAGTGCATTTATTGCACTTGTAATTTTTATTAAAAATTTTTAGTCATTGTATATTATTATTTACACTTAATAATTAATGACATCATCATCATCATTATTATTATCAACAACAATATCAGTCTTTGTATATTCAATTTATTCTCATCCAATTGTTTTTTTTATATATATATATATATATATATATATATATAAATTAATTTATAAATTATTTTTTATTATTTATCACGTAGTGAAGGTTTATAATAAGATGACTTGTGATTCGAGAATTACAAGGCTATTGAGACTCTAAAATTGAAAGTACATTCCAATTCAATCGACATAAAAAATTTAAAAAAATATGTAAATAAAAATGAATAATATTTATTATATACATATATATATATTTTTGTATATGTTAATTAAAAAAAATAAATAATAAATTAAATAAATATATAGAAAATAATATTTAAATTAAAAAATTTTAAATAATAAATTTTAATTTTTAACATCCAGTTTTAAATTGTTTTATACAAGGGTTATATTTTGTCAATTATTTTGATAATATTAATGTACATATTTAAATTATTATAATAATATTAAATATTAAAAATTGTGTGAGGGAGGTGTTTCAATTTTTTGATGATCGTTATTTAACACCGCCCACCTTTAGCTTATTAGACTTTGACATGAACAATCATTATCATTATTATTATTATCATTATTAATTTATATATTTAATTTTATTGGCTGATTGACATTGCTTCATGACACAAAGCTTTAACTATTTTTTATTGTCATAAAAATTATAAATATATTTACTTGTTTCGACAATAAAAAATAACAAAAAGTAAATTTATAATTTCAATATGTTTTAATTAAATATTCAAATTAAATAATTAATATTAAAATAATAATAAATATTTAATTTAATTAAAATCAATCAATTTTTTGATAAAATTAATATATATTATTGATGTCATTGAATTAGAAAAAAAAAATTGAAATTAAAAATTTTTTTTTCTATTAATTTTGATTTGTTATAATAAAAGTATATTTTTAATTTATATATAAATAAAAAATGATTGAATATAATAGGGTTGAATAAATGTCATGATAATTTATTTAAATAAAAAAAAAAATATCTATAAACTATAAAAATATATAAAGTTTTTAGAACGGGTCAGTGACGCTTGGGAAAATGTAAAATTGACGAGTTCATTGTACTCTCTTGGGCACCATATACATACATATAGTTTAGCCTCTTTATTTCTGATGTCTATTATACGTCATAGTGATGCATATAATATATATAGCTATATATACATAGTAAGTTGTATATTATGTATAAACTTCAAGTATAAATAAATGCATAACAAATGATAAAAATTATTTTAAATTAAAAAAAATCATGAAGCCTCGCCTTGGTCGTCTTTAATCTTTTAAAATAAAATTTAAATAACAAATAAATATATAACAATATAAACTATAATAAATAACAAATGTTATATTGCTTCCTGTTAATAAATTTTATATTTTTTTTAAATTATTATTATTCAAAATTTATTAAACTTTATATGCTACTCAATGCTGTCTGAAAAGGTCAGGGTCAATCTGATTTTAAATGATCTGATTATTTTTTTTTTTATACCGAGATGTAATTTTAAAAAAAAAAATCATCATCATCAGATGATCGTAAACATGATAAATTATTTTTGTCGATCACCGACACGGATCGTATGTTCCATTAAACATTTTATTTTTTTTTTTATAACAAAAGTTTTTTTTTTTTTTTTTTAAATCAATAAACACGTCCGGTTATTTAAATAAAAAAGAAAAGTAGAAATTTTGAATACTGTTAATATACAATAAATAGAAATATAAAAAAAGAAAAAATTTAATTAAAAATGTGTTTTTTAATATAACAAAAAAAAAGGGAAAAAAAAGAAACTTAATTTCGATATAAAAATATTTTAAATTATATAAAAAAAACATGGTAATTTTTTTTGAATTTAACAGTAAATAATAATTTACTAGATAATACATTATTAGAAAATTTTATAAATTTTGATAATTTTAGTTGTGGAAATAATATTTATAGTAGAAAGTTAAAAAATTGCTCGACAAAATTAAATATCAGACATACTTTATTGTCGCAATGAACGAATACAAGAGACCCTCATCAAAGTAATACGCATTTACCAACATTTAAATTAAAAAAATTACGCTATAATATAAAGACCCACATGTTTTAAAATAAAAAAATTAATAAAAAAAACTATAAACTTGTATTAAATTAATTTCGTTGTTAATCAATAGATACATGTTGTATTTAAAAAAAATCATATATTTTTTTAAAAATAGAATAATTCAATTTTAATTTAATAACTATATTTAAACCAAGCAAACTATATATATAGTTTACAAGTTTAAAAAACGGTAAATCTTGTATATATAATCGAGAAAAATAACGGTTAATATCAGCTGTGAATTTTTGAACAAAGAAAATAAATACTTGATAAAAAAAAAAAAATGAATAAAATGAAACTCATGAAGGCGTCATTCATTTTTCTATCATCGTCATCATTATTATACTATTTTTTCTATTTTTTTTTATTTTTTTTTTATATTTGTTAAATTATCCCAGACGATACTTCTCCACTTTCACGCATTTTTTATTTTATTTTTTTATGGGGTTTCAAGCAAATGTTAAAATGACACCTAAAGGCTTCATCAGGATTAACTTTGAATATAAAAATATAAAAATTTATATGGTTTTTTATTTTTTATAAATATTATTTTTACAAAGTTTATTAATTATTGATATATTAAAAAATTATTATTTAATTATTAATTTGGTTTTTTTTAATTTATACTTTACTCTAATTAAATTATATTAATATTTTTTTATTGAATGAGTAACCTTGTTATCAATAAAAAACATGTTACTTAAAAAAAATATAAATAACAATTGAATGATTGTTAATTGTTGAATTCTTTTGTTGGTAAATAAAAATTATTTATTTTTTTTCTTTTATCAAATAATATGAATAATACTTCGATTGTAAAAACTGCAAAAGAGCAGGTGATCATCATTATCACTTCAGAATGTATAGGTATTATTTAAAAATAAATAAAAATCTTGTTCTTACTGTATTTATCAATTTATATTTATTTTATTTTATTTTTTTTTTTATTAGTTTATGTCCTTGTAAATATAATTACGTAAGATGGATTACGCAAAAGACAGGTATGATCACGATGCCTGAAATATTTTCACCATGTCGAACTCATTTTAATTTGCATTGAGTTTAATATTTATTTACTTTTTTTAATTTTTAAATTAATATAATTTTAATTTTATTCGAGGTGTGACTTTGGTATTGTATTGCAATGTATATAAATTTGTTATTTGATCATGCGATTAATAATTTTTTTTGTGTATTATATTTTAATCCATGAATTGAATTTCAAGTTTAATATTTTTGGGATTAATTTATACTGTTTATATATTTATTTTTTATCTCAGCTTATAATTACATGTATTTTTTTATTTAATTATTAATAATACATGTTAGATGTCATTTAAAAGTAATATAAACATTTTAATAGTAAATTAAAAATGATAAAATTCCTAATATACAAGTTGTAAAATAAAATTAAAATTCTATTTATATATTTTTAATTTGAACATGATTCAAGATCAAATGACCCAATTGAAAATCAATGTCAACTTTTGACCTCATTAAATTATTTTTTTATAAAGAAAATAATTAATTACTCATGCATCCAAACAAATTCAAATGACTTAAAAAATTTAACATAGAAATCAAAATAAAATTGAGAAAAATTTACTCCAACTACAGTTGATTATCTGAAAAATAAAAAAATGAAATTGAAAAAAAAAAATAATAATAATAAACATAAGAGTAAATAGTTGTAGTAATAATGGATAATTTATTCTTGAGATAAAATTATTTTCTCAGATTGTGAGTAGGTCGATTTCTCATCACAATTATTTTTTATAAATATTTTTTTCCTGTTTTCTTTTTAAATAATTGTCACGACAATAGAGACTTGATATTGCTTTAAGGGTTTTTTTTATGAATGACAGTAATTGAACTCTAATTTTTATTAATTTATTTAATTTTTAAAACTGAATATTAACTTTCCAGTAATTTTAAATTCAATAAAATTATATTTCATTTTATTTTGTTTTTTAAACAATTAATTTTTTATTTTTACAAATAGAATACTTTCATTTAATTGTTACAAAATATCAATTTACTTAAT
Source organism: Lysiphlebus fabarum (assembly GCA_011426435.1). Classification (NCBI taxonomy): domain Eukaryota; kingdom Metazoa; phylum Arthropoda; class Insecta; order Hymenoptera; family Braconidae; genus Lysiphlebus; species Lysiphlebus fabarum. Next base: position 339,671 of record WSYQ01001116.1, read on the forward strand.
TTTAAAATTGTATTTTTTTATTTAATTTTTTAACATTTATTATTATCAATTTTAAATTATTTAAATATATTTATATAAATATAAATATTGAATTATTTATTCATTTATTTTATCAATAATTATCGAGTATAATTACTAATTAGTCATACAAAAAAAAAATCTTTTTTTATAATAAATTATTCATGACAATAAAAAATAAAAATATATATATATTTTCATTTGCGCACAATTATTTTTATTTTTCTTTCTTATCAATAAATTGATAATAAACCATAATCAACATTAAAACTATTTATAGAATTATTAATTATTTTAATAGTTTGATACAATAAAAATTATTTCAAATTTATATATATATATGTGATCTTAATACTTGAAAAAGAATTTGATTCGCGTCGCAATTATTAAATGAAAAAAAAAAAAAAAACTGCGTCATGTTGACTGACCTTCAAGATAATTATTATAAATTTTTTTTTTATTATTTTAACAAGTATGATGACGTGACTTTGCCATACAGGTTTTTTTATTTTGCTTGATTGATTTTATTATCGTATTTTTGATAATAGAAAATATTTATTTATCGAAATATTTCTACACAAAATTTCTATCTTAAATGTTTCTTTGATAAATTTTCTAAATTATAATTACTGTAAAAAAATAAAAAAATATTTAATTTTTTTTTCTAAATTATCATACTGATTAATTTAAATTATTATAATTGTAATATTCATTGATCATTGATCTGTTGAATTTAATTTAAAATGATTCAAACAAAAAATCAATTTGAATTTATAAATGCTTACTCATCTGGTTAATAATTATCTTATTATTATTTCATAACAATTCTCTTATATTTTTTTTAATATAAATGAATATTTTTATTATTTTTTTTTTATTTTTTTACTCAATTAATATATACTTCCGTGAAACAATATTCTGCATTGATTGTATTTTTTTATCATCAATTTAATGAACAAATATCTAATTATTAAAATTATCTTATCAATACAAGTATACAATTTGGATTTTCATAAAACTGGATTTATTTTTTAATAAAAAATACGAATTTTTTATTTTTTGTCAATAATGTCATTAACATATATAATAAATTTTTATTATACTCTTAATTTTTAATTTTGATCTTTGCTTGGTAATTAAATTATTTATTTTTGATAAAAGATAATAATTTTTTTTTTATTTTTCAATGTAATGATTATTTTTTTATCTGTTTTTCTTTTAAATTCATGATAAACTCAATTGATAGGTCATATATAAGATTGATAAATATATATATCAAATAAATTACGTATTTTTTTTTTTTTTTTTGAATAACAAATTGTGAATGATAAATAATAATATGAGGCTATCATTTTCATAATAATAAACAATTGTTACAGGTCATTATAAATATATAATTTTATTTATAATTCTTTGAAAGTTATACTAGCATTTTTTTTAAAATAATAGTTTTATATTATTATTTTTTGTTGATTAATTTTATTCTTCTCAAGTTCATTCAACATTATGCAAACATAGACTTTTTATTATTTAATTAATATGATCTTTTGATAATAAATGACTTCTTTTACTTTAAAGATTAATTTATTTAATTATATTTTATATATTTATATATATTTTTTAATTATTTAAAATTTTATTATTTTTATAATGAGACCTTGTTCTTGAATATAATAAAGTATTCTTTGTATTAAAATTGAATCACACAAAACACCCACATAAACCAACTTTTATTTCATCTTATTTTAAAAAATTTTTTATATATTTTTTTTATCATTATCTTCTTTGATTATTTATTATCATTTTATACTAAATTTGCATGATGTAAACAACTGGTTAAAAATACATAAAAAATAAATAAATAATATCTGGACAATAAGTCGTCACACAAGAACACAACTCATAAATCACCAATCATAAAAATTAATCTTATTTATTTTATTTTTTTTCTTACTATTATAAATTTATTGTCGTTTGTTAATAAAAACAAAGACAAAAAAAAAATTTATTCTAAATAATAATAATAATATTAATATAAAATTATATATAATATTATAAATTGATAATTTTTAAGTTGATAAATCATGGCACCAAGAATCATAGTAAAAAGAAAAAGTAAATTACTCAAAATAAAAACAATAAATAATTATATATAAAAAATAATGAATAATTAATAATAAAAAAATATAAAAATTAAAAATAAATACAATCTGAGTTTTTTTACATTAAGTGTACACTCAAACTCAATAGTATTACACTCTTTTGCACTTGAGATAAAAACTTGTGGTTAAAAATAAAAAAAAAATTGATAAAATTATATATACTTATACAAGTTTTGTTTGATGACATATTTTATTTATATTTTTCTATAAATTTTACTTGAATAATATTGTCAATTTGATATGAAAATATATTAATAATTTAATTTGTGATTATTATGTTTTATCAATTTTGACATATTTATTCAAGGTAAAATATATATTGAAAATTATTATGACAAGCATGCATAATAAAAATTGTTTCAAGTAGGACATTGCCCCTTAAACTCGATATATTCTTGACAATAATATAACAAACATCAGCAATAACATATAATACTTACATATATTATTTATATATACCTGCATTTTTATTTTTTTATTAAAACATCATAAATTTATTTTTTTGTTGAACAAGTAAAATAATTTTTTATAAATTACATAAATTTTCATTTGTTTATATATTTTTTAATTAATATTTATAATAAGACAAACGAGTAAGTAATTGTATTAATAAATAATATAACAAGAAAATTGATTTTAATTTAAAATAATTTATATTATGAAAAATAATAATAATTATTTATTATTTAAAAATAAATAAAATTATTAAAATTTATTATATGATCTTACTTGTTATAACTTATAAGATAAAATAGTTTAAAATTATTTTGTGAGTCATTCACCCTCAGTTTGAAAGTTTTGCTGTTCAATTATTTTCAGCACATTAAGGCCAAGTGATATTTTTAGTTTGCAATAATCGCGTGCTGAGCTTCGATATATTTTTCAACTTAATATAAATAATAATTAGCCAATAAATCGTTAATTATTATAAATATTCTATTATTATAATATTTTTTTTTATAAATAATTAATTATTTATAATTGATTATCTAATTATTTACTTCATTTAACTATAATAATTATTTACTTTATTTTTATTTTTACATTACAGATTCTAGATTAAATTATGATGTTGATGAGACAGATGAAGTTGCTATTCAACATGCATTTTATACTAAAGAATTGGATGGTAATATTATGCCAAAAAGATCAGAGAGATCAATTGAACCACCACCACCACCACCATCATCATCATCATCATCATCATCATCATCATCATCATCATCATCATCATCTGTTGTAACAAATATACAATCACAAGCTTCTTCAACAACACAAAAACCACTGATAGATCAAACTATTATTAAAAGTTCAACTGGTACATCATCAAATGTAACATATTCAACAGATTATACAAGTAATTTAACAACAAAAGATACAACAACAACAACAATAAAATCAGATATTAAAAAAATTGATAAAAATTCATCATTTGTTGTATCAAATCCAATAAATCCAACAAATGGACAACCTGTAAAACCAATAACAATATGGGCAAATCAAACACGTTGGCCAAATGCAACACGTGATAATACAAAATTAAATATAACAACACAAAATTTAAATACAACAAAAATAAATGATTTATTAACAAATACAACTGATATTGATGATCAATTTTCTGGTCAAGTATCAAATAATACATTAACTAAAAATAATATAACTAAAACAGAAGTTGATACACATCAATATTATAACAGTACATTAATAATTGATGAAAAAATTGGTAAAGAATATTGGGTTGATATTGATAATCATCCAGATAAAAAAATTAATGAATTATTAAGTCAAAGTCATAGAAGAGCAACAACAGTTAAACTTAAATTTGATTTTCCATTTTATGGACATAAAGTACGTAATATTACAATAGCAACTGGTGGATTTTTATATACTGGTGATTATGTACATAGTTGGCTTGCTGCCACACAATATATTGCACCATTAATGGCTAATTTTGATACAACAATGTCAAAAGATAGTTTTGTTAAATATGCTGATAATGGTAAATATATTTATTTAATTAGATTTTTTTTTTTTTTTTTTTTTGTAAATTAAATTAAATTATTAATATTATTATAATTATTATAATTTTTAAATAGGTACTGCATTTACTGTTGTTTGGGAAAAAGTTGTACTTCAAGATAAAAAAGATGCTGGACCATTTACATTTCAAGCAACATTACATGAAAATGGAGATATTGTTTTTGTATATGCTGAAATGCCTTTGTTAGTTGAAGATATTGAAGACAAAGCACATCCAGTTAAAGTTGGTCTTAGTGATGCATATATTATGGACCGAACAGTATTTTGTAAGTATAAATATATAAAATATTTTATATTCTATTTTTATATAAATATTTTATTATTTGGATTATTTCCAAAATTTAAATAAAAAATAAAACCAAGTAATATTTAGTTATATTTAATACTAGCTAAAATACTATTTAAATTAAAATTATATATTCTATTTTATTTTTTTTTTTTTGCTTTTCTAGTTGTTCGAAGAAAAACAATTTATGAATATCATCGTGTTAATTTTAATCGTCAAAAAATTAAAAATTGGACAACAATATATTTACGAGCATTACCAACATGTTTACAACAAGATAATTGTTCTGATTGTTTAACAAAAGTACCTGATTTTGAATGTAAATGGTGTCCAGAATTAAATAGATGTAGTACTGGTACATCACGTTTTCGTCAAAATTGGGTTGAAAAAGGTTGTGAATTAAGAAGTATTAAAGAAGAACATAGTTGTCCAGCAAATCCAAAAATATTAACAACAACAAATATTGATGTTAATAATCGTATTGTTAATGATCATGAATTATCAGCAAGTATTGAAACAAATAAATTTTCAAATGAACCAATTATTTTATCACGTCCATCCCAAGAATCAATGAATATGAGACACATGGGAATGTCAGGTATTATTGGAGTATTTTTAATAATATCAATGATAATAGGACTTGTTGGTTGGTCAGCATATGCATATCGTAATCCACACAGTACATCTGGACAAATGTTAATAAGATATCGTCCAAGTCAATGGACATGGAGAAGAGGTGAAGCACGTTATACAGCTGCTACTATTCACATGTGATGAGATATTATTATATATATATATTTTTCATACAATCGAAATTGACGAAAAATATCATTATCTTGTCAAATATTTTTATGTATTTAAATTTTAAAAAATTTATTTGTCCAATACATAATTTTATTTTACAAAAAACAAAATTATCATCAATTAATTTAAATAAACATGATTAGTTATTTTTTTATTTTTTTTTTTTTTAAATAAATTTACATGAAAAATAATTATTCAATGATGGACCAATTTTTTGATTTCAGTATAATTGAAATTATAAAATTTTACTTATTTTTTACAAATAAATATTTACATTTATATTATTTTTTTTTTTTATATATATATATATATATAAATTTTATGATTATTAAAAATTAATCTTAAATTAAATTGTCTTTTTAAAAAAATAATATATATATTGAATATTATATAAATCAATTTTAAAATAATAATTCACAAAGTGCCTAGACAAATGGACAATCAAGTTTTTATTTAATATACAACAATTTGATGATATTTTTAAATATATTTTTTTTTTTTTCGTAACATGATGATAGTTATTGTCATTGTCATGAAATATATATATATTTGTCTCTCAATTATTTGTTAATTGTTTAAAATAAATAAAAATAAATTATTATACTGTCAATTTGATTTGTTTAAATTTATAAAATATTGAAAGACAATTTATGTAAAAGTAAACTATTTATGTGTGAGAAATTTTGAAAACAAAAATAATCTTAATAAAACTTTGTAGTTTAATTTTTTTAAATAAATATATATTGTAAAAAATCCAGTGTAATTTTTCAGATAAAAATGAAGATATATATATGAATAAATAGAAATATATTTATGAGTGAAAAAAAAAAACGAATCTTAATACTTTATAAAAATAAAAAAATTTAAATTAATAAATTCTTTCAGTTCAATTTTTTTCTGATTCTCTTTTATAAAAACAACACTTGACCGCAATCTGAAGTTCGATACAATTAATTTTTGAAATATTTTTCATTTGTATCAGGCGAATATGATGACCAAAGAGGTATTCGAACTTTTTTTTTTTTTGAAAAATTTTTAAATTTTAATCAGGCAAATATAATAACTAAAGAGGTATTTGAATTTTTTAAAACTGAAAAAATTCCTCGAAATTTTTTCGAAAAAAATTCGAGTTATATCAAGGTTATAGAACTGGAAAAGAGGTATTCGATGCATTTTCTACTTTCTCTCTAGGCTCAATATTTTTTGAATAAATCTTTGTAAGTCATTCAAAAAAAATGGAAAAAATATCGGATTGTATCAGGGTTATAGAACTTGAAAAGAGGTATTCGACTTATACAAAATTATCTGAAAACTTGCAGAAAAATCACTCAAAAATATAGCATTCATTCATTGAGTAATTAGAAAAAAATCAACATTGAAGCTTAACTATTATTTATTAGAAAAAGAAAAAATATTTTATTTATTTTCAGCTATTATAATAATTTAACATTTATATTTTCATTTTTCATTTATATTCGAAATATTATTCCATTAATTACGTTATTATTAATTTATTTATTATTATTTAAACATCTTGTTCATTTGGTTTAAATCGGCAAAGTGGACCATCTAATATGTGATTATTAGTACAGTTAACAAGTGGATTTTCAGTAATATTTGTTTTACAACCACCTTTGCAAGAACAACCAAATAGATTGCATTCACCATTACCACAATATCGATTTCGAATTAAAAATGATGTTTTGTAAAATTTTCTTGCACTTATACTGTAGTCAATTGGTATTGATTGATTAAAAAAAAATCCATTTATCCATCCTGTTACTCCACATGTTTGATAAAAACAATATCCACCAACACAGCCTTTGTAATACAAAGGAAAATCATTAACTACATCTTGTGGTTCAACTGTCCAAAATGGTTTGCAACAAACTGATAATACATTTTTTATATTTAATAAAATAATAATCATCACACAACTTTTGATTACATGCATTTTTGTTTTTTTAAATTATTTTTCTGTCAACAAATAACATATTCATAAAAATAATTAATAATAACATATATTTATTCTTTAAATATTAATTTTAATTTGTTTTATTAAATTTTATTTATGTATAACACCAAAACTTTTAGTAACTCAATTTCGTTTATTAATTATTTATTGGTTAATAATCAAAAAATTTTTTAAACTGTCAACTACAAGCTACAAAAGTTGACTAAATTATTAATATCAGGGCATTCTTTTCAGAGTTTTAGATCCACAGTTTATCGGTCAACTAAAAATAGTTTAGATAAAAAAGTTTATCAAAAAACTATTAACTTTTTATTTGTCTAAACATATAATTAACTATGTATTTCCTCAAGCTATTATTGTATTTTAAATTAATTTTTTTTTTTAAATTAAAAATTTTTTTATCTATAATAAATTATTAAACTTTTTCAAGAAAAAAAAATATATAAGTATATGTATATATTAATATATATTATAAAATATTTGTTGTGCTTAATTGTTTAATTATTATTACATCTTGTTTCACATATATTTTAAACAAGTTCAGATATATTTTTATATAAATATATAATATTATGCTTATTAATATTATTTTATAATATTTATTTAACATTATATATCAATCTCATATAATTAAATAAATATTAAGTAAATATATTAATATAAAATAACAAATTTTATATTATATAAAAATAGTATCATATAAATTGCAGTGAAATAATGAATATATTTATTATTTTTATAAATTATTTCGTAAACTTAATAAAATTTTGATTATTATTATTGATAACCAGTGTTAATAAAAACTAAAAACAGCTCCAGTTTTTTAGTTTAATAATAACAAATAATTAAATTATTCAACAGCTCTGCATAATTGAATAGACTTAATTATTTTATCAACATAATTTCTCAATAAGATTAATACTAAATGAAAAAAAAATAGTGTATAAAGTTTAAATGCTAAATATATATAGGTATATAAAAGTTAATTAATTTACAAGCATTGAAGATCAACTTGTAAATTATCTTTATCTCCAAAAATATTATATCTTTGTGTAAAACGACTCAACCATAGATTTTTATCTTTTGTCTTTTGTAATCTTGGTATGTTAAATTTTATTCTTCCTTCAACTGACCAATTTGAAATCATATCAATTGTTATTGGAATATTTTTTTCATAAGTATCCATGAATTTTGAAAATACCAAACGGTTAAGAAGTTTATGTTTATCATATAATGTACCACCATTTTTAATTTCTTTTTTCCATTTTTCAATTTTTTCATAATCAATAGTAACACTTGTAACTTGACTTTTTTCAACTAACTCATTTATACTCCAGTCAGGATTTTCTTTTGCCAAATTAACAACTCTTTGTTTTTCTTCAAATGTTGCTCGAGGAATTATTTTTTTTATTTTTTTATTTTTATTAACAACTTGAACTTTATCATCATCAATAACTGATATATTATTTTCTTCATGTGTTCTTTTACGTCTTAAAACAACTATTATAATAAGAAAAAAAAAAAACAAAAAAAATTATTAATATATTAAAATAATATTTAAAATAATAAATAATAAAAAATTTAATTACCATTTTTTGGTGATTCATTTGAAGTAACAGCTGCAGTAATTTTATTAACTAATTTAAAAGTTTTTATCCAACCACGAGTTCCTTTAAAATTAATTTCTCTATTTGGAAAAAAACTTTTTTTAGCTTCAATACCCCATTTATATAATAGCTCATCAATATTATTATCGTTAATAATATTTTTATGATTATTATATTTTTCTAATACTGATTCATTAATAATATTCATAATCATAACATGAGATCCTTGAGTTTGAGTTTGTTCTGCCCATTTGTAAATTTGACTAAAATCATTTAATAATTCACATCCACTTTGTTTTTTTATTTCTTCAATTGTTAAACTAGGATTGTCATACATTAATTTTACAATTTTAACTTTATCTTTAAATGATGGTTCATTTATTTGAGGAAATGATTTTTTTGGTTTTTTTATTTTTATATTTTTTTTATTTAATTTATCATCAGTATATTTTTTTTTATAAATATTATCAGTTGAAGGTTTTTTTTTTGATATATCTTTAATAACAATGCGACAATCAGGTAGTCCATCAAAAATACTAATAGAATTTTTATTATCACATAATGTATTTTTTGTATCCTCTAATGATTCATCATCATCATCATTATTATTATTTTTATTGTCATCACTGTCATAATTATATTTAATTTCATTTTTTAATTTTCCATTAAATTTATCATAATAATAATTATTATTTGTATTATTAATAATTGTATTTTTATGATTAACAAAATTATTTTTAATTTTTTTGCTTTTAAAAGAATTATGAATGTCAATTATTTCAATGTTTTTTTTACATTCTGTATCTATTGTCAGATCAATGTCAGTATCACTGTCATCATGAGCATTGTTATAAGTATCTCCATCATCATCATCATCATCAGTTTTACCATCAGTATCAGTAATAACATCAAGAATATCAGCATCAAGATGTTTAACCATACTATTAAATATTTTTACCATTAATTTATACATATCATCACTTACAATTTCTGCACGTCTGGAAAGTATTTCACAATTATCACCATTGTTGAATAAATAATAATGATTTAATTTTAAACGATCCCAACAATCATTAAATGCATCAGTAAAATCTTTTTTATCTTTGTCTATTTTTTTAAATTGTTTTTTTATATTTTTAGTATAATTTTTTTGTCTATACATTGTTGATATATATTTTAAAAAACAATTAACAATAGATACAAGTATAAATTAATAAATTATTTAAGAAAAATTTGAGATACTTTGCATTCTATATTCTATAAAGTCTTATTCAATATAACACAACAAAACAAAACACAATAAACACGAATAAACATATGTAACATGCAGCATGCACCAAAAATCGACAATGGAACACAATGAATAGGGATGAATACATATGCACAAGGTCTCTCTCTTTAATGGTGTAAAAAAAAAAAAAATCTCAGAAAACAAATTTTTTTTGTAAAAGAATGTGGCGACAATTTATAAAAACGGTCATAATTGTAATTTCAACAATTGACTAGTGCTGCTATTGTCAAATACCCCGCGAATATTTAAACGACTTATTTTAATAAAAAAAAAAAAATAAATAAATCCTGAAAATTTACATAATTAATAAAAAAAAAAAAACTTTTAATTGAGACAGAATTTGTATATACAAGAAAAAATTAAAATTTATTAACTACAAGTCTAAATGGTTTACATTAAATTGCTTATAAATTTTTTAATTATAAAATAATTAAAATAAAATATAATAAACTTAGTTTATAGCTAATTATCTTATCAAGAATATAATAATTAATTGATATATTTATACTTTTTATGTTGATAAATTAAATTTAAAAAATAATGAAATTTGTATTTTTATATTTTATTTTCAATGATTATATTTATATTATTTTATTTTTTTTTTTTTTAATAAGTCATTATATTTTTGCAAGAAAAAATACGTGAATATATGTATTTATACATATATTTTTTTAAACAATGATAAGTGTCAAATAATATTTTTAAATATTTGCTGATTAATTTTTTAATAATTTTTATAAAGACTTATAACTTGTTTGATATATTTTAAACAATAATTCAGATATATTTTTATATAAATATAATATTATTTATATAATTGTAATATTATATCATGTAATTTAAATTTTAGTTAGATAATTTTTTCATTAACTATTGATACTGATATAACATGATAAATTTATTGTTATTTTTTTTTATATATGTGGATATATATAACCACTTTGTTTATCAAAACCAAAACCAGCTCCAGTTTTTTTGATTCAATAATAAGTTAATGGAATTATTTAACAGCTGAATAATTAAATAGTATTAATTATAATAAATAATTGCTTAATAACATCAATACTAAATGAAAATAATTTATAAAGTTCAAATGATAAATATAAAAAGAAAAAAAATTAATTTTAAAATTGTGGATTAATTTTTAAATTATCTTCATCTCCAAAAATGTGATTTTTATATTTAAATCGATTTAACCATGCCCACCTATTACTTGTTGGTTTTGGAATTACCAATTTTATTCTTCCTTCATGTGACCAATTTTGAAGCATTGTATTTGATACAGGAATATTATTTTTATAATGTTCCATAAATTTTGAAAATACCCAATCGTTAAGTAAATTATATTTGTCTAAATGGGAACCACCAGTTTTTATGTCATTTTTCCAACGATCAAGTAATTGATAAGTAATAACACATTTAGATTCACTAAATTTTGTCAGTTGATCTAAACTCCAATGAGGTTTTTCTTGTGCTAATTTAACTATTCTTTTTTTTTCTTCAAGTGTTGCTGTACGCTTTGTTTTTTTTTTACGAACAATTTTTTTGTCATCAATGTAATTATTTATAACTGAAATATTATCTTCTTTATATGATCTCTTTGGTCTTATCATTATATCAACTGTTGAATAAATGAAAAATTATTAATATTGTTAATATATTAAAATAATAAATAATAAAAAATTTAATTACCATTTTTTGATGATTCATTTGAAGTAACAGCTGCAGTAATTTTATTAACTAATTTAAAAGTTTTTATCCAACCACGAGTTCCTTTAAAATTAATTTCTCTATTTGGAAAAAAACTTTTTTTAGCTTCAATACCCCATTTATATAATAGCTCATCAATATTATCATCGTTAATAATATTTTTATGATTATTATATTTTTCTAATACTGATTCATTAATAATATTCATAATCATAGCATGAGATCCTTGAGTTTGAGTTTGTTCTGCCCATTTGTAAATTTGACTAAAATCATTTAATAATTCACATCCACTTTGTTTTTTTATTTCTTCAATTGTTAAACTAGGATTGTCATACATTAATTTTACAATTTTAACTTTATCTTTAAATGATGGTTCATTTATTTGAGGAAATGATTTTTTTGGTTTTTTTATTTTTATATTTTTTTTATATGGTATATCATTGGCATAAGTTTTTTTATAAATATTAGGAGCTTGAATTTTGGTTGATGTATTTTTAACAACATTATGATAATTTGGTATTCCATCAAAAATACTAATAGAATTTTTATTATCACTTGATAATGTATTTGTTGTACTCTCTGATGATGACTCATTGTTGTTATTATTTTCATTGTCTTCACTGTCATAATTATATTTCATTTTAGTTTTTAATTTTTTATTTAATTTATAATAATAATTATCAGCTGTGACTTTGTGGTTATTATTTTTGATTATTTTATTTTGATAAAAATGATCAAGCTCAATAACTTCACTGCTTTTTTGATCCATCGTATCTTCTGTCAGATCAATGTAAGCATCACTATCTTCATCAGCATTGTTATAAGTATCATAATCAGTATCAGTAATAACATCAACAATATCAGCATTAAGATGTTTAACCATGCCATCAAATATTTTTACCATAAATTTATACATATCATCACTTACAATTTCTGCACGTCTAGAAAGTATTTCACAATCATCACCATTGTTAAATGAATAATAATGATTTAATTTTAAACGATCCCAACAATCATTAAATGCATCAGTAAAATCTTTTATATCCTTGTCTATTAATTTTGATTGTTTATTCATATTTTTAGTACTGTTTGTTTGTTTAAACATTGTTGATATATATTTTGACAATTAACAATATAGATATACCTAGTAGGTATAGACATGCAATCTTTTTTATTTATACTGACACAATTAATTTAATTATGTAAAAATTACAATTGAATGTGGTGATCATTGCTGACCATTGAGACCATATATGTATATTTTTACTTGTGTTTACTAATAGATTAGTAGTAGTATCACATATGATGACGACAAACAATGAAAATGGCCATATAAATGTTTATATAATTACATACAATAATTGACTGGTGCTGCTATTGTTATATATTTCCAAAAATATTTAAATAATACAATTACATACTAGCTTAATTATTTAATAACTTAATCAATATTTTAATTTATAATTTTAATTACCAGTATACTCACTGGTTATTATCATTATTATTCAGTTTATAGGTACAACTTACAATACCAAAATTATCAATACAATCAACATTTGGATCTTCAGTTATATCAGTTTGACAACCATCTTCACAAAAACAACCAAATGGATTACATTTACCTTTACCACAATATCTATTACGATTAAAAAATGTTGTGCTATGAAATTCTTCATAACATACACTGTAATCAATTGGTATTGATTGATAAAAATAATATCCATTTATCCATCCTGTTACTCCACATGTTTCATAAAAACAATAACCATTGGCACAGCTTTTGTAATACAAAGGAAAATCATTAACCACATCTTGTGGTTCAACTGTCCAAAATGGTTTGCAACAAACTGATAATACATTTTTTATATTTAATAAAATAATAATCATCACACAACTTTTGATTACATGCATTTTTGTTTTTTTAAATTAATTAATATATATTCTTGATTTTTATTTTTATACAACAACAATAATTTTTAATAACTCAATTTTTTATTAATTAATAATTATTATAAATTTACTTGAATCTTTTAATAACGTTATGTATTTTGAAGAAGTTCAACTAACATATGGACTGAGTCAATAAATATAATCATGATATTTTTGTGTTTTTAAGATATCATATCTATCAAGGTCAACTATAAATACTTATTCGATGTGTAAATTGATACATTTTGAAAAAATAGAGACTACTTGCGAATGGCTTTTAGAAATATCTTAATAGTATGAAAAAGACAAAAAAAAAAAAAAAGAGAATTTCAATTTCGAGTTTAATTAATTTTTTTTTTTTAAATAATAACAACAAGATTTATTTTAGTTTACATAGACATTGAAAAGAAAATACTTATGAAATTATTATAAATATTATTTGTTGATTAAATACAATGATGAGTTGAATTATTAATTTTATTAATTTAATTAACTCATAAAATTATATATAGATAATTGTATATTTATATAAGAAAAAATATGAAAATAAATTTTTATTAATTATTTAAAGATATATTTTTAATTTGTAAATCAAATTCATTACCAAAAATATGATGTTTTATTTTAAAACTACGTATCCATGTAGTTGAACAAAAATATTTATTTGGAAGTCTAAATTTTTTTTGTCCTTCAATTGACCAATTTTCAATCATATTATCTGTTATTTTAATATTATTCTTTTTATAATTAATAAATTTTTCTAATACCCAACGTCTTAATTCAACCTTTTTATCAAATATTGATCCACCTTGTTCCAATTGTATTTCCCATCGACGAAGTGATTCGATTGAACGTAAATGTTTACTTCCACTCATTTTTTTTAACATTCCAAAACTCCAACTTGGATGATCTTTTGCCATTCTAACAACTCGTTGTTTTTCTTGAAGTGTTAATGTACGCTCACGTTTTTTATTACCAATTATTTCATTATTTTCAAACATTTTTCTATGTTTTTTTGTTGAAGCTGATTGACGACCAACATTAACAACAGAAACAGAAAAATTCTGTTGATCATCATCATCATCCCCAACACTAACACCAACACCTCCACCATCATCAGCATCATCACCACTAACAGCAACATCAACAGTAGCATCATTATCTAAACAAAATTTTTAAAAATATTATATATTAAATTAAATTATTTATTTAATAATAAAAAAATTACCTTTTTTTAATCTTTGACTTCTTTTTTGATGACCAATTTCAAGATCAGATTTATGTCCAACAATATTATAACGTAATTTAAATTTTTTAATCCAACCTTTTGATGCTTCAAATTTAACATTACCAATACTACCATTTAATGTATAAATTTTTTTAATTTCAAGACCCCATTGACGTAACATTTCATTACTTATTTTTTTATTTGGAAATTTTTTTTTATAATCAATAAATTTTTCATAAACTGATTCATATAATTTATTCATCATATCTCTTATTGTTCCTCCATTTTTAACATGTTCAAGCCATTCTGATAATTGATTAAAACTAAATATTTGATGATATCCAGTATTTTTTCTTATTTCATCAAGTGTCCAATAAGGATTTTCACTAACAAGATTTAATACTTTAATTTTTTCATCAAGTGATATTTGAGTTTTTTTATAAAAAGGATTATATGGTGATGTACTTTGTATATTTTTATTTAATTTACTTGATTTAATATTATTATTGTTATTATTTATTTTATTTGATGATAATGATTTATTACAATCAACAGAATATTTAATTTCATTTGGTATCGTATCAACAAGTGGTATCAATAATGATGATGACGATGATGATGATGATGATGATTTATCATCAATTGTATCATCAACACGATTAATTACAACTTCATTGTATGGTTCATCATCAAATATAATTATTTCATTTGATGAAATATTATCTTCACTGCATATTGCTTTTTCTTGATTTGTAATATTATCTTGATTGTTTACAATTGTATTATCATTACAAATAATATTTATATTATTTATATTATTATCAGTAGCATCATCAGTATTATCAACAACATATTTTGACATATTTTCAAATATTGTTACCATAAAATTATACATATCCTGACTGACAACAGCAGAACGCCATGTAAGTGTTGGAGTTTCATCACAATCAAATACATAATAATTATTTAATTTCAAACGATCCCAACATTCATTAAATGCCAAAGAAAATTCTTTTTTATTATTATCTGTTATATTTAATTGTTGTTGTTGATTTTCATTAAAACTATTATTATTCTTACTTTGTTGAGACATTGTTAATACTGGTTAATACCATAAATGTTTTATTTAATCAACACAGTCAGCCATTTTTAATTTATCAAAAACAAAAAAAAAAAAAAAATATGCTGATTGAAAAATTGATTGACGTTATTTACGTGAAAAAAAAAAAAAAAAAAAAAAAAATAAAAAAAAAAAAAAAAAAAAAACAAAACAAAATAATGTCAAACAGTTAATTATTTTTATTATATAACAATGATAAATAATTCAAGACAATTAAAAAAATGTAATTATTAAAATATAAATTTATTTATTCAATTTAATTAATATATTTCTAACATAATTATATTTTTTTTATTTTTAATAATTTTTTTTTTTTTAATTTCCAGTCAATACCATATGCAAAGAAGACAAAGCATCTGTAATTTTAATGCTTGTATCAACAGGTAATTTATTAACAAATTTCTCATTAATATTTTGGTTATTTTCATCAGTTTCCATAACAGTTGGTTCATCAGTTGTCTCAGGTGATTTATCATCATCTGCAACAAAAACAAAAAGATAAAAATTAATTATATAAGGTAAATGATATATATATTTATTTAGTATATTTTTATATTATTAAAATTAGCTTACCATTATTTTGTTGTGTATCAAAAGGTTGTAATGTTATTTGAAGATCATTGAAAGGTCCAGTGATATCATATTTATATTTAAAACACGACAACCAATTTCCAAAAGGTTGATTCATTTTAATACTATATGCATGTAATACTTCATCATACCATTTACGTAACAATGTGCGTGTTACTTTTTCATTATTATTTTTAAATTCTAAAAATTTTGTATAAACCCAATTATTAATACGATTTTTTTGATTAATTGATAATGAATCATTAATATTAAATTTTTTTTTCCAACTGTTAATTTGATGATAACTAATATTTAAAAATCCAGTTTGTTTTCTAAATGTTTGAATTGGCCAAGATGGATTTTTTATTGAAATTTTAATTAATTTTTTTTTTATATCATCAGAAACTTCAGTTTTATTACATTTTTTTAATAATAAACTTTTTTCAATTAATTTTTTAGTATTATCATCATTATAATCACCAAAATTTTGTAATGATTTTAACCATTTTTGAAGAACAAAACGAGAATGAATTTTATTATAGCCACTATATTTTTTTAAATCTTTTAATGTCCAATTTGAATTTTCAATAGCAAGTTTAATAATATAAGATTTTAATTCATAATCTGTAAGAACATTTCCTATTTTTTTATTATAATTTTCTTGATAATGTTGATAATAATTTGAAGTAGTAACAGAAACAAGTGGTTCATTAACATCTTGAATAATTGATGAAGTAGTAGTTAATAATGGATCATCATTATTATCATTTGAAATTGTCAAATAATTATTTTCTTTATTTTGACTATTTTTATCATTATTATTATTAATAATTTCATCATTGTTCCAAGTTAAAGTGCTTGAATTATCATTTGTTTTATTATTGTCATTACTTTTTTTATCAATTAAATTTACATTTTTTATTTCTAAAATATCTATCTCATGTTCATCTAATATTTTATTATCATATTTCAATGTGTCATCACATTGTAATTCACAAACTTGTGTTGTTGACAATTTTTTAATAATATCAAGCATACATTTATACATTTCATGACTAAACTTTGTTGATCGCCAAGATATTGTTTCACTTTTATTTTTATTAATATAATAATTATTTATTTTTAAAAGAGCCCAACAATTATCAAATGCATTTGTAAAATCTTTTCTATCTGTATCACTTAGTTTATATTCTGCACTTTCCATTTTTAATAATTTTTTTTAATAAACTGTTTTTTTTTTTTTTTATTTAAAAAAATTTATTAAATATAAACTTATATCCAAACTTATCCAAAGACAAAGTATAACTAACTGTTTGAAACAGTTTGAAATTCGAGTAAACTTCAACATGTTGCACAGTGCTAGTAACTGGACAAAGAAGGCCCTGGACCTCCCTTTAGGCATTAATACCTAGTACAAACTAAATAGGGAAATGGAAATTTTATTATGTCCCTAATATATGTATATTTTTTGTTTTCTTTCTTAGAAAATACATAAAATTTTTATATATATTTATGGAGCAGTCCCTATTTTTTTTTTTTTTTTTTTATTACATATTGATTAAAAAATAAAAAAAAAAAAAAAGGTCTGGAAAAAAAAAATTGGATGTCATTGTGACCTAATATCATGTTGAAAAAAATTAGACTTTTACGAAAAAAAAAAAAAAAAAAAAAAAATAGACAAATGAATTCATTTAAATAAATTTAAATAATTAAATATATTTTTAGCAATAATTGAAATAAAAAAATATAATTTTTTATTTTTCATTTGACAGAATGAAACTTTTACATTATTATTTGAAAATATAATAAGAAAAAAATAATAATTTGCAAACAATGATAAATAAATATTTAAATATTTGAATTTTTCTTCATCAGTTTTATTCCATCAGCATTCAGCAATGTTGATTAATCATCTGTTGATATTAAATATTAATTAAATGTTTTTTATTTTTTAAAAAAATATTTATATACTTATACGTACCAATTATTTATTGATAGATCAATCATTTTTTTCTTGTAACATTTCAATTGTCCAGTTTGAATTTTTTTGAGCTAAATTAACAAAATTTGAATATATAAATTTAATTATTTAATAAATTTTAATATAGTTATATTTTTAAATTTAATTATTACCTGATGAATATAAATGATGTTTTTTAAATAATTTAGCCCAATGTAATGTTGGATCAAAATTATCAAATAATTTAACTGATGAATATTTTTTTTTAATTTCAATTCCAAATGATTTTATTATATTACTACATATATTATTTACTTTATTTTTATTAATATATTCATAACATTTATTTCTTACCAATGAATTTATAATTTTTTTACCATTAATTGATTCAATATTTTTAGTATTATCATAATCATTTTTATTTAATTTTTTTTTCCAATTTATTAACTGATGAAAATGACGTAATTCATAACAACCAGATTCTTTTTTAACTTGTTCTAATGTTAAATATGGATATTTTAATTTAAGATTAACAGCTTTAACTCTTAATTCATATGGTGTTTTGTAGCTATTACCACATTGTGATTTATAAGATGAATTATTTTTTAATGATTTTATTTTCTTATTTTTTAAAAGTAGTAAATCAATTTTATCTTGAATTTTTTTACTATTTGAAATAACAACAATTGGTGATAATAATTTATTATTTATCATTAAATTAGATACATTTGTAATTTTTTCTTCTTTTTTAATTTTACATTTATAACCAATTTTTTCAATTTCTTCATCAGTTGATGATTCTTCATTACTCCAACTATCATTACTTTCACAATCATCATTTTTTTTAATTTTTTTTGATAATAATTTTTTACAATCAATATTATTAGCTATTTCATTTGTATTTAAACGTTTAATTCCAAACATTTGTAAAATTTTTTCATCAATTGACATTGGTTCATCATCAGGACACTTTAACATTTCATCCATCATCAGTACCATAATATCATACATTTTTTTACTAAAAATTTTAGATCTCCATGAAATATTATTATTTGTTTTATGATTTAATAAATAACCTTTATTTTTTAAAAGGTTTATACATGTGTTAAAAGCATCAGTAAATGATACTTTAGTTTTTTGAGTTTCATTATTCATATTGTCAAATTTTATTGTTAAATTTTATTTTCAACTTTGTTTTTTGTTTTTTTTTTTTTTTAAACTCAACTTTTATTTATTTTATAATGTTGTTGTATTATTTAATATTAATAATCAAACAAATTAATATATTTAATAATTATTATAACATAAATTATGTTACGTAATATATACTTTTAACTGAATGTATGCCTATAAGTATATACTCAGTTTCTTTTGTGCTCATTTTTTTTTTTTTTCTTTGTTTGTTATGATTATTATAAAGGGCCTATCTAACTGTACCTAGTTTTAAATACACACAAATAAATATTGCTAAATTTAAATACCACTATATAGTTTTTCATACAAAGTATTTAAAAATAAAAAAAAATGTTTAAATATTTAAAAATTAATAATAAAATAAAACAAATAAAATTATTTTTATTTTATATTTATTTATAATTTTGTTGTACTAATATTATTATGAATATTTAATTAATTTACTAAATAAATTATTAAATAATAATATATATAAATAATTTAATTATATTTTTATTTATTTATTAATTAATTGTTTATAATCAAGTATATTAGGTGTAATAGCAGCAGCTTGATAACTTTCATGAATAATATATATAGAAAAATTAAGTGTAAATAAATGATTTCGAATCAATAAAAATTAGATAAATGTCATGGACTATTGGATTGTTTAAATTAATGATTGTCATGACAACAACTTTATGCGCATGCATTTGTAAAATTTTTATTGTAATTTTAAAAATATCATTCCACAGTTTTAAACAGTAGTTTAAAATACACCTTTATTAAAAATAGGAAATATAAAATAACAAAATTAAATAATTGACATTGTTTAAAAAAATAATAAATCATTAAATAAAAATTAATTTTTCAAACGAAAAAGATTTTTAAATATTCATGACAATGATTGACTTTTACTACATACCATTTAGGTAATAATTATATAAAAAAATTTTTATTGTAATTATTTAGTAATTATTATATAATTTTTTAAATTGTTTAGTCCACCATGTCGTTCAGTGATGATGTTGGCTAAAGCATTGGATGTGGAACTTAATTTAAAAGAAGTTGATCTTTTAAAAGGTGAACAATATGATCCAGAGTATCTCAAGGTAATTGTTAATATTTAAATATCAACAATGATAATATAATAATAATAATAATAAATGTGTATTTAAATTTTAAGATATGTCCACAACATACTGTTCCAACAATAGTTGATGGTAGTTTTATTATATCAGAGAGGTAATTATAAAATATTGAAATATATATTTCAATTATTATAATGATTTTTTTTTTTTCTTGTTTTTCAAGTCGAGCAATTATGGCTTATTTGGCAACAAGATATGCTAAAGATGATAAGTATTATCCAAAAGATCCAAGACGAAAAGGAATTGTAGATCAACGATTGTATTTTGATATTGGAACATTGTGGAAAAGATTAAGGGAATGTTATGTAATTAATAAATATTAATTATACTATCAGTAGTTGTTAAATTAAAAAATTAATAATGAATTTTTATTTGAAAAAATAATTATATAATTTTTCTTTTTAGATTCCTGTAACATTTAAAATGGCTAATACTATTTCTGAAGAAAATGTTGCTGAAGTTGAAAAAGCATTTGAAATATTAAATGTATATTTAGATAATGAAGAATTTGTTGCTTGTGAATTTTTAACTATTGCTGATTTTTCAATATGTATTAGTGTTGCCATGGCTGAGGTAAATTAAATATATATATACTAAATATTATCTCAAAAATAAAATCAATATCTAATTATTATTTATTTAATTTAGGTATGGGGATTTGATTTAACACGTTATGAAAATGTTGTTGTATGGTTTGAACGTTGCAAAGAAGCTCTTCATGAATTTGATTATGATGAAATAAATGCACCAGCACAAATGCTTGGTGAAATGTTTCGAGAAAATCTTGAAGCTGCTTAGTTTAATTAAAACATGAATATTTTAAAAATATATTAAATTTTACTAATGTTAATATAGTCATAAAGTCATAAAGTTAAATAAAAAATAGTTTATGTAAATTTAAAATACATGTTGGTCTCACAAATTATTAATTATATATTTATTTATAAGTAACGTTAAATATAAACAGCTTGATAACTGAAAATATAAAAAACATGCTTTTAATAAATGATTTTATTTTTTCAAATCAATAATAAAAAGTCAAACCTTGATGTCATGGACTCTTTGATAATATACCAACTTATATTGTTTGAATTAATAATTGCCATGACAACAACATTCTTTATGTGCATGCATTTGTAAAATTTTAAAAATATCAATTCACACTTAAATATAATAAACAGTATGAAAATATTCATATCTTTATAGACAAAATAAAAATTAAATATTTTCAATTTTCAAGTTTTATAGAAGGGTAAATAATAATTAAAATTTCAGAATAAATATATTGTGAAATTTAATAAGTGATAATAATTGATTTGTACTTCAATCCACTTAAGTAATTATTTTATAACTATTATTATTGTAATTTTAATAAATATTAATTTGTTAATTATAATATTTTATAAAATTTAGTCCACCATCTCGTGCAGTAATATATATTCTATTTTACTTATTAATATAATGCTATTACTAATTAATAATTTATTATTATCTAGACTTTTTCAGTAATTATTATGAATTTAAGATACTTTTGTTAATCACACATTGATTAAATAAATTTAAAAACTTGCAAATTATTTTAATTTTCAATTTATTTTACAACAAATAATTAGTTATTTAAAGAACTTTGTCAAAATACTAAAATTAAATTTCAAGATTTTAATTTTTAATTTAAATCCGATAGTTTATATATATATATATTAAAATTTATCAAATGATATTCTATTATTATTTACTTGTTTTATATTTTTTTATATTGATAAATGCGTGTATTTGTATTATCGATTATGATGATTGTAGAAAGTAATTCTAGAAGGACCTGGACAATTATATTGTAGTTGTGATTGCCAATCATAAAGCTGACTAACATATAAAAGTTCTTTACAATTACTTTCTTTTTTTAGCTTTTCAAGATTCCAATGAGGATTTTTACGTGCCATTTCAACAACTCTTTTTTTTTCTTCATCTGATACATCTTTTTCTAATTTTTTTATGCTTGGTTCAATAATGTTTTTTAAAATTGATTTATTATCTTTATATTTATTTGATTTATCAGATTCATGTGAAATTGATTCTGTTGATTCTTTTTTAATATTTATACCATCAATATTATCATCTGTATCATCATATGACAATTTAAAATCATCATTACAATTTGATGAAAATCTAGCACTAATATCATCATCAGATGCTATATAATGATATTCTTCATCTTCTAAAACTAAAATAATATAAAAAAAAAAATTTTTAATAACAATTAATATTTTAAAATAAATAAAATTATATATTATTAATTTACCTTCACTATATTCATCAAAACTTGAATCACTACTGTCATCTTGCTCTTCATTTTCTTCAGCAGAACTTGAATGTTTAAACATATAAATTCCAACATTTTTAGCACTTGATTCATTATACTTTCGTTTAACATTATTATTATTGGTTTCATCATATGTTTCATTTAAACCAAGTCGTTTTTTCATAAAATAAATCCAAGATTTTGTTATAGAAAATTCACTAGCTGAAGCACCAAATCTTCTTTTAGCTCTACTTTGATATAATTTTAATTTATGATCATCAATTTTATTAATATCTGGATATTCATAAATTAATGATTGATAAATCCAATCATTAATTTCTTTAAATTTATCAAACATAATTTGGTCTTGAAGTATTCGACGTTTGAAATCTATTAATTGTGATTTTGTTTTAAATTGTGTACATCCACTTTCTTGTTTTAATTTTTCCCATGACCATGTTGGATTATTAACAAATAGATTAACTAATTTTACTTTTTCAGAGTATGGAAGTATCTTGTATCTTCTTTGTCCGTTTAAATCTCTGTTAATTATTGTATATTCATCATCATCTTCATCATAACTGCTATTGTCATCATCATCATCAGCACTATTATTTTTTTCATCTTTAACTGAATTGTACGACGAACATGTTGAATGATTATTATAATTCTTTGAATACCTGGTTCTTTTTGATTTTAAACTATTGTTTTCTTCATTATTTTCATGAGCATCATTATTTTTTTCTTTTTTAACTGAATCATGATTAGAAATTTTGTTTGGAAATGATAAACTTGTTGAATGATTAGAATTACTTAAATACCTAGATCTTTTTAAATTTGTATTTAAATGATTATTTTCTATTGATGTATTATCATCAACTAATGTAGCTTTTGTTTTATTACCTGATACATTTTTAATAAGTATCAATGAATTATTTTTTTTTTCAATATTATTATTATTTTTAGAATTTGTATTTTCATCTTTTTGTTTTAAATTAAAATTATTGTTGATATTTTTTATTATTTCGTGTTTTATTTTAAAATAACAATCTGATTTTTCAACTGTATTATTATTATTATTATTATTATTATTATTATTATTATTATTATCATCAATTAATTTATTTTCATCATTATTAAACATTTTTTCAAGTATATTCAACATGTATTCATATAATTTATCACCAACTTGTTGTGATCTATCTGATATATTATCATTTTTAATATTAATTAAATATAAATTTTTTTTCTTTAAATTATTAAGACAATAATTAATTGCATGTGTAAATTCTTTTGTGTCTTTTTTAAATTTTTGCAAATAATCTGTCATGATGATTATTAAAAAATTCATACAATAAAACAAATGACAATTACCATCAAAATTGGTTCATCACCACCTACTGTTTTACACTCTGGATATAAATAATCCTCAAGGATAAATTTATGAGCCTAAAAAACCTGCTGAGTTTTTTATTTTGTGGTTAATTTTATATATATTTATCCTTTTGTATTTTTTCTTTTTTTTTTTTTACCTCAAAAATTTTCCTCAACAACAATAATAAGTTTTTCTGAGAATTTGACTTTCTCCTCTGATATATTTTGAGAAAACAAAAGATGGCGTCAGTTAATGTTGATTTTATTTATTACAAGTAGTTGATATTATTTTCTCAATATTGTCAATATTATTAATTAATTAATTAATTATAGAAAAATTTATTTATTATTAGCTGGTGTATCTATAAATAATTTATTAATAATTGTAAGTAAAATATATTTGTGAATTAAAATTTTAAAAGTAATCAAAAGTTGAAAATATTATTTACCAGTTATGATTATCATTATGTTTTATTGTTGAAAATATTCTGTTGTTATTTTATTACTTGATGATTGTACACATAGACTTTTATATAGATAATTTTGTCTATTTATTTAAAAATATTATTGTTTAGTGTTGTTGATAATACAGAAATCAACTTGATTCAGGTGTTTAAAAAAAAAAAAAAAAATGAAAATATATATATTTTTAATTATTGTGCATTGTTGTTTAAAAAAATAACAATTGTTTTTTTTTTTTTTTAATAAAAAGTCAAAGCAAATTTGTGATGAATAATTTTAAATGACAGAACTAGACTACTTGCTCAAAGTAAGTGGATATTAATTAAAATTTACTTTATTATTTTTAAACAAATTTATATTTTATTTATTTTATAATTTTAATTTAATAACTAAAAAACAGTTTACATCTATGTTGACTGATCCTGAGACTGGATAATACGTAAAATATATTTATAAAAAAAAAATCATTACATTTTATTCTTTACATTGTGTAAAGTACAAAAGAAAAAAAAAAAAAAATGTTTAAAATTAATGAGATGAATTTTTAAAAATACATATATATTTAAAATTAAAAAACTGAATAGTTATCTAAATTTTTAAAATAACCTGGATGATAATTACAATAATGTTTTTTCTTTTACAAATAAAAAATTGATTATGTAAACATGTCCAGATATATTGAGAATCAATTTTGTATTTAATTATTATTAAATATTTTTTTTATGAATAAATAAATTTATTCACAATAATAGTTTGATTTAATATTTAATTCAGAATTTATTGGATTTTTTAATTCTCTTTTTAGTTTTTTTCTTGGAATAAAATCTTGTTGATAATTATCATCAGAAGAAGTATACTCTGATTCAACTCCATTATCTAAATTGAAAAAAATAAAATAAAATAAATAAATTATATCTATTATATAAAATATTAAATAAAAAAATAAAATAAAAACCTTCAGTATTTACAAAACGTTCATAATTTTTATCCTGTTTTTTATTTTCATGAACATTATCATTATTATTATGATAATTAAAATTTTGTTTATTATTATTTGATTGATTATTTTTATCATTTAAACCATAATAATTTTTAAAAAGATATAACCATGCTTTTGTTACTTTAAATCCATGATTATTACCAACTAATTTTTTAGCACTTTCAGCATATAATTTTAATCTATTATCAGTTATATTTTTAATATTTGAATTTTGATTAACACATTGTTGATAAATAATATCATTTATACCACGAAATTTTTTCATCATTAATTTATCTTTTTTAAGTTCATGTTTTAATAATGTTATATGAAATTTAGAACGGATACTTTTACAACAACTAACTTCTTTAATTTTATCTAATGACCATGATGGATTATTATCAGATAATTTAACAATTATTATTTTTTGTTCATATGATATACATGAATATTTTTTACCTTTACGTGGTGAACATTCTTGTTTTTGTTTTGGTTTTTTTATTATTTCATCATTATAATTGTTATTATTATTATTATTAATATTATTAATTGATAAATCACTATCATCATTATAAAAAATTTCATGGTTAGAATTTGTATTAATATTATTATTAAATAAATAATCTGTATTTTGATTATTATATTTATTTCTTGTTACCATTGATGTTGATGGTTTAACTGATAATTTTTTATTTTTTTTTTGTTGTTCATGTGATTGTATACTACTATTATCACTGTCATTGTTATTTATATTATTCTGTTTATTAATATTTTTATCATGTTCTTCTTCTTCATCGTCATCATCATCATCATCATTATCATCATCATCATATAAATAAAAATCACTGTTAATATTATTATTATCATTATTTTTAATATCTAAAATACTTGAAGATTCATTATTTATTTCTGTATTTTTATTATTGAGCATTTGCATTAATAATTCAACCATATATTCATATAGTTTAATACCAATTTTTGTTGATCTTTGTGATATATTTTTATTATCAACATTTGTTAAATAATATCTTTTTTCTTTTAAATTATTTAAACAATAATTAACAGCTTGACTAAAATCTTTTCTGTCATTTTTAAATTTTTTTAAACACATTTTTAACCTATAATTTTATTATTTTATATATTTTTTAATATTAATTAATATAATATAATTTAGGTGTATATTTAGAATGAACTTTTGATAACAACTAAATTTTGTTTTATTAATTTTTATGATTCCACACACAAAATGAACACGTGTTCGTCATCTACCTGTTTACCAACAAGAACAACAGTAGCGCTGTAATCAGAAAAAAAAGAGAAAAAAAAAAAAAAATATGATTAATAATAATAATAATAATAATAATAGTCTTGAGAAAAAAAAAAAAAAAAAGAGTGACACACAAATAGATTAAAAAATATGTAAACGTTTATTATAATATTCTTGATATTTAGTGATGAAAAAAAAAATAAAATCTTATCATAATGTATAAATATTATTCATTTGATAAAAAAAAAAAAATAATAATAAAAATTAAAAAGCCTTACATTTATCTACACATTTAGTTTTTATATAAATTATTTAAATAAAATTAATAAACAATAAATAAATAATAATTTAAAAAAACAAAAACAATTATTTATTAATTTTTTAAACACAAATTTTTTTTTTTTTTTTTGTTTTACAAATAAAATTTATAATTAATTATTAATTATAATTTATAAAACAAAAATTATATTTATTTATCACGTAAATAAATTATTATCTTACCTTGAATAATAATTGATTAATATTTATGTTACAAAAAAATTTTTAATCCAATCTCTGTTGAATTTTTCAAGTTATCTAAACTTTTTTTTTTTATATTTTTACAAAAATAATAATATTAATATTGAATATAATCAACAAGTCTAAATGATTAATTAATTACTTATTTATTTTTAAGTCTAAATATAATATGTCTATCGTTTTTTCAAATGTTTAAAAAATACTTGTTATAATATTGTTGTTGTTGTTGTTGTTATTATTATTTATAATTTTATGTAGACTGTAGAGAGAGAGAGAGAGAGAGACACACACACAATGTCATTCGGAAATCACGTGATAAAAATAATGGCGGGAAATAAAAATACTTGGGGGCCTTTGAATCGGTTCTCTTTTTCTCTCTTTTTTTTTTTTTTTTACAATAAAATATAACCCCACAATTATTCTCCAGATGTCGTATCAGTACAGCTATTCGGGTAACGCCGCCGCGAATGGCCGTGCCGCTGTAAGCACTGGCTACCCGTCAGTAAACACCTCGTGTAAAATAATAATTTGGAGTTAAATTATATTAATATATTATATACTCTAAAACAATATTAATTATTAAATAAACATCAATATATAATTCAAGTGTTTTACAGTGTAAATATATAAAAATATATAATAATAATTAAATATGTGTGGATTTAATTGTGATGAGTAGTTCCGGGCGGGCGTCGAGGGGAAAAAAAGCTTTAAGAGTGAGTTTGTTCGTTCAATCGTTCTTTTTCGTGAGTGAGTGAAATAAACTTCAAGACGCTAAAAAAAAAAAATATATATATATTATTTACACAACACTATTGTGTTTATATTAATTAATTAAAAAAAAAAAAAAAAGAAAATTATTTTTATAATAAAAAAAGAAGAAAAAAAAAACCAAAATAAATGAATTACATTTTAGAATTTTTATTTTTAATTTTATTTTTAATATATTATTTTTAATTTTATTTTTTTAATCATTGATATTTATTTATTTATTATTTTTAATTATTTTAATTTTAGTTGATAAGAAATAATATAAAAATATTAATTTATTTCAATGTATAATAAACGGGCGCATGGTACGCTCAATGAGGCTGCCACAAATGTTGTGCTTCAAAAAAAAAAAGTGACAGTACAAAATTGGTATAATAATGTCAAATGTCTTGTCACAACATTTGAGTGTTGATAGCAATAATGATATAAATAAAAAAATAAACAATAACAACATCAATAATAATAACAATCAAAGTCAGTATTTATTATTGAATAATAAAAGTGATTCTTCTTCATCTTCGTCTTGTTCCTCGTTGTCATCATCATCTTCATCATCATCATTATCATTAACAACAACATCATCATCATCTAGCTCATCTAGCTCATCATGTTTTGGTGTTAGTGGTGGTGGTGGTGGTAGTGGTAGTGATTATTTTGAATCTTTATCATCTTTATCACCATTAATATTATTAAATTCAATAAATAATAATAAAAATAATAAAAAATCAGATAGTGGTAAATTAAAAGCGGCTACGGCCGCATACAACATGGTAGCGGCGATGAACGATCATCTGTCGACCTCGTCGACGACAAATAGTGGACGTACAAGTGCACATGAAAGAATAACAAACGATTTTACAACTGGTTGTCAAACAATTGAAAGTGAAGATATTAAATCATCACCACCAGCTAGTATTTTATCATTTCCCTGTGATTTTGATCACATGTATGCAAGTATGACTGACGGTACACCAGCAACTGGAGCAACAGCAACATCAACACTTGGTGTATCATCACCATTACGTGCTAATGATTCACGCAATAATGAATTATATGAAATTAAACATCTAAAAGAATTATTATTATTACATCTTGATTTAATACAACAACAATCTGAACAAATTGTAACCAAGGATAAATTATTATCAGCATTGAGACAAGAAAATGAAACGGTAAGATGATTTTATCATGTCATAATATATATTTGACTGATAAATATTGTCATAAATCTATAAACCTATACCTATATTATTAATTTTTTGTCATTTATTTATTTATTTTTTTGTTTTTTCTTAAACGTCATTGATTAATGACGTTTATTAAATGATTAAATTTGTTTGTTTTAATTGTTGTTAATTTTCATCTAAATGTTGTTTAAATTAATTATTATTAAATATAACTAATAACTAGGTATACGTTGTCAATGTCATGGTCATTTTATATTTTATTTATTTATTTTATTATTATTTTTCTAATCTTTGTTTATAATTTTTTTTTTTTTTTTTGTATTTCTAATTATTATTCCAAAGATGGCGCTGTTTGAAACTCAATTGATAAAGTAGAAATTGACATACCGGCAGAGTTCGGCGGGATTTCAAAGAGAGAATTTTTTTTTTTTTTCTCACTAAAAAATATGACAAGCATCTCGTTATTCTGTCTCTCACAACACAACGTGTTTAGACATGTCTTTATAGTTTATTATTTTTTGATTATATTATACATATATACCTATTTTGTTGTTGAATTAAATAATAATTAAATAAATAATGACGTTATATTATCGAGGAATTAAATTGTTGCAGCTTAAATTGCGGATTGAACGTATGGATAGACGTGTTAATTTACAAAAATTACGTTCAGAATCAACTGAAAATTCAGTAACATCAGATAATACTGGACCATGTTCACCACCAAATTTACATTCAGTCAGTAGTTTAAGTAATAATACTGTTGATTTTGTTAAAACAATACAAACTGATGATAATAATAGTCAATCATATAATGAAAGTTTTAAAATAAGATTAAATACAAGTGGTGGTATAACAACAGTTAAACAAGAACCAATTGATAATAAAAATGATAATGATAAACAAGATGTTATTGTCAATGATGAAACACGGTTAGATTGGGATGTTGGTGGTATTGTTGTTGGTGGTGTTGGTGGTATTGGTAGTGTTGGTAGTAGTAGTAAAAAAAAACGTAGATCAGATCCATTAACACCAACATCAGGTGGTAGTGGTAGTAAACGTAAACGTGGTATATCATGTTCATCAACAATAAGCAATGATACAACATCAACAATACCAGAAAATAAATCAATAACAAATGATACAATTCATAGAAAATTTGATAAAAAAGGTAAATCATTAGTTAAAAAAGAATCATATTTAACAACTGAAAATCATTATTATACAGCAATTGGTGATCCAAATTATCAATTAAAAATTAAAACTGTATCAAAAAGTGAAGATGAAGAAGAGTCTAATAATTTAGAAGTACCAAGTTGGAGAATTAAAGTATATACTAGTTGTTATACAATGGAAGGAACTGAAAATTTGGATGATGAAATATTTAATAAAAGACATTTAAAACTTGAAAATGATGAAAGAAGAAGAAAACGTTGGGATGTACAAAGGATAAGGTATTATATTTATATTACTTAATATTTATTAAATTATTATTAATAATTTATTAATTAATATATTTTTTTGGTTATAATTTTAGAGAACAACGACACATTGAAAAATTAAAACAAAGACAAGAACGTCAAAATCATCAAGCAACATGTTACAATACAAATCATACTGGACCATGTCCGACAACATCTGAAGAAGAAGTTGTAACAACATTGTGGCCAGAAATTGATCAAATTCAAAGTCTTCAAGTAGATCCACAATTACCAGTTTCAGCGTTTGGTGCACCAATTCCTAGCTTTACTCCAAGGTAATTTTATCATTAAAATATTAAATTTTCGTTATTTTTTTTTCTTTTTTTATATAAATATTTATATTTATTAATAATTTTTATTTCAGTGAATTTTCATTACCTTGGTTACTCACAAATCGACTTAAAACTCGACGACCGAAACGTTCGTCATCAGGTAGAAGAAAATCTAGAAGATAAATTCCTATTTTTTAATTTAATTATTATTATTTTTAATAAATATTAATTTAAATAATAATATTTGAAATAGTCAATGGCATTTTTTATTTATATTTTTTTTTTTTTTTTGTATAATCTTGTAAAAATGATGTTTATTTACAATACATAATTATGAGCAACACAAATCATCTTTTTTATAATTTAAAAGAAAAAAAAAAAATCTTGTTTTAAAACATGATTTTCCAAAGATTTTAATTTTTTCTTTCTACATTTTCTTCTTTTTTATAAATAAATTAAAAATAAATAAACAATTTTATTAATTAAATTTTGTTTATTTATATTATTATTTTTCAAATTTTTTATTTAAATTTTGTGTTGCTTTTTTTTTAATTGTTTTATAATTTTTTCATCGACTATATAAACATCATTTAAAAACTACAACTTTCTGTAATAAATTAAATCATTCGTATCAATATCATTATAAGCCCGGTTAATTTTTATAAGTTTAATTTAAAAATTCGTCTTCTAAAATGAACATACTTTTTTTTTTTATTAGTAAATAATTATTTGTAAAAAAAATTATAGAAACACAAACTGTGTAAACTAGTATATATAATATGTATAAAAATTATTGTCTAGAGAAAATTATACAATACATTCTCCAGTAAAACAAAAAAAAAAAAAAAACTATTAAAACTTATTAATGTTTTTTAAAATTGTGGGGAATTTATGAAAATATAATAAACCATTGAATTATTGTTGAAAATAAAAAAATAGAGTCAAAATATTTAAAACAATTTAATAGCATATCAACTTATATTTTTTATGATCAACAATACATGATGAATTCTATTTTATTTATACATAAAAATAATAACTGATTATAAATTATTATTTGAGTCTGTTAATTTTTAATTTTATTTTTTACATTTTACTTTAGTTTTTTTAATGTTTAAAAATAAAAAAAAACATTGAGTCTTAAATAAGTTTAAAAATAATATAATAGTTTAATTTTTTTTATTTAAATATAAAACTATAATAGTTTTATTATATATATTTAATTATTATATAAAAATTTTATTTGCATTTAATTCACGTGATACTAAGAGTCAATTATATTTTCTTCCCCCAGTTTAACTGTACAATTATAAATATATATATTAACTTCAATATTAAATAAAAAAATAACATATAAATTTCGTTAACTTATTAGAAAAAAAAAATTGAAATAAAATATGATAGATTTACCGTCCAATATTCAATGACCAGGACTTGAAGAATCGAAGCTTTTGTGAGCCTAATATGAGTACAATATTAATTGCAATTAACTGTAAATATTTTAAAAAATAAGATAATAGAATGAAAAGGAAATTTGAATGAAATAAATACATTTTTGTTGTCGTTTTTTTTTTTAATGATATAAAATGAAGAGACTGTGTAATAACGACAGAAAAAGTAAATTGTTGTTTTTTTTTTCTGTTTTAAAAAAATAAATAAATAATGTTTAATTTGATTAATAAATGTGTAATTAAAGTCATCATTAAAAAATTATTCTGATGGTAATGAAAAGCTGTAAAAAAAGAATAATAAAATCCTATAATAAAGAGTACACTTGACCGTATTTTATTTGTTATCTCATTTGTCTAAATTTTTCGGCTCTATCGCACAATTAATTTTAATTATATTTTTTATTTGTATTAGGCGAATATAATGACCGAAAAAGTATTCGAAATTTTTTTGTTTCGAAAAATTTCGAGTTTGTATTAAACGAACATAATCACTGAAGAGGTATTCGAATTTTTTTTTGTCGAAAAAAATTTGATTTTGTATTAGGAAAATATAATGACCAAAGAGTTATTTGATTTTTTTTTTTTTTAAATTTAGAATATTTATTAGGCAAATATAATGGCTGAAGAGATATTCAAAATTTTTAAACTAAAAAAATTCCTTAAAATGTTTTTGAAAAAAATCGGAAAAAATATCGAGTTATATCAGGGTTATAGAACTCGGCAAGAGGTATTCAATGCTGCTTCTCTTTCTTTTGTAGGATCAATATTGAGTGAATAAGTCATTGTGAGTCATTCAAAAAAATTCGGAAAAATATCAAGTTATATCAGGGTTATAGAACTTGGCAAGAGGTATTCGATGCTGCTTCTCTTTTTTCTCTAGGATCAATATTAAGTGAATAAGTCATTGTGAGTCATTCAAAAAAAATCGGAAAAATATCGAGTTATATCAGGGTTATAGAACTCGGCAAGAGGTATTCAATGCTGCTTCTCTTTTTTTGTAGGATCAATATTAAGTGAATAAGTCATTGTGAGTCATTCAAAAAAAATCGGAAAAATATCGAGTTATATCAGGGTTATAGAACTCGGCAAGAGGTATTCAATGCTGCTTCTCTTTTTTTTAGGATCAATATTGAGTGAATAAGTCATTGTGAGTCATTCAAAAAAATTCGGAAAAATATCAAGTTATATCAGGGTTATAGAACTTGGCAAGAGGTATTCGATGCTGCTTCTCTTTTTTCTCTAGGATCAATATTAAGTGAATAAGTCATTGTGAGTCATTCAAAAAAAATCGGAAAAATATCGAGTTATATCAGGGTTATAGAACTCGGCAAGAGGTATTCAATGCTGCTTCTCTTTTTTTTGTAGGATCAATATTCAATGAATAAGTCATTGTGAGTCATTCAAAAAAAATCGGAAAAATATCGAGTTATATCAGGGTTATAGAACTTGGCAAGAGGTATTCGATGCTGCTTCTCTTTTTTTTGTAGGATCAATATTGAGTGAATAAGTCATTGTGAGTCATTCAAAAAAAATCGGAAAAATATCGAGTTATATCAGGGTTATAGAACTTGGCAAGAGGTATTCGATGCTGCTTCTCTTTTTTCTCTAGGATCAATATTAAGTGAATAAGTCATTGTGAGTCATTCAAAAAAAATCGGAAAAATATCGAGTTATATCAGGGTTATAGAACTCGGCAAGAGGTATTCAATGCTGCTTCTCTTTTTCTCTAGGATCAATATTAAGTGAATAAGTCATTGTGAGTCATTCAAAAAAAATCGGAAAAATATCGAGTTATATCAGGGTTATAGAACTTGGCAAGAGGTATTCGATGCTGCTTCTCTTTTTTTTGTAGGATCAATATTGAGTGAATAAGTCATTGTGAGTCATTCAAAAAAAATCGGAAAAATATCGAGTTATATCAGGGTTATAGAACTTGGCAAGAGGTATTCGATGCTGCTTCTCTTTTTTTTGTAGGATCAATATTGAGTGAATAAGTCATTGTGAGTCATTCAAAAAAAATCGGAAAAATATCGAGTTATATCAGGGTTATAGAACTCGGCAAGAGGTATTCAATGCTGCTTCTCTTTTTTTTGTAGGATCAATATTCAATGAATAAGTCATTGTGAGTCATTCAAAAAAAATCGGAAAAATATCGAGTTATATCAGGGTTATAGAACTTGGCAAGAGGTATTCAATGCTGCTTCTCTTTCTTTTCTAAAACAAATATTCAATGAATAAGTCATTGTGAGTCATTCAAAAAAAATCGGAAAAATATCGAGTTATATCAGGGTTATAGAACTTGGCAAGAGGTATTCAATGCTGCTTCTCTTTTTTCTCTAGGATCAATATTGAGTGAATAAGTCATTGTAAGTCATTCAAAAAAAATCGGAAAAATATCGAGTTATATCAGGATTATAGAACTTGGCAAGAGGTATTCGATGCTGCTTCTCTTTTTTCTCTAGGATCAATATTGAGTGAATAAGTCATTGTGAGTCATTCAAAAAGATTCGGAAAAATATCAAGTTATATCAGGGTTATAGAACTTGGCAAGAGGTATTCAATGCTGCTTCTCTTTCTTTTCTAAAACAAATATTCAATGAATAAGTCATTGTAAGTCATTCAAAAAAAATCGGAAAAATATCGAGTTATATCAGGATTATAGAACTTGGCAAGAGGTATTCAATGCTGCTTCTCTTTCTTTTGTAGGATCAATATTCAATGAATAAGTCATTGTGAGTCATTCAAAAAAAATCGAAAAAATATCGAGTTATATCAGGGTTATAGAACTCGGCAAGAGGTATTCAATGCTGCTTCTCTTTTTTCTCTAGGATCAATATTGAGTGAATAAGTCATTGTGAGTCATTCAAAAAAAATCCGAAAAATATCGAGTTATATCAGGATTATAGAACTTGGCAAGAGGTATTTGATGCATTTCTTATTTTTCTTCTAAGCTCAAAGATTCATCGATAGTAACATTTCTCAAAATTTACCAAAAAAACTTCGATTTATAGAATTTCGAATTTTTATTAGGCGAATATAATGACCTAAGAGGTATTCGATTTTTTTTTTTTCGAAAAAAATTTTGAATTTTTACTAGGCAAATATAATAACTGAAGAGGTATCCGAATTTTTTTTTCGAAACAATTTTGAATTTGTATTAGGCGAATATAATAACTAAAGAGGTATTCGAATTTTTTTTTTTTTAATTTTGATTTTTTATTAGGCAAATATAATGATTGAAGAGGTATTTGATTTTTTTTTCGAAAAAATTTTGAGTTTTTACTAGGCAAATATAATAACTGAAGGCGTATTCGAATTTTTTTTTTCTAAAAATTTTCGAATTCGTTTTATTAGGCAAATATAATGATCGAAGAA
Organism: Lysiphlebus fabarum; assembly: GCA_011426435.1. Classification (NCBI taxonomy): domain Eukaryota; kingdom Metazoa; phylum Arthropoda; class Insecta; order Hymenoptera; family Braconidae; genus Lysiphlebus; species Lysiphlebus fabarum. Next base: position 376,135 of record WSYQ01001116.1, read on the forward strand.
CTATTCACCCTATGAAATTTTATCAACAAGTTACACAAATTATTTTACTGTTTGTATACCTTTTATCTGTTCTATTGTCTTGTTATAATTTTTCAATAATAATAATAAAATTCATTGTCTGTTTAATGCAATTAGCATTGTAAATAAAAAAATACAAATTAATGAAAAACATTAAAACAGTGCAAATATATTTCATATATAATTTGATAAATAGATATCATTTTTAAATTTTAAGCTCTTAATTATAATATATTTTAATAATAGAAAGCTTTGAAGAAAAAAAAAAACAATATTATTGTTTATTTAATTTCTTATTTGTTTCTTTATCAGATAAATAGACAAAATAATAATAATAAATATTACAATGTTCTTATCTACTCAATGAATAAAATTTGATAAAATAAAAGTCATTATTTGTCGATTAGTTTTTTAAAATATAAATATATAAATATTATATCGAATAAGATAAGAATATTGTATTTAATTGATAAAGAAAAAAAATGAATATAATATATAAATTAAAAACATTTTCGATGAACAATTGATGGACCTGATTCATCATATTCTTGTTTTGATATCCACATTTGTTGAAATGTACTTAAACTTGCAAGAATTGAACCACCAATCCATACAGAATATTTTCTTTCAGGTGGTGCAATTATTTTAATTTTCATTGTTGATGGTGCAAGTGATGTTATTTCTTTTTGCATTCTATCAGCAATACCAGGATACATTGTTGTACCACCAGATAATACAGAATTTGCATAAAGATCTTTACGTATATCAACATCACATTTCATTATTGAATTGTATGTTGTTTCATGAATACCACATGATTCCATACCCAAAAAACTTGGTTGAAACATTGCTTCTGGACAACGAAAACGTTCATTTCCAATTGTAATAACCTACATATATAATAATAATAAATATAAATTAATAAATATCTTATAAATATATATTTTTTGTAATATATAAACTTGTAATTATTTGTATGTTAATTTACCTGTCCATCAGGTAATTCATAACTTTTTTCAAGTGCACTTGATTCAGCAGCTGTTGCCATTTCTTGTTGAAAATCAAGTGCAACATAACAAAGTTTTTCTTTAATATCACGTACAATTTCACGTTCAGCTGTTGTTGTAAATGAATAACCACGTTCTGTTAATATTTTCATTAAATAATCAGTTAAATCACGTCCAGCAAGATCAAGACGAAGAATTGCATGTGGTAATGCATATCCTAAATAAAAAAAATAAAAAAAAAAAACAAAATAATTTAACAAATATAATTATTAAATTCATAAAAGGTAATATGTATTTATAAATTAAAAAACAAGATTCCATTTAAAGTATTATGTCCATAATTGTTAACATATGAATATCATCAACCTAATTTGGTATTATCAAAATTATCCACTCTCTCAATAAATCTCAACATGAATTAAAAAATAAAATATAATAATAATAATGAAATGAAATGAATGAATGAAAAAATACCTTCATAGATAGGAACAGTGTGTGAAACACCATCTCCACTATCAAGAACAATACCAGTTGTTCTTCCGGATGCATATAATGAAAGAACAGCTTGTATAGCAACATACATTGCTGGTGAATTGAAAGTTTCAAACATTATTTGGGTCATTTTTTCACGATTTGCTTTTGGATTAAGTGGTGCTTCAGTTAATAAAACTGGGTGTTCTTCTGGTGCAATACGTAATTCATTATAAAATGTATGATGCCATATTTTTTCCATATCATCCCAATTTGTAACAATACCATGTTCAATTGGATATTTAACAGTTAATACACCACGTTTACTTTGTGCTTCATCACCAACATAGCTATCTTTTTGTCCCATACCAACCATTATTCCCTATTTAATTGAAATTTAATAAATAATAAATTATACAATTATATTTATTTAAAAAAATAAATAAATAAATAAAATAAAATAAAATAATTTTACTTGATATCTTGGACGTCCAACAATTGATGGAAATACAGCTCGGGGTGCATCATCCCCAGCAAATCCAGCTTTACACATACCAGATCCATTATCGACCACCAAAGCCGCAACATCATCGTCACACATTTTTAATCACTTAATTTTAATTAAACAGAAAAAAACCAAAAAAATATTTATCAAATAAAATATTCGTGCACAATGAACAAATTTTGAATATAATATTAATTTGTTTTAATTGACTAGAAGTTACACTTGAATTTAATACGAATGTCTTCTTCACAAGTGGCAAGTTTAACAATTCTCTTGAGACTTTATATCAACTCCCCTCTACAATTTCTCGGGTGTTACCCTGAGCATATATGGTAAAATGTAAACGTACAAATACTCTTGCTCTAAATAATCTCACAGCCTTTTACATAGTTTTTTTTTTATTTATATTTTTTTTAAATATTTATCAATGTCAAACAATAGTAGTGTCTCTTCCAGAAAATCCCAAGATATCCAAAGCTAAAAAAGAAAACAATTAATTAATTTTTTTGTTATTTGTCTTTTTCATCAATTGACAAAGTTTCATTTCTTCAAATATGCACATACTAATATTTAAAATTTCCCTTCAACAATTTAAAACAATATTATTATTTTTTTTTTACTATCCATGTTTTTCACCTTTTTTTTTTTTTTTTTGTTTATAATTTCGATGAAATTGTTGAGGAAACTTTTGCTAATTAATATACAATTAAATAAAAATAAATATCAATAAATACAATATAAATAAAAAAAATTTAATTTAAATATTTTGATGAGTATTACTAATTGGTGTTTCTTGATGGCCAATTAGGCAAGTCCTCGTGTTTGTTAAATCTGGAAAATGAATGAAGCCGGTACACAAGCATTAACAGAGCATGTAAAAACAATAAATTTTTTTTCATTATTTTTACAACTAAATTATTATATTTTTTAGACATTCAGTATAATGTTAATTATTTTTAATAATTATTATTTTACAAGAAATTAATAGAGAGATTTAGCTATGTTGTAATTTTAAAATTTTTACCTTTTTTTATTATTTTATTTTTTTCTATCGTCCTTGACCTCAATTAATTTATTTCATTTTCTATTTTATCTAAAAACAAACAAAAAAAAAATAGATGGACAAGATTATATTGGTGTTATTTGTCACGACCTAATTAATAAAATACAAACCAAATTTGAATCGATGAACCTCGTCATCCCAAAAATGGTATCAAATAATCAAGGTAAACTTGTTAAGTATTAATTCAAACTTATCTACAAACTCATCATTGACCTTATCAACATAATTATTTATAGATTTATATTTAAGATATTAATATTGATATTTATTTTTATTAAAATGTATATCTGTTTATCATTTATTTTTAATCTCAAATTTACTAAATTCAGATAAGTCAATTAAATAAATCAACAAAACAAGAGAATTAGAATTTTTTAATTTTTAAAATTTTGTTTTTATCATGAAAATATAAGACAATTATCATTTAATTAGTAATTAAATAGATCAAATCAATATTAATAAAAGAAATAAAAACTTGTAAAAGATCAATTTAGTTGAGAGAAAAAAAAATATATACTTATGTTTTTATTATTAGAAAAAATAATTTTTTGTACAAACCAAAAAAGGTATTATTATGATCAAAGTATTGTTGTCTTATTGAATCATATTTAGTTGAATAATTTAACGCGTATGTTGAAAAAGTGCGTATGAACAATCGTCGTTCCATTGGATAATTGTAAAACTTGAAAAACACCAAGGCATCATTATAAAGTCTCATCATACTAGTCTTTAATTAACTGTTTTAATTTAATAGTATTAACTAGGGTGTAAAGTAGACTAGTAACTTGGTTATTCATATTTTTTCTTTAAATATAATATTTATATACAAAAAAACAATACAATTTTTCTTTTTTTTTTTTCTATATCCTAACTCTCGATTCAGCATCAATGCTCAGATCGTGTAGAAATTTCAATTGGAAATTTAAAAATGATTTAAAGATAAGAAAAATTAAAAAAATTAAATATTTAACTTTATAACTAAAAAAAAAAAAAAAAAAAAAAAAAAAAAATTAAAATATAAAAATTTTAAATAAGCGTGTATTATTTCAAATAGTATTTTGATAAATTGATATTTTTTTTTTTTTATAATTTGTTGTATAATGTTTAGTTAACAACAAATCATTTCAATTATTTATTGGTATTACATAATATGTAATTAATTATTTATCCCAAAGACCAATTTCTTTCATTCTTGTTTGAAAATATTTTTCAAGAGCATTTGCACATCTGTAATATTCAGTATCTGGACTATTATAAAGACGACAATTTGTAAATATTCTTGTCATATCAGCAATGAATAATCTACGTGCAACATAATAACGATTTTTGAGTCTTTCAGTCATGGTTTTTAAATCTGTAATGATATAATTAATTAATTATATGTATATAAATTATGAAAAATAAATAAGTAAATAAATAAATGAATGAATAAAAATTTACCCATTGGATATTTAATATGATCATAATAATCTGGTACATCATTTTTATCAACTGGTTTTAAAAATGGCCAAGCAGTACTATGATTTTTAACACTATTTAATACATTTTTTAATGCATTATAAAGTGAATCAGTAACATCTAAACATGCTTCAACTGGTTCAGGACCTTGTGTACCTTTAGCAATACCTCTTGTTCTTGTTTGTCCATAACTTTTCCATCCAGTTTCACGTATACCTGGTATACATTCAACTGGTATACCTCTAACACCTTCTTTAAAACATGTTAAACCAGGATGTATTTTTTGTATTTCTTGTTGTCTTTGTTGTATTAATTTTTTAACAATTTCTTTTTGTTTTCTAATAACAGTTGTAAATTCAGTATATACTATTTTTGAATTTAATTCACAATGCATTAATGTTGCACCTTCATAATCTTTAATATAACCTTGATACATAATTTTAGGTAATTTAATATCTTTACTAAAACCTTGTTTTTTAAAGTAACCAATTGCAAATTCATCAGCAAATGTTAAAAAATGTATAATATTATTTTTAATATGATAATCTTTAAGCATATTCATTAAATGTGTACCATATCCTTTAACTTGTTCTTGGCTTGTAACAGCACAAAATACAATTTCAGTAAAACCTTGTGTTTTAAACATACGAAAACATATACCACCAATTGGTCTACCTTCTTTTATTAATGCAAGTGTTTTATGTTTTGGATCAAATACTAATTGTGATATATATTCTTTAGGCATTCTTGGTAATTGATGACTAAATACATTATGTAAACCAATTAACCATAACATTGTTTGTTTTGATACTGGTTGAGTTAAACTATTACCAATAACATGAAATTCAATTATTTTTTTACTTTCTTCTAATTTTGCTGTTTCATCTCTTGGTACATTTGGTAAAAATACAGCATCTGGTCCAGACATATAATTTGGATCATTTATTGTTGCTATTATTTCAATTAATTTATCTTCTGATAAATCTTCAAATGCTTCTTCAATTTTTCTACGTTTAGCATCATTTTTAATATCATTATTACTACGTTTTTCACCAATTTTTTTAACACCAGGACTTATATTTATTGTTGTAAATGTATCTTTATCATTTGGTGTTACTGTTACTTTTTCAAATTCACCATTTTTACGTTGTGTATTATTACTATTACTATTATTATTATTACTATTATTATTGCTTTTATTATTATCAAGTGATACATGTAAATGTGATGGTGGTACTTGTTTAAATTCTGGATCCCATATTGGTGATGTTTTTGAATATATTTCAACTTCAAGCATTGATAAAAATCTATAAATAAATAAATAAATAAATAAATAAATAATAATTAATTCATTAATATTATTGATATTTTAAATTAAACAAAAAATAAATAAATAAATAAATAAATAATCTAATATATAAATATATTACTTTGGAAAATGTGTTAGTACAAGAACTCTTTTATCTGGTGACATTCTATCTCTTTCACTGTGACATTTATCCATTAATTGTCGACATACTGATTTAAATACAGCTTTAAGCATTGTTCTTCCAAATACTAATGTTGTATCAAAATGTGGTAATGAATCACAAAATGCTGGTACATGACAAAATACAAGCCATCTTGTATAATTAATTTTATAAATTGATGCATCTTCATTTGCAATTGTTAATGTATCATTTTCTTTTTTTTTTTTATCATCATCAATTGTTGTATCTGTTTCTGTTGTTGTTGTTTTTGTTACTGCTGCTGTAATTGTTGTCATTGCTTCTGTTATTAATGATGTTGTTTTTTTTCTAGCTGATGGTGTTTCAAAATTCCAATGATTTAAACAATGAAGAAACATTTTTGCTAAATCATACATTGCTTGCCATTCACGTTGTGATAAATGACCAAATTTATATAATACAAAATTTGTAATTGCTTTAGCAATACTTGGTTTTTCAAATGGTGGTTGTCCAAGTGGTCCTTCAACAACTGGTTTTGTCATTGATAATATACATTTACGTAATAATTTAAATAAATAATAATATACTTTTTTAGTATCTAGATCTTCTTCTCTATGCATACCCATAAATATATTATCAACATCAACAACCATACCAAGTAATTTATTTATTTGTTCATCAGATGTTTTAGGTAAATGACTTATATGATTTTCTAATGTATGTGTACAACTACGACATGGATCAGTAAAATTTGTTTGTGGTTGTTGTTGTAAATCATTTTTAGGTGATTTTATTGGTGGTTGACAATTTTTCCAACCATTACATTTACAATCATCAATTTGACATGCACTATAATTTGCTAATTTTAATAATTTTTTAACTAATTGCCAATTAAATACATGTTGTTTACGTTGTTGTATACGTTGAAGATTATTTTGGCGGCTTGCTTGATCTTGAGGTCTTGGTGAATTTACATCAACATTGTTGTTGTTATTATTAATATTATTATTAATAATATTTTGTGTTGTTGATGTACTACTAACTGATTGTCCAGCTTCCTCAGTTGGAATTGCTGCTGTTTTATTGTTTACATCTTCTGATGACATTTTATTGTTTTTGTTTTTATTTTTATTTTTATTTATATGTATTATAACCTATTTATATACTATTATTATTATTTGGAATGCACACACAAAATATGACACAGTGCAACAAAATTGAGGAAAAAAAAAAATCAATTTTCGTAGCACAAGTTATAATTTAATGAAGAAAAACTTGTAAAAAATATATTTCAAGTTTTCATAATTATTATTTTATATAAACAACATTTTTAATTAATAATAATAACATTTTCTTTAATGTCTTTTTTTTTTTTTTTTTTTTTTTTTTTTTTTTTTTTTTTTTTTTTGCGATTAGTAACAGGTAATAATGCATTTGTACTTATCTGCAAAAACAGTTTCGCCATCTAACGTTGAAATATATTAAATTTAATTATTTATTTATCATATGGCAACACTGGTTAAGCAACATTGAGCAACACTGTCATGTGTGTTGTTTCAAAGTCAGGAGTTTTTTTTTTTTTTTTATTCTCTGAAAATCATTGAAAATGTAGAAAAAAATTACCTGTATAAATTTTTTATTAATTTTTAATATATAATACTTGATTATTTATTTTTTTTTAGTAAGTATATTTATTTATTTCAACAATTAATATTAAAAAATATGTTTACAGTTCATAAATAGATACTTGATTATTTTCATTAAAATGATTTGACAATTGACAGATAGTTGACAAATCATTTGCTTCAAGATGTTAAAAAAATATTTTGAAGCAGGTTATAGCTTGGTTTCATTGAAAAAAAAAGAAAAACAAATGTTAAATTCATTTGTATATATGTAGAATTATTTGTAATATTTATGTGTTATTTTACTCTTTCAGCTGAATCATTGTATCAAAAAAAAAAAAAAAAGTAAGAAAAATATATAAACATAAATAATAAGTGATTGGTCCAGTATGGCCACTTGGGATGGCTCATACGAGGGTGGCCCTCATGATGATCCCTACTACTCAACATACTCACAACAATCAAATCAATCATTTGTTTATTACAATAATAATAATAATAATAATAATAATAATCCATCAAGTTCTGGCAATGATAATGCATCAACAACAACAAGTAGAAATTTGTCCCAATCAAATTCATCTGGCAACTGTTACTATGAAAACAATCGTCAAAAAAAAAATTACAACAATAATAATCATGATCAATCAAGAAATTATACATCTGATTCAATATCATCAACAAATTTTAATCCAACTGCAAATGAATTTATACCATCAACAAAACCAATTGATTCATCAAGAGTATTTTTTGCTGATAATAAAAATCGTTTATTAAATAATCGTAAATATGACAATAAAAGAAATTCAAATTATCAACGTCAAGATGATTATCATCGTAATTCATCATACAGAAATATGATGAGAAATCAACAAAGTAACAATACAAAATCAGTTGGAGATTATGATAATCAAGTTTATACATCAAATAATCATTATAATGATGAAAATAATTTAGAAAATACTTATAATAAAGAAACTTCTGGAAGAGGTAGTTATAATAATAAATCTCGTGGACGTGGTCGTGGTCGTGGTCAAGGTCAAGGTAAATATCAAAATTCAAGATACTCATCATCATCATCATCATCATCACAACCACAACAACAACAACAATCAGATAATACAAATGTACAAATTGGTAGTAGTAGTTATCAAAATAATACATCTAGAATAAATAATGATTCTGTTGAAGTTGTAAAAAATAAAAAATCTCATGTTAAAACAACAAAAGATTACAGTGATGATCCACGTGATGAAAGATATCGTAAAGGTTTACAAAATAATAAAGAACAAATAGATAATGATGATTATAATAACAATAATAATAACAATAGTAATAGTAATAATGGTGAACAACAAATAAAAAATCAAAATGATAATAAAAATAAATTTCATAAATCAAGAAAAAATGATGATTCTTCTTCATATCGTAATAGTAGACGTAATGATTATTATGATGATAATCAAATATATAAACGTACTAATAATTATCAAGATTACAATGGTCATAGAAATAATAGAGATGATGATAAAGATAAAAGAAAACAACAAAAATTTTATAAAGATAATTTTAATGATAATAAAAAAAATTGGCGTGATGAAAAATTAAAAGAAAATAGTACTAATAATAATAATAATAATAAATTAATAATACAAAAATTTGATTATAATGATGATGCAAGTCAAAAAGAACGTTTAACTGAACAATTAAATAAAGGTAAATTAGAATGTCTTGTTTGTTGTGATTATATACGTCAAACAGATTCAACATGGTCATGTTTAAATTGTTATCATGTATTACATTTAAAATGTATTAATACATGGGCATTATCATCAAAAAATGATGATAATTGTTGGCGTTGTCCAGCATGTCAAAATGAAAATAATAATATACCAAATGATTATTATTGTTTTTGTGGTAAAATATGTAATCCAGAATGGAATAAAATTGATAATGCACATTCATGTGGTAATATATGTGGTAGAAAACGTATTAAAAATAATTGTCGTCATAAATGTACATTATTATGTCATCCAGGTTCATGTGATATATGTGTTGCTATGGTATCACGTGTATGTGGATGTGGTAAAATGACACAAAGTTTAAAATGTTGTACTGATATACAATTATCATGTAATAATATTTGTGGTAAATTATTAAATTGTGGTAATCATAAATGTGAAAAAATATGTCATCATGGTGATTGTGAACCATGTGATAAAAAAATTAAACAAATATGTTATTGTAATAAAGAAACAAATGATATTATTTGTAATAATAATATATCTCTTAATTATAATTGTGATAATATTTGTAATAAAAAATTAAAATGTAATAATCATTATTGTATGAATAAATGTCATCCAAATGATTGTGATGAATGTCCATTAAGACCAGATATTATAAATACTTGTCCATGTGGACAAACATTATTAACAATAAAACGTGATAATTGTACTGATCCAATACCAACATGTGATAAAATATGTTCAAAATTATTAAAATGTGGACAACCACATAAACCACATACATGTAAATTATTATGTCATACAGATGATTGTCCACCATGTGAATTAACAACATATGTTAAATGTCGTTGTGGTCATATGGATCGTGAAATATTATGTATTGATTTAAAAACAAAAGCTGATGATGCTAGATGTGGTAAAAAATGTATTAAAAAAAGATCATGTGGTAAACATAAATGTAATCAAAGTTGTTGTATTGATATTGAACATATATGTCAATTACCATGTTCAAAAACATTAAGTTGTGGTAAACATAAATGTGAATTAACATGTCATAAAGGTAGATGTCAACCATGTTATCGTAGTAGTTTTGATGAATTACATTGTGAATGTGGTACTGAAGTTATTTATCCACCAGTACCATGTGGTACTAGAAAACCAAATTGTAAAAAACCATGTACAAGACAACATACATGTAATCATGATGTTATACATAATTGTCATAGTAATACAACATGTCCACCATGTACTGTATTAACACAAAAATATTGTTATGGTAAACATGAATTAAGAAATGCTGTACCATGTTATGTTAATGAATTATCATGTGGTTTACCATGTAATAAACCAATATCATGTGGTAGACATAAATGTATAACAATTTGTCATGCTGGTCCATGTGAAAAAGATGGACAATCATGTATACAACCATGTACAATACCAAGAGATATGTGTGGACATTATTGTTCAGCACCATGTCATGATGATAAATGTCCAGATACACCATGTAAAGAAATGGTTAAAGTAACATGTACATGTGGTCATAGAACAATGACACGTGTTTGTGCTGAAAATTCAAAAGATTTTCAACGTATTGCTAGTGGTATACTTGCTAGTAAAATGGCTGATATGCAACTTGGTCATTCAGTTGATCTTGAAGAAGTATTTGGACAAGGTGCTAAAAAACAAAATCAATTAAAAACACTTGAATGTAATGATGAATGTAAACTTATTGATAGAAATAGAAGATTAGCACTTGGTTTACAAATTGTTAATCCAGATTTAAGTGGTAAATTACAACCAAGATATAGTGATTATATGAAAAATTGGGCTAAAAAAGATCCAGATTTTTGTAATATGGTACATGAAAAATTAACTGAATTAGTAAAAAGTGCTAAATCAACAACAATATATAAATCAAAAAGTTATTCATTTGAAAATATGAATAGAGAAAAAAGACATTTTGTTCATGAAGCTTGTGAACATTTTAATTGTGAAAGTCAAGCTTATGATCAAGAACCAAATCGTAATGTTGTTGCTATTGCTGTTAAAGATAAATGTTGGTTACCAAGTTATAGTTTAACTGAAATGTTAGAAAAAGAAAATGGTCAACGTAAAATACCAAGACCAATGCTAAATATCAGAAATAATTCTACTGCTTCAACATCAAAGTAATTATTATTTTATATTTATTTATTTTATTTAAATAATAAGTATTTATTTATTTTGTGTATATTATTTGTTCACAGTGTCTCCAATGTTTTACCATCTAACGCTAAAATGAGTCAAAAACTTCAGCCAACAACATCAAGTTGGAAATCATCAGAACCAGAAATTGATTATTTCAATTCATAAAAATTTAAATACACAATTTATATTATTATTTATTGATTTATTATTAACTAGGATTCTTTTTTCTTTTTTTCTTTTTCAAACAAATATTTTTCTTGAATTTTTTATTGACACTTTTTTTTTTCTCTCTCTCTCTCTCTCTAAATGCATAACGATTGTCAATAAATACAAAAGCTTCACATTTTTTCATTCTTTTGTTCTTTATTTTTTTTTAATATATCAATTTTTTTATTCTTTTTTTCTGATGAACAATAGCTATCGAATTTGATGTATTTATTTATTTCCATTGTCAGTCAAGTGAATAAAAAAATCCAATGAATATTATTTGAAAAAAAAAAAACAAACATGGACTTTCATTTTACAAACGATTAACAAGGTTTTCAAGAAAAAATATAATATTTTTTTTTGAGTGAAAATTGAATTTATTCAATACTCATATACATATACACACAAACACACGCAACAGTCTCAATTAATTTCCCAGTAACATTAAAAATGTTTATTTAAATAAATAAAAATACTTGTCTTATTGATAAGAAAACTGAGTCGAAATATACAATTTAAAATAATAAATAATAATAGTCTTTAATTTATTTAACACAAATTTTATCCTCAACTTTATTATTAATCATTTTGAATAAATTAATATCAAGAAAATTAAACAATAAAAAAACAAATGTCTGTTGAATTATTACTATTATTATTTGATATCGTGACAATGATAATCATACAATGACAAGTGAAGAAATAGATACTTATTAATATCTATTTTATAATTATTATTTTTTTTATCTTTCATTTTTAATAAACAATTAAATACATGAATTTATTAGTCAACTATATTTTAAAAACTTGTTATTTATATCATCAAAAAAATTATCAATATTATTTTAAAATTTATTTTTTTTCTTGAGTATATTGTCTGACTGAAATTGTTTTTTTTTTTTTTTAAATTTTTTAATTGAAGATATAATTTTTATTTTTAGAAATATCAATTGCTTTTTAATATATTATTTTCTTAAATTTAACATTTTTAATTTTGTTTTTTTCATGATTACCATTCGCATATAAATAACATTTTTATTAATTTTTAACATTTTAAATATATATATAACACAAATATGTTTAATTTATAATATTATTTTATCTTTGGCACATTTAACACATTAATTTCTGAAAACTAATTTTATAATTTTTATTTTAAATCAATAAATTTATCATTAAAAAAAAAAAAAAGACACTTATTACGAAAATACATTTAATAATAATTTAACTAAAAACTATTTAAAGAGAAAAAACATTAAGATGTGTATCACATGTAGAAATCACAACATCACCACATATATTATTAATTATTTTTCAACAAATTAATTGATAATATTATGATATTTAACTATCAATTTTCAGTATTAAAATTTTTGTATATATATTATTTATAACTATTATTATGTTTGAACATTTAACAGCAGGGCACTTTGAAAGGAGGTTTACATTACAAACCAATTAACGATGTACAATTAAGACACGTATCTCATTATCTTTCTATTATAAAATTTTAAGAGTCTCAAGTATATATTTAATTGTTTATATACAGTTATATGACAATTAGTCAACAAACTAACAAAAAAAAAAATACATTAAAAAGACAAAAATTTCATGATAAAATGAGATTTACATTGATTGGTTTTTTTTTTTTTTTTTTTTTTGAGTTACTAAGAATAAGGAGGATTCGAAATATATATCTACTTTATTTGTAAAACAGACAAGTCGTTTGTTAAAATCAATATAAGTATACTTTTGTTTTTTTTTTTTTTTTTCAAATGTATATAATTTATATTATATTCTTAATTTAAATGTTGAACACAGTTCATCGTTTTAGAATTATTAAAAACTGCGATCTATTGTTGTCTATATAGATTTATTCAAAGTAGTTTCAGTTTTTTTATTTTTATTTTTTTATTAAAAATTTATTCAAGTATATTATTATTATACCTAAATCTTTTCCATTTTCTTTTTTTTTTTTTATTTCTCTTTAAATTTTCACAGCAAAGTGTTCCCAAGTGTTTCAAGATTAATCAATAGCAATTTAAAATTTATTGCATAGATAATATATATTTTTTTTTGATAATTAAATTTCATTTATATATAGAAAAAAAATTTTAATGTCAAATGGAAATTGAGACAAGAATATTATTATTTAAATTTAAAGAAAACATTTTATCTTTATAATAATATAAGAAGATTATAGGAAATATATATATTAATTTTTAGTTAATTTCAGTCCTTGAATATTTTATGTATATATATTGCTTTATTATTATAAATATATGACCTTTTTATAAGTATGGATTACCACCATGTTTTATTCGATCACTGTAACTTCTGTAATTACTAAAATACTGATGTCTTGGACTAACTGAAGGTTGTTTTGTTATACTTGCCATTGCACATCCCATAATAAGTTCTAAACCTCGACATACTGTTTGATATATTAACCAAGGCCATGGTTTTGGATAAACATCAGGTTGTGGTTTTGTTCCTTGTCTAATTGTTTCACCCAATAATCCTATAAAGACAAATAAATTATAATTATTTATTTTATTTATATTTTTTTTTTTTTTTTTTTAAATGAAATAAAAGCAAATATTAAAAATACGAACCATATGGACCAAATATTCTTATGATATCAGCAATACATAATATTATACCAAGTATTGCTGTTGCATAAGTAACATTAAGTACTTTTTTTATTTGATTTTTTCTAGCTGCTCCAATATTTGTTTCTGGTATATAAAGTGGTACATCTGATTTAGCACGATTAACATATGCAATATGATTTAATATTGCATGTAATGTAAAATCATTTCCCTAAATAATAATAATAATAATAATATATTATAAATTTAAAATAAAATATAATATAGGTATATTTAATTATATAATATACTTACTACAACTCTATTATCTAAATTTGTTCTATCACCAAGTAAACTTGATGCAACAGTTATATCATCATCATTATTTTTACATACATCAATATTTTTCCATGTTAAACTTTTTTTTCTATTTTTATTATCATTATCAATTTTATTATTTTTTTCATTATCATTCATTAATGATACTTTTTCATTACAATCACCTTGTTCAGAATCAGATTCAGATCTTTCTTGTATTTCCATATTTATTATTGATGTTTGAAAACTTGTTGTTGTTGTTATTTTATCTGGTGTTTTAATACTTATTTCACTACTACGACGACTTGTATTTATGTGACGTATTTGTGATAATTCTGAATTACGACGATATGATATATCTGAATTTCTTCTTGATTCTGTTGGTGTTTTAACTGCTGATAAACCACCAAGATCAGAATTTCTTCTTGATCCTAAAATTTATATAATAAAAAAATATAAGTATATAAAATTATAAAAATTTTAATTATAAAATATATATATATATATATACCTGCTGGACTGACATCAAGAACTTGTGGTAATTTACCAGATTCATCACAATTTAATCTTTTTGGTGTTCTATTACCAAAATCAGAATTTCTTCTTAATTTAACAGCAAATTGTGAACTTCTATTTTTTTCATGTGTAAAATCAGAACATCTTCTTATATCTGTTTTACTTCCAGTTGGTGTTGGCATATCAGAATGTCGTCTTGTTATACTGTCTGGTGTTTTTGGTCGATCAACAATATGTGAAAAATTATTATCTGGTAATGTTGTTGTTGTTGTTTTTGTTGGTGTTGTTGGTGAATTATCATTGATAAATTTAACACTACAATCAGATGTTCTCCTTGATCCTTTTGATACATCTGATCCTCTTCTACTATTTGATACTGAACTACGACGACTTGGACTTGATACTGTTATTGTTGGTAGATTTGCAACTGATGGTGTTGGTGTTGGTGGTCTAACATATACCTCAGGAACTGTTGATGATGATTGATCATCATTTATATTTTTTATTAAATTACGTGATGGCTTTATTATTTGTTTATTATTACATCTACGATCTGTATAAAATATAAATAATTGTTTTAGTTTTTTTTTTAAATAAAAATAATTATTTATAATATTATATTATTACCTTTTTGATTATCATCAGTATCATCATCATTAATTGTAACAATTGTTTCATTATTATCATTATCAGATATAATTTTTGAATTGAGCAATGTTGGTACTAATGCAGCTGCAACTGATGTTGCTAAATTATTATATGGTGCTAACATTGCAAGTTGCATTATACCTTTTTGATTACCAAGTGAATTTTCACGTGTTAATAAATTATTTGGTAATGTACGTAATAAATTCATAACTGAATAACCAGCATGTAAAAATATTAAATACAAAATAATACTCCATCCAAGAAAAATTGTTTGTACAATATATTTTGTTATAAAATGATTATATAATGCAAGTGCAACATCACTTACAATAGTAAAAAAAAAATGACATCCTATTATGAAATTGAGGCACGACTCTTTTTGCAATTTTTCTGGTCCAAATTTAAGCTGTTGAATAAATAAATAAATAAATAAATAAATAATGATATTATGCAATCGAAATTAAATTATTATTGATGATGACATTAATCTGATAAAAATATGATTGAAATATTAATATCCGTATCAATTAAAACTTTATTAAAAAATATTTATTTTCTATTATTATTATTAATAATATATATTTATACCTGTGTTAACTGGAGAAAAGCCAACTGGATGAGACAGAAGGCCGAGGTCACACATGGAAAACCAATGTCCCACATTATCGAGGCAATTACTTTTGGCATTGTCTAAAATTAATCAATTAATCAATTTATCAATTTTATTTTTTATACTTTTAACATCAAAATAAATAAATTTTTATAAATATATATAGATATATTTTTTAGTAAATTAATTGGTAAATTAAAATTTAAAATTTATAAAAGCAAAAAATTAAATTAAAAAAAAAAAAAAAAAACAAGTTTAATTAAAAAATGAAAATATAAACTTTATTATCCAAAGTGTTTATTTTGTCCCAAGGGAACTGAGAGATACAGAGAGACAGAGAAAGATAGTCAAGAATAATTGGTTTAATAAATTAATTTACCTTGTTGAAAATTTTGTTAAATATTCATCATAGCAGAAAAGTAGATTTTTATTTTTCAACGTATATATTTAAACTAAAGGTATAAATTTTATAATTTGTTTTTTTTTTTTTTTTTTTTTTTTTTTTTAAGATATAAATTTAAATGAAATGGGTAAAAAAATAATAATAAAAAAATATATATATATATCATAAAAATTTTTATTTACCTCTTGAAGATTGTACGGATCTATAAAGAGGCTTCCAGAGCGTGATACCCCCAGGATACAAAGAAAAATGTTGATAGTTGACATGAATGGGCGACTTGAGATAAGCGATCTACAAAGAAAAGATAAAATAAAATATAAAAAATAATAAAAAATGATGTATATATTCTATATAAAAAAATATATTTCAAATAAATTTGAATTTATTTATATATTCATAATAAATATGGTAATTTAAGAAAAATAAATTTTAAACTATATATAAGTATATATATATTTATAAATAAAATATAAAATATGTATTACCTTAAATTTAAAATTGTAAATAATGTGTAGAAACCAAGAACAAAAAATAAACATGCAAAACCATATGTATGAAGTGAATAAAACCATCTTAAATCTTGATTAACAGAAATCCAAGAAGGTGAAATAACAAGTATTTTTTGTAATGTTGTTGTATTACAATTGCAATCATTTCCAGTTGAATTATCTCTAGTTGTATCTGTAATATTATTATTAATTAATCACTAAATATAAAATGAAAATAAAATAATAATATATAATTTTATATATATATGCAAACAATAATCAATAATATCACACGATATAAAAAAAGATAAGCATCAATTTAAAATTAATTTCAATATAAGTACATAAGTTAACTTAAAATATGTAAATAAATATATTAAAATAAAAATATTAACTGACCACAATTATTGCTTGCTGGTTTATCCATAATCTTGAGATATCAAACAACAACACATAACTGTCCTTCAAATTATTATCACTAAATTATTTCGATGATAAACTTTTAACAAAAAAAAAAAAGTAAAATAACTAAAATAAGTAATAATGATTAAATTGTTTAGTAATTTTTTTTTTTTTTTTTTATCGTTCAATTAGATAGTTATCTTTTGTCTGATATATATGTATATATATTATTAACGAAAAAAAAAAGTATAAAAAAAATCACTTTTACACAACAAGTATGTATTGGCAAAGTGTTTGGCAGCAACATCAGCAGCATCAGCAACAGGCTTTGCTTATACCATACAGAGTAATTTTGATTATGTATGTTGGGGTACCGCCTACTGTTTTACCACCACTATCATTGTCACCACCACTACCACTATCACCACCCTCACCACCCTTACCATCCTCCTAACGAGCCAGGGGTGGTATATACTAGATTTTTTTTATATATTTTTTTTTTATCTCTTTTCTGCCTGGGAATATTGATCTTGTTCAACTTGGAGAAGGGATACATATAGACCAGCTAACCAACCAACCAACCATCCAACCATCCAACCATCCAACCAACCAACCAGTCAACCAGTCTAAACACTATTTTATTTTTTATTTTTTTACTTTATTTTTCTTCCTATTTGTTTTTATTTTTTTTTTTTGATATTGAATTGGAGCAGTTGATGGTCCAAAGCTTCTGATAGATTTCCACAGAGAGAAAAGATAATAAAAAAAAAAAAAAAATAAAAATATATCTACTGGTGGAATTGAAGAGACAATAAAATATTAAAACTTTTTTTTTTTTGTTTTACTACTATGATTTTAAATATTCAGCATTTGTATGTTGTAAAAATTTTGTTGGTTTTTTAATATAAATAATTTCTATATTTGGATATTATTTTTGACCTTTTGATGATACGTTTTAATAGAGATATTCATCTTGATACGACCTAGTTATTAACAAGTACTTGTGAGAAAAATAAAAATTTATCAGCATGGATAAATTTATGAGAGATTGAAAAAGAAAGAAAGAGAAAAAGTAAAAAATAGAAAAGCTTTTGAGTTTCGAAACTCAATCAGTCAAACTTGAAATTATAATTATGAACTTTAATCAATAATTTATAAAATAATTTGTCAATATTATTAACAAGTTTGTTGTTTAGTATATGTTTAATGAAAATTTAAAAGTTTTTAATTGTAATTATTTATAATTATATAATTCTTTTAAATTTTAAATTTTTATGATTTATTATTTTATATGTACTAAAATTTCGATCAATATATCTTGTCTATGATAAACACAAGCAAGTTTAAATTATCATCCCTTTTAGTCCGATTATTGACGTACATCAACGACTTGTTCTAAATTTAGATAAAGTCAATTACTCCATTGCCATGATTGATTTCCTTTTTTATTCAATAAATTATTCATTTTTTTTTTTTTTTATTTTTATTAATTTTTTTCGAGGATATTGAATGTCACTATTTTTTATTATATATTTTATTTAATTTTTCCTTCAAATTATTGAAGGTCATTGATGTTATAAATTTAAAATTAAAAAAAATTAAATTTATTTTGATATTAAATTATTTATTTTATTTTTAAATTTGGACAAATAAATATTTACATGAGTTATTTATTTATTTACAAAAAATAATTAAATTTTATGAATTTATCTGAATTCAATGTCCATGTAAAAAGTGGATAGCTCATTTGAGTTGATAAACATTGATCTTTGTGTATGTTGTAGTTGTACCAACTCATGATTCCTTGGTCAGTGTAATTGACATGCTCTAACAGCAATTAATTGTAATAAAATAAATATTGGACTTAATACTTCAGAATATTCAAGATTACTTTGTCCAGATAATTTTTTACATAATAAATATTTAAATACAAATATTAATATTAATGATATAAAACTCCATATACCACGTGCAATACCAACTTTAATCATTCCTTCCATATGCATTCTTATAAATATTATTGAACAAAAATATGTATTTAAACCATCAGCAATAAATAATGGTGAAAATACAATCCACCAATCTGATTGATCAATAAAATAATTATCATCAAGTTTTAATGCAACAAGTACTGTAAATATTGATAATGATACAAGATTTATCCAAATTTCAAATATTGTTAGGCCTAGCCAATTAACAATTTCACTGAATGAAAATATCATTTTTAAATTATCTATTTTTCTTATATTAATATTTTATATATAAATTAGGAAGACAAATTTAATTATAAAAACAAATTTTAATAATAATTATTGTTCATATTTTAAATCACCAATATTAATTGTTCTAAAAACTCTAATATGAATTGATGAATTTTGTCTTGTATTTATTTCATAATCAGCATCATCAGTTGTTGGTTCAAGATCATCTTAAATATAAAAAATTAATTTATATTTAATCGTTATATTAATATATAAATAAATAATAAAAATATATAAACTTACCAATAAGTTTAACAGTTGATGTATTAACATCAATATCTAATGTACCATTATGATTTTTTTTTAATACAAGAGCTAAATTACAAGCTCTATTAATTGCTGCTCCAAGTCCATGAATAATTATTTCACTTTCACCATTTGATAATAATTTTTCACATTTATTTAATTGTGCCTATTTTAATTCATAAATTATTATTTATATAATTATTTTTCTATGCACACGAGGTTAACTAACAATAACAATAAAAAAGAAAAATATATATAAATTATTTACCTTAAAATTTGTTTTATTTGTAATATAAATGTCTTTATTTCTTTTTGGAAATGACAATGGTAATCTTTTCCTGATAATATGATCAGGACAATTTAATTTCATTTCACTATTATTAACATCATCATTATCATCATTATTAACAATGATTTTATTTATATTAAATAATGTTTTTTCATCACTTGAAACAGCCATTCTGTCATATTTTTTTTTACTATTTTTACAATTTTTTTTTTCATGAGTACTCTCTTTTTTTTCTCTCTCTCACACACACATACACACACACACCATGTGAATTAAATACATATTAAATAAATTTTGATTGGTCATTTCTCCTGAAACCACAGTCGAAAACCAATCACATCATCAGAAATGTATGTAATACGAGGGTTAAAAAATAGAAAGAAAAAGAGAGAGAAATAAATGATAACAAGCAATAACAAGTTAACAACAAGACAAGACTTAACCCTCAAATACTGGTTGAGTTTGTTTTATTAAAATTTTCATCGATTGATGGGCGTTTATGTTATTTTATTATTGAGTTAATAAATTTTATATTTAAATTAATAAATAAATATGCAGTCACCAACGAGAAATTCAGATAGTGTTACAATAAATAAAGATATTGAAATTGATCCAAAAAATATTATCAAAAGTCGTGAAGCACTGTACAGATTAATGATAAGGTAAGAATAATATAATAATAATAGTAAAAACAACAACAAAAAAAATAATAATAAGGTATATTTTTAAATTAAAATAAATTAAATTTAAAAAAAAAAAAACCAATAAAATATTTATGATTTTAGTCAATTATTTTATGATGGACACCAGGCACTAGCTGTACAATTATCAAATATGACACAAGCTGATCCACCATGTCCACCATCTGATCGTTTACTCCATTTAATGCTAATAGGAATAGCAAATGAACCTGATCGTGCAAAAAAAGAATTAACAAATAATAATAATAGTAGTAATAATAATAGTAATAATAGCAATAATAGTAATAATAACAATAATAATAGTAACAATAATAATTCATTACAATTATTAACAAATATTGATACATTACTTGGTCCTGGTATGGATCTTGAATATGAATCTGATACATTAACTCAAGCACCAGAACCAGCACAATATGAAACAGCATATGTTACATCACACAAAGGTAATTGTCGTGCTGGTGCATTTTCACCAGATGGACAATTAATAGCAACTGGTTCAGTTGATGCATCAATTAAAATACTTGATGTTGATAGAATGCTTGCTAAATCAGCACCAGATGAAATGACACCTGGTGATCAAGCTGGTGGACATCCAGTAATACGTACATTATATGATCATCTTGAAGAAGTAACATGTCTTGAATTTCATCCAAAAGAACCAATTTTAGTATCTGGAAGTCGTGATTTTTCAATTAAATTATTTGATTATAGTAAAGCAAGTGTTAAAAAAGCATTTAGAACAATAACTGATGCTGATCAAATACGTTGTTTATCATTTCATCCATCTGGTGATTATCTTGTTGTTGGTACAAATCATCCAGTTGTTAGATTATATGATGTTAATACTGCACAATGTTTTGTTTGTAGTATACCAAGTCATCAACATACTGCTGGTATAACAAGTATTAGATATTCACCAGATGCTAAAACATATGCATCGGCTGGTAAAGATGGTAGTATTAAATTATGGGATGGTGTTTCAAATAGATGTATCAATACATTTGTCAAAGCACATGATGGATTTGAAATTTGTTCAGTTGCATTTACAAGAAATGGAAAGGTTTGTTTGTTTAATTGTTATTTATAATTTATAATTTATAATAAACATTATTATCATTTTATTTATTTATTTATTTTTTTTCAGTATTTATTGTCATCTGGAAAAGATTCAAATATTAAATTATGGGAACTTTCAACTAGCAGATGTTTAATTGCTTATACTGGAGCTGGAACAACTGGTAAATTTTATTTTATAAATTATTATTATTGATATTTAATATAATATTAAATTTTTTATTATTTATTTAATAGGTAAACAAGAACACAAAGCACAAGCTGTTTTTAATCATACTGAAGATTATGTTATGTTTCCTGATGAGGCAACAACATCATTGTGTGCATGGAATTCACGTAATGCCCAAAGAAAACAACTTCTTTCACTTGGTCATAATGGACCAGTTCGACTTATTGTACATTCACCAGTTGCACCAGCATTTTTAACATGTAGTGATGATTTTCGTGCTCGTTTTTGGTACAGAAGAATGCCAACACATTAATTTATTATAATACAAAAAAATACGAAATAATATCTACAAAAAACAATAACAATATTTTTGTACATCTAAAATTTTTTATTAATCGACTCTATTTAATTAATAATTAATAATTATTTTTTTTTTTAAAATGCATACTTTATACAAACCGACAAAAAAAAAAAAAAAAAAAAAAAAACAATTATTAAAAATCCATTAAATAAAAATTAATTTTCTTTTTATTTTGGTAAGTAAATAATAATTATTTATTTAATTTATTTTTTATTTCAGAAATAAATAATTAATAAAAAAAAAAAAAATTGAGTTTAATAAATTCCCAAAAAAAAAAAAATTCAAGTAAATAAATAACATTTAAAATATTCCCGCTAAAAAAAAAAAATAAATAAAATGGCGTTTATACAAAAACAATTCTTGCATCGGCGTTTTGAGGCAAATATTTGTCACGTGACCCACGCTAACCGCCATCTTTGCTTATTCGTATAAACAGTGTGGTGACCGGGCGCAGCGCGTAATTCACGTTCGTAATATCGTGCAAATAATTGTGTTGATTGTGTTAATATATAATATAATTGTGCATTAAAATGTCGGATATGAAGACAGACACTAAGAAAGATACAAGTGTCGATGATGTGTCCAAGGTAAGTTATCTTAATAATTATTAATTTAATATAATCAACAAATCTTTATCATCCAATTTTTTTTATTTCATTCTTTTTTTTTTTTTTTTTTTTTCCTCTGTGGATGCGTTAACGTTTCAACTCAAGCCGAGTTTACACCATATGAATTAAGGCGGCATGCAAGTATGTTCGCACAAGTTATATTTTCCCTCAAAAAAATAAACGGCTTCAATAATATCAACAATAAATATATATTTATCATATCATATCATAAACATTATATTTATATTTCATTTATAAGTTATTAAAATATCATCATAAATTTATTATGTGGTCAACGACGACATCGCTATCATTCTGATAATTTTCTTGGTTTTTTTTTTTTTTTTTTTTTTTTTTTTTTTTTTTTTTGAAGCTACTCTGTACCCGACCTTCAATAGCAAAGATGGTGGATGTTATTTTATTTTATTTTTTTTTTTTTTTTTTTTTTTATCATATATTTTTTTTTATGTGTGTTGTTTATGTCTGTGAGAGAGGATCGTCGCTAGTATCTACGATGAGGATGAGACTCTCAAAAAGGCGGGAAAATCCATCACTCAATTACCACTTGATGAATTATTACCTTATTATTTATATTTTTTTTATAAATTATTTTAGATTTTGATGTTTTAAAATATATAAATCATATAATTTTCAATCATTATAAAACATTTATCTCTTATCAACTAATCATTATCATCTAGCCTAGATTGGTTTTTTTTTTTTTTTCTTATATCATCATGTTACTTGTTATTAATGTAGTTTTTTGGTTTTTCTATATGCTGATTATATTGTGAAAGAGGTGACGAGTCACAAACAAGAAAGAAACTTTTTTTTTAATTTTTTTTTTATGAATTTTAATTGGTCAACAAATGGCGCGAGGGGAACGCATGTAAACGATCCAAGGGGCGAGCGTCAATATTTAGTTTTTTTTTTTAACTTGTAAATTGAAAAAAAATTTTATTAACTTGATATTGGAATTTTAAAAAGTATTTTTTTTTGTTTTTTATAAAACATAATATTAATATATATATATATTTTTTATTGAAGGACCAGGCAGTAGAAGAGAAAGTAGCAGCAAAAAATAAACGTGGTGGTAACAAGCGACAAACGACCCTTGAAAAAGTTGCTGCTGAGGGTGATGCATTTGCCAAGGTGAGACTTTAATTATATAAAAAAAATAAAAAATAATTATATCATAAATTAAACAATTAAATATCATAAAATAATTTATATTTAAAAAAAAAAATTAACAAAATTACTTTTTTTTCTTTTTATGAAAATGATTTTTAGTATTTTATTTTCCCCTTGAGGCATTTTTTATTATATGGGCATATAAAGTTATATAGAATCAGATCAGTTGCTTTTAGTATCCCTTCTTTGTATGTTTTTATATTTTGTCTTTTTCCCTTCTGTTAAAATATATATACATGTTGTTGTTGTGTACATATTACATATATACATATATATCTATGCATGTATATTGCGGGTGGTGGAAGGAATATTGTTTGAGAGTTGCGCGAACAAGGGGAATTCAGGAGTTAGGGGAAATGAAATGGATAACGACACAATCTTTTACTCACTTGCAAGTATTTTGTTCTCCTACTAAAACATACGCCGGAAATGTTATAAAAAAAAAGAAATAATAATATAAATACTGGTAGAAAGAGAAAAAAAAAAATTAAAAAAATACGTTTGAAGCGCCATTTTTCGAACATGAAAACGGTGCGTCATTGAACTTTTATAAATAAATATATATTAGAAAAATTTTTTGTAAAAATAAAAATAAATAAAAAATATGTCATTTGTTGATTGTTTACATTGCAGGGTTTAAATGCATCTGCTGAAGTTGAAGGTAGAAGACGTACTCGTAGTTCAGCTCGAGGTTTAACACCAGCACCAGCAACTCCAATACCAGCTAAAAAACCAAAAGCTGAACCAACACCAAAAGGTACAGGACGTGGTCGTGGTCGTCCAAAAAGACAAGATAAAAATAATGATATAAAAAATAATGACACAGATGAAGAAGTTACAAATAATAAAAATAACGATAAACATGATGATGAAGAAACGTCTGAAAAAATGGAGGTTGATGAACCAAAAAAAGATGAAAAAAATGATATTAAAGAAAATAATGATAAAAAAGAAATAAATGAAAAAAATGATGTTAAAAATGAAGAAAATAATAAAAATGATGTTAAAAATGATAGTAAAGAAGTAGTTGATACTAAAAAAATTGAAAATAATTCAAACAATGATGAAAAAACAACGGAAGAAGTGGACAATACAGTAATAGAAAAAGAAACATCAACAGCAACAACAACAGTAACAACTACACCACCAACAACAACAACATCATCATCATCACCAACAGCATCAACAACATCATCATCATCCACAACAACAACAACAACAACAGCAGCAGTAACAACACCATCATCACCAACAACAACAAGCACTACCACAACCACAAAAACAACAACGAGTGAAGAGCAAAAGACAAATGATGATATTGTCAAGGATAATTGTTCTGAAACAAATAAAGATAAAGATGTTAAAGATTCACCTGTTGAAAAATCAACAACTGAAGTAACACCAGAATCTAATACATCAAACTCGACAACTGATGAAAAAAAAGAATAACCTTTTTTACATTAAACAACCATATGTAAGTTGATTTAATTAAAATTAAATAATTTATATATTTTTTAATTTATAATAATAATTATTATTTTTTTGTTATTTAGGTACCACAACGACGCACATATTGGAACAAAATAATATCAAAAAGTTTCAACGTCTATAATTTAATATAAACATCACCTTAAATATCGCCAATCACTGAAAAATGAATCATCAATCAGCACACCAAAATCATCTCTATAAACAATCATTTATTTTTTCAAATTTTAGTTTTTTCTTTTTAAAAAAAATAATATATGTTTAATTATAACTTAGTAGCCAGATAAATGGCTAATTTTTTTTTTTATTAAATATAATTTTAATATGATATAAAAATAATAATAATTCATCTTTAGATAAAATTTAGATGCGCTGACTGTTGATTCAACAGCTTTGATAAGGTGTTAATTGTTCATGTACAATGATAATATTATTGTAAAATATATTTAATATGGATGCATAGATTAATTGTTACATTTAAAAAAAAAAAAAATAACTAAAAGGTAAAATAATAAATTTAAATAAAAAAAAAAAACTCATCAAGTTTTTTTTTTTTTTACTGATACTTAAAGTCATAAGAAAATTAACATTAATTAATGTTTAAAATTTTATCTTGAATTAATTGTATTGCATGAAAAATTTTCTAATATAATTATTTAATAACAAAAAAAAAATGACATATTCAATTATTAATTTTAAATAACTCTGGTACCATATTAAATATGTTTATATTATTATTTTGTATTTGAACGTTTGTGAGTGTACAGATAGATTATATGATTGATGGAATTTTTTTTTTTTTTATCAATGAAATTCCAAATGTTTTTTTTTTATAACAACGACCACCAATTTGATTGATGAAAAAAAAAAAAAAAGAAATATTTTTTAAAAATTAATCTTGATGTTAGTTACATTTATTTTATATTTCTATTTAAAAAAAAAAAAAAATACAAATTCAGACATTTAAATTATAATATCAAATTAATAATTTTATATAATGTCTAAATAATGTAATAAAAATATGAAAGTGAAAAAAAAAAAAATTTTAAATAAATTAATAATAGTAATAATGTACGATTGGTGCAATAAGATATAAAAAAAAAAAAATCGTACAATATTTGTTTATTTTTTAAATTAAATATTAAATATATATTAATCATCAAATTGTACGATTTAAAAACTGACTGCACACGAGATTATTATTATTATATAAAACTAATATTGGATTAATTTTAATAACAATCATTAAAATATAATAATATTAACAAAAATAAAAAAAAATTATTTTCGTCAACTGGTGGTCATAAAGTTATCAGTGTGTCACGTTTGGAGTAGCTTAGGTTTTAAAATAAAATTTAAAAAACAAGAATATCTAGAGTTACGTGTTAGATAAAAAATAACAATATAAACATTTATTAAATATATTGAGCTTGAAATGTATTGTCCATCAGGTCAAAATAAAGCTTATATATAATATAACGAAGAAAAAAAAATAAAAAAAATATATAAATATATATATATTAGCATTTTATCGTATTAATAATTTGATGATAAACAAAAAAAAAAAAATTATAAATGAGTGAGTTGTGAATGTAAGACAAAAAATAGTTTTTTATACAATTCTTGGTTCGGGATAAATTTTAATTCATTTATCATTTAAAAAAAAAAATTATGATTTTACTTTATTTTCTTTTTAATTATTAATTATAATAAATATATAATTGTAAAGTTAAAAAATTAATTCAATTGTTAGTAATTCTAAAATACATGAAAAATATAGCATTTTTTTTTTATATGAAAAAAAATTTGCTTATTTATTCATTTTATTTTTTGACAAATTGAATATTTAAATAATTCAAAAGAAAATAAATAATAAATAATTAATATAAATGATGGACGATTGTGGAGTGCTGGTGTCTGATTGACTTTTGTAACAAAATTACTTCAACCAATAAAATAATTATATAAATTTTGTTTTATTAATTGCCTTAATAGTCACATAGTTTGTTTTTTTTTTTTATTTTTAAATTAAATAAGATAAGTACCATGTAAAATAATTAAATATTTATTCGGTCCAACGATGACAACAATGTTCATTTGTACAGACATAATAAAGTCTCATTTCTTCTTCAGCTCTACGTGTTTGAGCTTGAAAAAAAACAGCTTCATGATGTGAACATTCTGGACAATGATGTTCTTCAGTTCTTGGTAATGTTGGATCTGATATAACATCAGCAACAATATGTGTTAATTCACTGTAAAAATAATGAAAATTAGTATGTTTAATCTTGATAAAATACATCATCATAATACAAAAAAAACTTACTCAATTTCGTGCATAATTTTGTTCACGTAAATACAATTGCTATCAGCAGGTGTTTGAAAATCACAATTTCTGCACTAAAAAAAAAAAATACACAAAATAAATTAATAAATTTATAAAATTTATATTTAAATTATAACCTAATGATAATAATAATAATAAATATTAATAAAATTAACTTACTGCATACATGAGAACTTTGTTTTCTTTATCCTCTTTTGGATACAACATGTTGTTGCATTCTTGACAAAATCTTATACCAACAAAACCAGGACCATCATTATGGGTATCATAACCAGCAAGTCTACCAGACGACATTTTATATTTTATTAATAATAATTAAATGAATTAAATTTTATTCAATAATATTATTATTATTATTATTATTTAATATATATAATAATAACAAAGATGATAAATAAGAGACACAAGATGTATAACCACAAAATACGTTAACAAAACATTGACCATGAATTTATGGATCGATTTCTTTTCTCTTGTTTTCTCTCTCTTCTTTTTATAATCAAAACCAATGAAAATGTATTATTAATGGGGAATTAATATAATACTGTCATTGGTCTATACCAAATATTCCCTAACCGGAAACCGCCATTATAATTCCCTATATTTTAACAACAATAATAATAACAATTAAAAAAAAATTTCCCCCCTCTCTGTAAATAATATATTATTAATAATTAAAATATTACAACAATATATATATATTTATAAAATAAAAATAAATTATTAAATAATATTAATTAATAATTTATTTAAAAAATTATTATTATTATTATTATTATATAAAAAAATTATTAAAAATCAATATACATATTTATAATAATATATTTTGTATATTAAAATATATATTTAATATATTATTATTTTTTTTTTTTTTTTTTTTGTATAAACTAATTGCGCACTGTATTGTGCGCATTATTAAAATTTATATATATAGGTATATATACACCAACATATAATTACTATAATAAACATAATATCGAGCGAAATAATTAATGACCAAACGAAGAATATTCTCGTCGTAAAAGTACTTTCAAGCCACGAGGTGAAGCACCAAAAATATTTTTCCATTCAACAATTAAACAAGTAAGTTAATTTTATTAAAAAAAAAAAAAAAAAACAATTTTTAAAAAAAAAAAAAAAAAAAAACAAAAAAAATTTGAAAATATTAATAAGTATATATTGAATTAAGCTAAAATTCAAATTTTGAAATTATTATAAGAGTGAGAGTGAGATAAAAAAAATAAAGACAATGTTAAAAAAAAAATTTAATATATAATAAATATATTATATATTATAAATAAAAAAAAAAAATAAAGAAACTATATAAAAATTTTCATATATAAAGAAGCATAAAGCGCTAGTGTTCCCATTCAAGCTCACCCCCCAGTTTGAGAGTGTTATCCCCACCCTAATTTATCTCAATATACACATATATATATATTTATTCATTAGTGTGTGTGTGTGTGTGTATGTGATATAAAACAGTGTACATATAGTTGTGTTTATTTAAATGATATTTAAATGTGTATGTGTGCTCCCCTAGCTAGTGCAAATCTCGGCGGATGCATGTTTTCTTGAGGGATTTTTTGTAATACACCACAAAAAATATATATAAAAATCGACGCGTATAATATTTAATAATTAATTGTGAATTAATATATTGTGTTTATTAATAAGTAGGTATAAAAAGGTACAAAATATATATTGTGTTAATTAATTATTATTATTATTATAATAATGACGATGATATCTTTTTTTTTTATTGTGCCGACAACAATTTAAAACTAAAAAAAAATAACAAAAAAATAAATATATATTGTTTCAATAATATTAATATATATTTGTAATAATAATAATAATAATAATGATAGTTTGTGTTTGTGAATATTTTTGGTTTTTAAAAAAGTTATTAAATTTTAAAAAAAAGCGTGATTGCTTTGTGTGTACTAGATGAGATTAATTCCCCTTTTATCCCCCTCGTTGTGTCTCTTAACAACCCCTCAGTTTGCCAACCAATTGGGGATGATGGCCCTTGTTGGCAGCGTCGTTTTTTTTTTTTTTTTTTTAAATAATTATTATTAATATATTTGTTAAATAATTATTTGAAAAAAAATAATTTAATCATAATTTTTGATACTCCATTTTATCAATGATATTAATATATATATTGTTTCTCAATTTATATATATTTTTTTAACTCATTTATTTATTTTCTAATTTTTTTTTTTTCTAATTAATTTTTTATAGTTATTATTTATTGTTAATTATTATTTTTTGGTAAATTTTCATTTTGCTATTGAACCCTTGATTAACCTGTTAGCGTCCACCATTGCCGACACGTGATTTTTCAAAAATAAAAAAAAAAAAAAAAAAAAAAAAAAAATATACCTTTCGGAACGCGTGGGTTATTCTATCTCTGTCACGTTCGTGTTACATAGCATCTTAATTTATTAATTTTTATTTTTTTAATTTTTTTATATCCCATGCAGAGTTTTTACTTGGTTTTTATTTTAATTTTATTAATATAATTATTGAGTTGATAAATTATAGTATATATATATTAAATTTAATTTATATTTTTTGATACTAAATTATTTGATTGGTTTACAAAAATAATATATTAAAATATATCTTTTTTCTCCCTTTTTATACTTTTTTGTATTAAATTTAAAAAATATTATTTTTATAAGTATAAGTACTTATATATATATATATTTTTTTTTTAAATAAATACTGGAGTTAAAATTTCTTTTTTGTCTGGAGTTTTGATGAAGGTTTTTATTCTCTCTCTGTCTCTCTTTGTCCCTCTTTGCCCTCGGTTTTCTCCGGCATCCTTGGGATGAGAATCAACGAAAGAGAATTAAATTAAAAAATATATTTAAAAAAAAAAAATTAAACAAATACAATCAGACGCTAGAATGTTCTTTTGCCATTAACATTAACATCAACATTTTTTTTTTTTTAATTATAAATATTTTCGTTTATTTAATTTACAAATATACTTGTTATAAATGTTTGTTGAAT
This sequence comes from Lysiphlebus fabarum, assembly GCA_011426435.1. Taxonomy (NCBI): domain Eukaryota; kingdom Metazoa; phylum Arthropoda; class Insecta; order Hymenoptera; family Braconidae; genus Lysiphlebus; species Lysiphlebus fabarum. The sequence continues at coordinate 407,613 of WSYQ01001116.1, forward strand.
TGGAATTTACGAATATATATATTCAACATAATTCTTATCTATTTAATTTTTTTTTTTTTAATTATTTTAACATAAAATCATAATATTAATTTTTAATTTTTTTTTTTTTTTTTTTTCCCTCCCTTTTGTTGAGATGGGCCACTCTGTTTGGCGGCTTTGCTTGGTTTTTTCTTAAAGTTTATTAGTATTGGTAGTTAACATGTGTACATATTAAAAATATATAATATAATATTGGATATACACATAGACATTTGCAATTTGACGCTATTATAGTTTTTGTTTAAAAAGAGGGGAATCTAAAAGAGAAGAGCCAAATGTCTAACAACCAACGCGCTCTTTCGTGTGAACCCGTTGGCTTTTCGGGTATATTTTATTGTTAATGGAGATTCTCATGCCGTGACAGCCATGTTGTTTAATTCACTGATGCTCATTTTTGTCGAATAATTATAATCCGGTATTTTTTTTTTTAATATATTTGTCTTCTACTTGTTATACAAAAAAAAAAAAATATCATTATACAAATATTCAATGTATAAATTTGATATTAAAATTTTTATAATCATTTAAATTTTTTATTGATAAATTTAATAAACAAAAATATAAAATATATTTTTTTATAAGTTAGTTTTTTTTTTTTTTTTTTTATTATCATATAATTAATAAATTATATTATATATATATATATCTAGCCATTTGATAATATATTGTGATGCTGAATAAAAAAGAATGTCCAACATTTTGTGATCAACAAAATATAGCAGCACATGTTTAACAATTTTATTTTATTTTTTTTATTCTTATCTATAAATTTGTGGTTTTTTTATTTTTAAAATTTAATTAAATATAACTTTTTCTTATCATATTAATATTTATTTTTAAACTTTTTATTACCATGTTGTTTATTATTATTAATGACTATTTTTAATTTACAGATTGTGAAAATTTTAAATAAAAATATATTGTGAATTATTAATTAATTAATAATCATGGAGAGTGGTAATGATTTGCCAACTGCGGCAAATTATCCAGATGGTGATCGTCAACAATTTTGTGTATCATGGAATTCACATCAATCAAATATGCACAATGCATTTCCAAAATTATTAAGTTCAGAACAATTTGTTGATGTTACATTAGCATGTGATGGTGGCTCAATTAAATGTCATAAAGTTGTATTATCAGCATGCAGTGATTATTTGGAAAGATTATTACTTGATATACCATGTACTCATCCAATAATATTTTTACGTGATATGCGTATGTGGGAATTACAAGCTCTTGTTGAATTTATGTATCGTGGTGAAGTTTATGTAGAACAACAACAATTAGCTAAACTTATGCAAGCAGCTGAAGCACTTCAGGTAATAAAAAAAAAAAAAAAAAAAAAATTTAATTAATTTTATTTTAAAAATTATTTATTTATATTAATTATTAAAAATAAAAAAATAAATATAGGTACGTGGATTATCAAGTCAAGGTCATGGTAATACACCAAGTGAAAGTGAAACGGCACAAAGCTCAACAGCAACCTCATCAACACCATCAAGTCCATCAAAATGTCAAATAATGGATAATAAAAATGATGATACAACAAACAATGAAATAATAACATCATCATCACCACCACCATCACCACCACCACCAGCATCATCTTCTTCTTCATCATCATCATCATCACAGCAATCACAACATCATCATCATCAACAACAACAACAATCACATCAACAATCACATCAACAACCACATATACCAACAACAAATTTTCTTGATAGTTCAACAACAATAACACCAGCAATAATTAATAATAATCATACAACAATAACACCATCAACAAATAATTTACCTGAAACTCCATTATCAGCAAATAATTCAGATTTTGGTAATATTGAACATATTGAACATAATGAAGCATTACAACATCTTGAAAAAGCACTTAATTCATGTGAAGCAACAATGACTGAAGCACCAGGTATGGTTAAAATGGAACCAGATGATACTTTTATACCACAGGACAAGCCTTATTCAATAAGTATGGTACCAACGAATAATTCAAGTAATTGTAGTACTCCAAACAGTCCATTACTATCAATTGAAGGTAAGCATATTTATTTATTTAATTTATTATATAGATATATATATATATATATATTTAATATAATATTTTATTAATTAAACAGGTTATCAAAGACGACAACGACGTTCAGAGGCTGAATTAAAACAAGCATCTGATATGGTTGTACGTGGAACGACGTTTCAAGTTGCTTCAGAAAAATACAACATTCCAATAAGCACAATACGTTTTTACATGGATCGAAAGGGTATCTTGAAAAGGCGAAAACGTGGACGTGGATCGGCAAATGTAGGTGCGTCGATCAGTCAACCAAGTAGCTCGGGAAGTCCACCATATAATATGATGAATTATCGTATAAGTGAGAGTTTAAACTCTAGTTTACAGTAGTAGGTTTTATCGTCCCTTGTCATTATTATTGACAAATTAATTATTAAAAAATAAAAACAAAAAAAAAAAAAAAAGAATAAAGAAATTAGTAAACAACAACTAATTAATATAACAACTATATAAAAAGAAAAAGAATATATATAATAAATAAATCACGTAGTAGTTTTAAAAAAAAAAATACAAAACAAACACAAAATGATTAAGAAAAAAAAAGATTAATAATTTTTTTTCGATTTTTTTTTTTTAAATTTTCTATTACGTAGCTTCATGATACTTGAAAGTTGCTAAATTTATTTATTAAATTTTTTTAAAAAATTTTTCTATATTTTTTTTTGTCTAACATTTGAAAAAAAATTTAACGGTTATCATGAAAAGAAAGAAAAAAAGAAATTATTATACAACTGATTTTTCATCACAAGATGATGATTTAAAACAAAAAAAGAAAAAGAAAAAAAAAAAAAAAAAAGTTTATTAATAGTAATACGTAATACTATATAAATATTGTATAAATAATGTCTGAACGCATAATCCGGTTTTAACGTTAAAACGGTGCATGAATGTGTCTTTGTGCGTATAAATGTGTGAATAATCGAATGAATTATTTTAGTTAATTATTATTTTGTTTCTTTTTTTATTTTTATTATCATTTTTTTTTGTTTTTTTTTGGAGGGTCCTATTGCATTTTCCACGTATAATAATTATTGACTTTAAATTTTTTGTGTTTAAAATGGAAAATAAGCAAAGACCCACTTATTTTTTATTTTTTTTTACTTTTATTATTGTTTATAATTGAATTTTTCTATTTTTTTTTTTTTTTTTTTAACACACTTTTTTGTACTCCTGCCCTCTGAGATTTTTTTTATATTTAATAAAAAACATGTATAGAAAAAGACAAACACAAAAATAAAATACTTAGGACCTGATGAGATAATAATGAAAATGAAAAAAATTTTAGATTAAGTGCTTTTTTTTTTTCTATTTTTTTTTTTTTTAAATATATAAATATAAATATATATAGGTATATATTACATTTTGAATCAGGGGACCCTCCTGTTGACACGATGAAAGTCGACATTTTTTAGTCACACACTTAATAATATTCATCGTGAATACTCTGATGATAAATCATGACTTAGAGTTAAAGGCTTTTTAGAGAATAAAAAAAAAAAAAAAAAGTTTAAACAAAATAGTAAATAAAAAAATAATAATGAAAGTGAGAAAATGATAAGTAATTTGTAATGAATAAAAATAAATGAATAAACAACTCGTGCGGTGTTGATGTTTTTGTCAAATTAAATGTTCAAAAGAGGCCATATTTTTTCATGCAATAATCAAATTTGTATAGATAAAAAAAAAAAAATTACCAAGACTACACTCATGAAACTTAGATAAAAAAAAAAACCTGAACAAAAATAATAATAGTAATAAACAAATAATAATTTAAAATAATAAAAAAAACGTTGACATATGATTTTAATAATCATTGATATAAAAATTATTTAAAATACCAACAGGATAGCATAGATAAATTTTGAAAGGCTCTAAAAAATAATAATAATTAAATAATAAATAATAAATAATAAACTAATAGATCTATTACCAGTATTTCAAAAACCAATGCAGAATAAAATTAGTTTTCTATATGGACTTTTGCCTAATACCCTCCGTAAAAGAAAAAATAATAATAATAAAAAAAAAAAAAAGAGTAATAACATTTATTAAATGTTGAGTATTGTCTTTTTTTAAAAAACATTTTTAAATTATTAATTTTTTTTTTTTTTTAAATGACTAAACCCTGTGTGGTTTAAAAAAAAAAAGAAATAATTGAGTTAAAATAAATCCATAGAAACCTCGTTTATTAAAAAGACAAAAATAATTAAAATTCAAATTTTTAAAATAAAAAATTAAGTCATTTAGTCAGAATAAATTTGATTAATGAATTTTTTTATTATTTTTTTTTTTTTTTATAAATCTATATTTACTTATATATAAATTGTATTTATCATTTTTCATCATTTTGCCCATCATTGACAGTCATCGTTGGCTGTCAACACAATTGTACAGATAGATGATTCATAAACAAGTTTATTGATTGATCGATAGTAATAACTTGATAAAAAATAATAAATAAAAAATGATAGTCAGTTACCACAAAGGTACATAGAGCCATTTTTGTTGTTATCAACAAAATGACAATGCAAAAAAATAATAATTTTTATGCATATTAATTCAGGGAATATTATAAAACCCTTTTTTTTTTTTTTTTTTATATATAAAAAAAGAAAAAGAAAGTAATTTTTTTTTTTTTACCGTGATTGCAATTGATGCATTCATTTTTTTTTTCCAGTGGCCAATAATAAGTTTATTTATTTATAAACTTAAAAGAGATTTATTTTCGAAATGTTCTTTTGTAGAAATTATCAAAGAAATTTTTCTTTTTTTTTAAATATATTTACGTAAATATATATTTAAATGATTTAAATGAATTATTAATTATATTTTATTGAATTTTTTATATATAATATACTTTTTTTTTTTTGAATACATGAAACTAGGAACATTTCGAAATTGTCTCAATCAAACTTAATTCATCATTCATTTTAAATTACTAAATTTAAAATAAACTAATAATAAAACTTGTTTTTAATGCTCATTTTTTATTTTTTATTTTTTGTTTATATATATAATTATTTACTTATTAAGATCTTAAAAAAGAAAAAAAATTAAAATAATTTAAGTCAAAATAAAATGACACACATATGTATCTGAAAAATTTTTATAAAATTATTATTTTTCGATAATTTTTTTTTTTTAGATATCTTTAGTATACATATATTATTATATATAAAGAGAAATGTTAAAAAAAAGTAAAAAATTGAATTTTTTAAAGTAGAAAAACAAATGAATTTCGATAGTTCAGATTAGTTTCCCATAATAATTGTTTAACGTGTGAATGCTGAAAGGTTCGCCATCTTCCAGTGAGATATATATTTTTTTTTTTTATTCATAAAAATTAATTTTAATAATAAATAATTGTAATGATAGTAATAGTGATAAATAGATTTTAATTTATAAATAAAATTAAATGAACAAAATAAAAACAAGCAAAATCACGTTGAACAATTAAAAATAGTAGAGCTAAAAATTCGCGTTACAATTCAACCCAAGTATTTTTCATTCAATCATATTAAAATTATAAATATATATATATATATATATATATTACAAATAGAATAATAAAAAATAAATTTTATGAATGATTTGATATATAAAAATAAAAAAACAAAAAATAAAAAAAAAATACAAATAAACGTGTTCTGAGGACATATAACTACGTTTAATTTTAAGATGATGTAAGATGTGTTAGTGAAAGTTTTCTTCTAATTAGTTATTTAAAAAACAATGCTATAAATAATAATAATTATCATAAAATATAATTAATTATGATAAGGCATTTAATAAGTGCAGAGTATTTCTTAATAAAATTTAATTCTAAAATCAAACAATAAATTATTATTTTATTTTTATGTTATCATATAATTTTATTTTTATAATTTTTCATAAACATATAAACATATATAAATATCTGTGTTAATTTAAATTTATTTATATATATTTTTTTATATTTTTTTTTCTTTAATAAAGTATGCATGAAAGTTATGTCTGATATCGTGATAAAATATTTAAAAAAAAAAAATTACAACGCATAAAGCTATATGTATGAGCCCTGAACGTAAAAAAATTTCAAGTTTAATTTTAAACTTTTTTTAAAAAAAAAAAAAAACTACCTACGCAGAATGAAGAATATATGTGATTTTTTTTAACGTCTGTGCGAATTTATTCACAGGCCGAAGAATGGACATCCACTAACGTGGGAAAACTATGAAAACTATTGTTGTTTTCTCAGTCAAATTGCAGACAAGAGGTCGACTAGATTGCAAGATGTGATGATGAAGAAGATGAATTATTTGTACGAGTTAAAAAGATGATGATAATGATAATATGATATATATATATATATAATTTTATCAATTAAAATAATACAAAGTCAACCAGCAGCCAATCCAGCCAACATGTGTATATTTTAAATAATAATAATATACATTGGCAATATATTATTAACGACCTTGACATTCATCAAAAGGATATTACAACGATGAATAATAGTATTTATAAAATCAACGTCTGTCCATTCACACTGGATTCAATTTTAAATGAAAGAAAAAAAAAAAAAAAAAAGCCAAATGATAGAATTGTCTTAATTATATTGAATTTTTTTTTTTTTTTTTATTATTTAAATTTGATGATAATTATGAAAGAAAAAAAAAACTGATTAGTGCAATTATCAATTGATTGCTAAAGTGAGGAAGTGAAATTCCATTTGTGTTTGTATTTTATATATAATAATGTATCTTCTTGTTGGTGACATAGATATGCCAAAAGAAGATATAAAAGCGTGCTTATATTTGCTAGATTTACTTAATATTATAGATGAACAAAATGATGATAAGAAAATAAGAAAATTTAAAAAAAAAAAAAAATAAATAAAAAATTGCTAATTTTAATTTTCCTAATTAAAGGAAAATTAAATTTTGTAAAAGCAAGTATATAAGATAGAAATAAAAAAAAAAAAAAAAAAATATGAATGAGAAAAAAATATGTATACAGTGACTGGGATTAACCTGGACCTTTCTCACTGTGTCATCAAGTGCGAGGGCCAGGGTCATTGTACGAAAATGCAATTTTACTTTTTTTTTTTTTTTTTTAAATTTTATATTTTCCTCCACAATTATTTTTGAATAATTTATATTTATAATTTTATTAGTTTTATTAGTCTTATTAACTTTGTTACTCATTTATTTAAAAAAAATTTCTACACAAACAATTAGAAATATTTCTACGTCGCGGTTAAGAACCTTTCTAGAAACAAACTATCAAATCCAAAAAGAATTTCCCTCTCTAAAATTAATTCCATGAAAAATAAAATAAGAAACAAAAGAAAAATTTAAACAAAAAAAAACACGTGGAATTTTGCCATCTGGGGATTTCCTTCACCTTGGTTTTGTCCAAAAAATATTTTCTTGGCATCAAACTTTTCTTTTGTGCGTATACTTTTATCCTTCAATTTATCAAAAAAAAAAAATTTTCTTTTATAATCAATTTTTATATTTATAAAAAAATAATAATTATCTCTTCCTCTCATTTATTTATCAGTCAATCATGTCTTCCAATCATTATCTGTTGCATTAATAGACGCAAATAATAATGATCCCAAAACACTGATCAATCATTAATACAATGATTGTTGATCAATAATATTGAACAAGTAATATCAAATCATACATATATATATTGAAATAAAATAAAATGCTGCGCAAGCTTCACCAAATCATCATCATCTTGTCTCTTTGTGTTATTTTTGGCGGTATTGCCTCGGTTGTATGCTTTAAATAGGAGTGTGTTTTTATTTGAGAGAACAGTTTATAAAACGATTTCTACATGCTGGAACATCGTACACTTTTTGAAGTAAGTAAATTGAGTTTAACAACAATAGTGAACAAAAAAAAAAAATATATATATATACTTATATCAACAAAGTGCATCATATTTTTAGTTTATTTTAATTTTATTTTTTATTAACAAAATAATGTAAATGAAAAAGTTTAATTCAAATTTCATGTTGATGATGATGATGATGATGATGATATGTAAGGAAAAATTAATAAATTATTATTTATTTAAATGAAAAATAAATAATTAAAAAACAGTGAGGGAAAAATTTTGTGATTTCAATGTGTCAGTCAAAAGTTTGTGTTATAAAAAAAAAAAAAATTGATAATTGGGAGGAAGAAATATAATTGTATTCAAATTTATATATAAAAAAAAAGTTATATAAATAGAAAAAAGAAAAAATATCTATATCTATTTTGACATTTATTTTTATTTTAAAATAATAATAATTTTTTCTTTTTTTTTTTTTTTTTATAAGTATATTGTTTTATTGTGGAGTGAAGGAATGAATAAATAAAAAAAAAAAAAAAGGATATGTATATTTCGTCGAATATATAGTTATATAAATAAATATATATTGTAATGATTATTTTTAAATTGTGAGTGCAACGTATTAATCTGAGTTTTGCAAGCTCGTGATACTTTTTTAATTTAATTTATTTATTTCTTTTTTTTCTATTTTATTTTATTTTTTTCTATCAACCGAGTATAGAGGACATGTGTCAACATTTTGTAAATCATCAATAAATGTCAAGAACATTTTAATCAGTTTTGATTTTGTATAATTATTAATAATTAATTGTTCATAATAAAATTTAAATTAAATTTTAAAAAAACTTATATTTTTTTTTTTTTTTTATATATTTATTTTTATTATTGCGCGTTATTTTAAGTGTTTATTTTATTGGCAAATGTTCCAAATGAATTTTATGATTATTTTGGAAATATTAAAATTAAATTTTATATGATTTAAATATGACGCAAAAAAAAAAAAAAAAAAAAAATTGTTATTATTACTTTTTACCTTCAAATTTTCCGGAAGCTTTTATATATATTTTAACAGACTGCACGTCTCATATATTTAATTTTGTCATTTTTATTTTTACGTATATATAAGTATACTTATAAAATAAAATAATAATTTAATAAATTTAAAAATATATATATAAGTACTTAAAGAAAAATAAATTTTTTAATAATAATTTAATGATTTTTTTCAATTTTTTTATCTGTATTTTTTTTTTTTTTTTTATTTTTTATTTACAGGTATCTTATGCACGGTTAACATTGTTTCGATCAAACGAAGTGCGTATTTTTTTTCACAATGGGTTTGTAAATAAATATTAAAATCAAAACTAGCATGCATCAAAATGCGCATGTTGCTTCACTTTTATATTATCATATTATTTCTTCTACTTCTTTTTCATACAAGTATATAAATAAAATAAAAAAACAAAAAAACAATAAAAGGAATTAAATTGAGATGTACATACAGAAGCTCTGAGATTAAAATTACTTGTCTATATTATATATATAAGTATATATATATTTAATGAAAAATATAATAATAAATAAATAAATAAATAAAGATGGTAATTGATTCGTTAGATAAATGACGATGATTTAGAAATAGCATTACCCTTTAAATGTTCTGAATAAATTTCAGTATGCTTCTGGCAATCATAAAGATCACACAATACTTATATTAATTACATGATATAAATAATATATATAAAATATTTAATAATTAATATAAATAATTGATTAATTATGGGTTCACGAAGCACACGTCATTATCGTTCACTGATCTCAATACTTCTGGCAAGTTGATGAAAAAAAAATACAAAAAAACGAACAAATCAAATAAAAAAATAAAAAATAAATAAATAATTATATTGTCATTTTTATGTTTACGCAATGTTTAATTACTGTTTATCATCACTGTTAATCATCACTGGTACCAGTTTATAATTAAATCATAATATAACATTAGCATGTTTTTTTTTTACTTTTTATTTATTTTATTATTTTTAAATGTTAATCAAATAATTTGTATTTATTTATTTATTAATTGAAAATTGTTGTTGTTGTTTTTGTTTTTTTTAATTAAAATTTACAGATGCCAACCGAGTGCATATCAAATCCTCTACAAAGAGAACTTGCTGATTCGATTATTCGAATGCAATCACTGGATGAAATAAGAATTTTATTAGCTTGTGGAGCTAAACCAAATGATGCTGTTACACAAGGACTTAGACCACTTCACTATGCAATATGGCAAAAATATACTGATGCAGCACAATTATTAATTGTACGTGGTGCTGATATTGATGCAACTGATGAATGTGGATATTCAGCACTTCATCTTGCTGCTGAACATGGTTATCATGATCTTGTTAAATTATTAATTAAAGCTGGTGCTAAAGTTGATCATCGTGAAGATACAAATGAACTTTTTCCAAGGTTATTATTATTTTATTTTTTTAATTTATTAATTATTTGTATAATATTTATAACGAGCGTATATGTGATTGATGAGTTTAACTAAACTCTCAATCATTTCTCTAGCCAAAAAAAAAAACATATATATTATAAAATATAATTATTTATAGATATAAAAAAAAAAAAAAAAATTAATTATCGTTCATTAAATTTTAAAAATAGAACAATGTTATGCGAAGAACCATTGCGTCTTGCCTTGAGAAATCGTCACATTGAAGTTGCAAAAACATTACTGGAAGCTGGCGCAAATCCAAATAAACGTTATTTTTTTGGTTCAGAAATTAATTTAATATCACCATTGGATCTTGATTGTATGGAACTTTTATTATCATTTGGTGCACATCCAAATACAAGAGATCGTGCTGGTTTAACACCATTAATGAAAGCAGCACGATTACCACAAGTAAGTTATTTATATATTTATTAATAACAACAACAACATTGACCTTGAATTAATTAATTAATTAATTAATTAATAGGGTATTGCTGCAGTATTACTATTGCTAAGTTTTGGTGCTGATGTAAATGCAATGGCTGATCCTAGACATGATTTTAGAACAGTTTTACATTATGCAATATTGGGTGGTGATCCAGCAGTTATTAATTTATTATTAAAACAAGGTGCTTCATTGGATCTTGGCTCAGATTATCAAAAACCAACAGCATTAGATCTTGCTATTCTCAAGGGTGATGTTTCAATTGTTGAAATGTTACTTGAAGCTGGTATGTATATTGTTTTTTTTTTGTTTTAATTTCAATATATATTAACAATGTATATTTATTTATTTTTTTATTTTATTTGATGCTGAATCATTAGGTGCAAATGTCAATGCAACATCACCAATAATTGGTTCACCTTTACATGTTGCATGTGCTGATAATATACCAAATCGTGTTAGTATATTATCTATGTTATTAGAACGTGGAGCTGATCCAAATCTTGTTATAAGAAGTGATGAAGGTCCAGCATTACGTCCAGTACTTGCTGAATATGTTGCATCAAATGAAAATCCATCAATTGAAGTTATACAATTATTATGTAGTTATGGTGCACGTGTTGTTATTAAAACACAATTTCGTGATCCACATGGTATATTAAATTCATTACAAAATACAGCAAATAAACCAAGATTATTAAGAGCATTACTTGAAGCTGCTGAAAGTTTTGATCCATGTATGATTAAAAGATCAAGTAGTTTAACTGATGCACAAAGAGTACTTATTATGGAAGCTGCTAAAACACCATTACCATTAACACATCAAGCAAGATTAATTGTTAGAAAATTATGTGGTAATAAATTACCTAAAATTGTATGTAGATTACAAGTACCAAGAACGTTACATCGTTATTTACTTTATGATTCTAACTAGCACCATTGTTTATTATTTTAAATAACATCTACAACAACAACAACAACAACAACAACAACAACAACAACATTTTATCATCATGATAACTTATTGATATATCTTTTTTAGATTGTGATAAAATTTCGACTCGACATTATATTATTATTTTTACAAATATTTTTTAGTGTTTTCATTTTTATTATTGCTATCATTAGACTGATGCTTTAATTCATTTTACATTAATTACAATTATAATTTGAATATAAGATTTTTGATATTGTCAAGCGAAATAAATTTCGATAAAAAAAAAATTACAAACAAGTCTGAGGAATAATAAAGTATTAACGTACCTTTATGTTTAATTAAAAAAAAAAAAAAAAATCAAAAAAAAAAAAAAAAAAAAAAAAAGTGACCTCACTATTTGACTTGTTTCAAGTTTGCTGTTATATCTGATATTTAATTTTTTACCTTTGTATAATAATTAAGGATTAACGGATTTAAATAAAATACGACAATAATAATAATAATATATAATATATATTATATACTACATTTTTATTATTATTTTTTATATCCTATGACAATTTTGGCAAGTAATATTATAATGACAACTAACTAGTTATTAATTTAAATAATTAAAAATAGATATTTTTTTTAATAATGCAATAGGTCAAAAATGTATGATGCAAAGGTGAATATTTTTTTCTACTAATTTATACTTATTTTTATTTTTGACAAAATTTATTTATTTACGCAATAAGTATATTATAATTATTGTTTATATTTTTTAAAAATTATTATTATTGTTAATAATTGTTAATATAATTATTTAAAAACTCTATCGTCATTGTCATTTTCGTTTTTATCATATCTGGTTTCTCTCTCAGTCTCTCTTTAATTGTTATTATTATGATTGTTGTTGATTTTTCAGTATTTTTTTTTTTTTTTGTGTCAAAAACAGTGAAAAATGGCGACCGGAGTCTTACGTACTGTTTTAAGAAAATCCGGTGCCTTTACGGATAAAAAAGCTCTTCTTCAAAGTAAAGGAGCATTAAATATATTGTGGTAATAATTATAAATAATAATTAAATATAAATCAACAATAATATCTAAATTTTATTAAAATTATGTAATAGACAATAATAAAATATAACCTCAATCAGTCAATTGTTGATTATTATTTGTTATTATATTCAATAATAATATTGATTCTATAATTTTATATTCTATATATATATATAAATATAAATATTTAATTTTTATTCTATATAGCAAAAGAAATGCTGAACAATGGACACCAGATGAAGAATTTGTAAATCAATTTCAGGGTCCACTTATTTATCCAAATGATGGTATTAAATGGAAATGTCCACCACCAACTGGCACAAAACCAGTACTTGAACAAAATATTAAAAATACTAAAATCAATTTTGGACCACAACATCCAGCTGCTCATGGTGTATTACGTCTTATTCTTGAACTTGAAGGTGAATATGTTAAAATGGCTGATCCACATATTGGATTACTTCATCGTGGTACTGAAAAATTAATTGAATATAAAACATATATGCAAGCACTTCCATATTTTGATCGTCTTGATTATGTGTCAATGATGTGTAATGAACAATGTTATTCATTGGCTGTTGAAAAATTATTAAATATTGAAATTCCATTACGTGCTAAATATATCAGAAGTAAGTATAAATAATTATTATTAATAAATAATAATAAAATTGATATACCTATAATAATTATTAAAATTAAATTATAGCTTTGTATGCTGAATTAACACGTATATTAAATCATATAATGGGTATTGGTACTCATGCATTGGATATTGGTGCATTAACACCATTCTTTTGGTTATTTGAAGAACGTGAAAAATTAATGGAATTTTATGAACGTGTTTCTGGTGCACGTATGCATGCAGCATATGTACGTCCAGGTGGTGTATCACAAGATATGCCACTTGGTTTAATGGATGATATTTATCAATGGGCTAGACAATATTCAGCTCAAATTGATCAAGTTGAAGATTTATTAACGAGAAATTCAATTTGGAAAAGTAGAACAGTTGATATTGGTGTTGTAACACATCAACAAGCACTTGATTGGGGTTTTAGTGGTGTTATGTTACGTGGATCTGGTTATAAATGGGATATTAGAAAGGTTGCACCATATGATGCTTATCATCTTGTTGATTTTGATGTACCAATTGGTATTGCTGGTGATTGTTATGACAGGTAATATATTATTAATATATGTAATTAAATTTATTTATTTATTTATTTTTTTTTCAAATATAAATTTAATGTTTTTTTGTTTATAGATATTTATGTCGTGTTGAAGAAATGAGACAATCATTGAGAATAATTGAACAATGTTTAAATCAAATGCCAGCTGGTGAAATTAAAGTTGATGATAATAAAATTGTACCACCAAGTCGTGAAGAAATGAAAACAAGTATGGAAGCATTGATTCATCATTTTAAATTATTCAGTCAAGGTTTTCAAGTACCACCTGGTGCAACTTATACTGCTATTGAAGCACCAAAAGGTGAATTTGGTGTTTATTTAGTTAGTGATGGTAGTAGTAAACCATATCGTTGCAAAATTAAAGCTCCAGGTTTTGCACATTTAGCTGCATTACAAGAAATTGGACCAAAACATTTTCTTGCTGATATTGTTGCTATTATTGGTACAATGGATGTTGTTTTTGGTGAAATTGATCGATAAGTAGTTATTATTAATTTTTTTTTTTTTTTTTTCTAAAATGTATATTGTTTTAGCGACGAAGTAAGTTATAGAAATTAGATAAGGGAAAAAAAAAAAAAAAAAAGAAAAACAACACTTTGAATAAACAAATATAAAATAAAAGTGTAATTTCATTTGTGTAAATTCTTTTTATCAAATAAATAATGCTTCAAAAAATTCGACAATGCAATCATGTATATTCAAATAAATTGTCCAAGTTTTTATTTTTATTATTTATATGTACACTTTATGTTGAATATATATGTCAAATCACATTCAGAATCAAGATCCACCTGGTGTTTTTATCTGAAAAGTTTATAATCCAATGCATTGTTTGTGCATCAGTACGTCCGTTGAAATTTTTAATTTAATTTAATATTTTAAAATTATTTTTTTAATTAACAAATTTAAAATAAAATTATAAAATTTGAATTATTTTTTATTTCATTTTTAAAAATATTTTTTTATTTATAATTAATTCATCGAAACACACAATAATAATTTACAATTTTTTAACAATAAAGGCACTTTAATCCTAATTTTTTTTTTTTTAAATTATGATATATAATTGCACTGATGTAAAAAATTCGATTCTGTAAATTTGAACTTTGTTTTTTATTTTTTTTTAAATAAATTAATAAATAAATTGCTGAGCCTTGACTGGGCGGACGGACCAGATGATATAATTTTATTTAAAATAATTGCATTCTCATTTTCTCTCATCATCAAAATAATATTATTAAATGCATTCGTTCATTATTTTTTTTTCTACAATATTAAGTACTTGTAAAATTATTTATCAACTAATTAACATACATTATGTACACACATTTTCAAAATTTAAAAATTAAAAAAAAAAAAAAAAGCTTTCGTACTATTATATAAGTTCATAAACAAATCACAAGTTTGTTTTTCAATTAAGAAGAACACAATAAACAAATTTTATATATATATAAATAATTATGATGACAATAAATTTTATCTTTAATTTATAAAATAAAATATTTACAGATTTTTGCTAAAAAAAGAAAAAAAAAAGTCGAAATAAATATTTTAATCATCATAACATTAAAAATAAATAAGTCAAATTTATGTATATATTAAAATAATCCAAACATTTTTTTAGTATTTCCAGTACTACGTTTTTTTCTAGCTGGTGCTGAAATTTCTAAATGATCATTTGTATGACCATTAGTAATATGTGGACTTGATGGTGTTAATTTACTTTTAACATGTTCATCAATAAGTGCTTGCATATCCATTTGCCATTGTTCTAATTGTTGGCTAAGTTCAATTTTTTGTTGTATAGCTTCCATTAATTGACTATTAACTTGAAGAACATCAATTCTTGTTCTAGCAAGTTCAACTTCAGCTCTATTTTTTCTAGCAACAGCTTGATCTCTAACTGTTATTGCTTGTGTTACAATTTCATCTTTATTTAATTCAGTACCTTCAATATCACCACGTGCACGATCACGTTCTTCTTTAACACCACGTAATTCAGCATCACAAACACTTAATTTACTAGTTGTATCTAATAATGCTTCACCACGACGTTTTAATTCATCTTGTGTTTGTTTTAATTGATTTTGTGTATGATCAAGTTCTTCAGTAACACGATGAAGTTCAACTGCTAAATTTAATTCACCTGGTGCACCTCTACCAGCTAATGATAAACTAAATACTTCCTCAACTAATTCTGATAATGCTCCTGGACCCTGAAATACATAAATTAAATTGTATATATGTAACAAGCCTTTTCAATGATAAATAAAATAGGGTGAAATATAATCCACTATAACATTCAGGGGCTTAAAATAAATGTATATATTTAGATGTTAAAAAAAACTGTATACATTTCATTTGATTGCTTACCTCACTGTCTGAACTATTAACAATAACAGGCATCGATTCATCACAATCACTTTGTAAACCAGAATCATCTTCACCACGTCGTAAATGTGTACTAAGTTCTCTCAGTCTTTTACATGCCCTTGCAACTTCTGTTCTTAAATCATCAGTTTCAACAAGTGAACTTCCACTTATTTCACATTCCATTTCAGCTTGTAATGAACGTGGTGGTTTTTGTATTGATCCAGATCTGGCTCTTCTATCAGCTTCAATTGTTGCCAATGATGCTGCTAATTCATCTCTATTAAAATTAAATTTTATTTATAATTTACATTGCGATTATAATTATAATCATATACTGATGACTCAAGTGTATTAAAGAGACCAACTTTTTCTTAGTCAGTAAATATATAAATAAACTTTTAAAGTCAAAATACAAAAAGTAATTTATTATTTAAGCCATGTTTTGTCTAAAATAACATCAAGTGCGAAAAGCTGTTAATGGCTTCTAAGAAATTTAAAATGACAAAAAAATAATCTTGATATTCATTGTTAATTCATTCTACATGTTTTAATATATGCGATGTTTTTGATATAGATCCTCAAGTCCACAAGTGAACCACATGTTTCATTTGATATTGTGCAATGTGTTTTTAAAATATTAAAATATATATTATACCTTTCTCGTTCAGCAACTTTTGCTCGATGTTCTGCTTCACGAGCAAGTCTTTCCAAGGCTGAAGCCCTTTCTTCAGCTTCTTCTAGAGCTGACATTGCACGCGCACGTTCTTCTCTTAATTCTAATGATCGCCTTTCCAGTTCAGTACGTTGGGCTGATACCAATTCCACCTTTAAAAATTAATATTTAATATATGAATAATATATACTAGAATCCTATTATACGAGTACATTTGACCGCATTTTATAAGTAATTTAATTCGTAAGAATTTTTCGGCATTAGTTTAAAGTATGGAGACCTTTTTGAAATACTTCTTTCCCTGTTCTGTTATCCTGTTATGATTCAAAATATTACATTCCTCATGTTTTTTGAATATCGATGGTAACACATCTTATAATTTTTCGTGAAAAAAGTAGAAATACCTCTTTGCTCATTCTATGTTCCTATTAGAAACCGAAAAATTTTGAAATATAAAAAGGACCTCCTCGCATACTATATGTTCCTAATACAATTTGAATACTTGAGCTTCAATAAAATAAAAATGAGCTTAAAAATTATCGAAAAAATTGTAGGAAATACTAGGCGAACATGAATTTCAAAGAGGTGTATGGGGCGTTTCATACATTTTTTTTATCATCAATATTTTCCAAGAAATCAATATAAACATATCTTAAAATTGATTGAAAAAATTAGGAAAAATACTAGGCGAACATGACTTTGAAAGAGGTTTTTAGAACTGCTTATACATTTTTTATCGTCCAACTTAAAAACTAGTTTTCCTGCCCTGCGACTTTCAAAATTTATTGAAAAAATTGGGAAAAATACTAGGCGAACATGACTTTGAAAGAGGTATTCAGAACTGCTTATACATTTTTTATCGTCCAACTTAAAAACTAGTTTTCCTGCCCTGCGACTTTCAAAATTTATTGAAAAAATTGGGAAAAATACTAGGCGAACATGACTTTGAAAGAGGTTTTCAGAACTGCTTATACATTTTTTATCGTCCAACTTAAAAACTAGTTTTCCTGCCCTACGACTTTCAAAATTTATTGAAAAAATTGGTAAAAATACTAGGCGAACATGACTTTGAAAGAGGTATATGATGCATTTCATACATTTTTTTTATCATCAATATTTTCCCAGAAATCAATATAAACATATCTAAAAATTTATTGAAAAAATTGGGAAAAATACTAGGTAAACATGACTTCAAAAGAGGTTTTCAGAACTGCTTATACATTTTTTATCGTCCAACTTAAAAACTAGTCTTCCTGCCCTGCGACTTTCAAAATTTATTGAAAAAATTGGGAAAAATACTAGGCAAACATGAATTTCAAAGAGGTATACGGGGCGTTTCATACATTTTTTCTATCGTCAATATTTTTCGAGAAATCGATATTAACATAGTCTAAAATTTATTGAAAAAATTGGAAAAATACTAGGCGAACATGACTTTGAAAGAGGTATTCAGAACTGCTTATACATTTTTTATCGTCCAACTTAAAAACTAGTTTTCCTGCCCTGCGACTTTCAAAATTTATTGAAAAAATTGGGAAAAATACTAGGCGAACATGACTTTGAAAGAGGTATTCAGAACTGCTTATACATTTTTTATCGTCCAACTTAAAAACTAGTTTTCCTGCCCTGCGACTTTCAAAATTTATTGAAAAAATTGGGAAAAATACTAGGCGAACATGACTTTGAAAGAGGTATTCAGAACTGCTTATACATTTTTTATCGTCCAACTTAAAAACTAGTTTTCCTGCCCTGCGACTTTCAAAATTTATTGAAAAAATTGGGAAAAATACTAGGCGAACATGACTTTGAAAGAGGTATTCAGAACTGCTTATACATTTTTTATCGTCCAACTTAAAAACTAGTTTTCCTGCCCTGCGACTTTCAAAATTTATTGAAAAAATTGGGAAAAATACTAGGCGAACATGACTTTGAAAGAGGTATTCAGAACTGCTTATACATTTTTTATCGTCCAACTTAAAAACTAGTTTTCCTGCCCTGCGACTTTCAAAATTTATTGAAAAAATTGGGAAAAATACTAGGCGAACATGACTTTGAAAGAGGTATATGATGCATTTCATACATTTTTTTTATCATCAATATTTTCCAAGAAATCAATATAAACATATCTTAAAATTTATTGAAAAAATTGGGAAAAATACTAGGCGAACATGACTTTGAAAGAGGTTTTCAGAACTGCTTATACATTTTTTATCGTCCAACTTAAAAACTAGTTTTCCTGCCCTGCGACTTTCAAAATTTATTGAAAAAATTGGGAAAAATACTAGGCGAACATGACTTTGAAAGAGGTATTCAGAACTGCTTATACATTTTTTATCGTCCAACTTAAAAACTAGTTTTCCTGCCCTGCGACTTTCAAAATTTATTGAAAAAATTGGGAAAAATACTAGGCGAACATGACTTTGAAAGAGGTATTCAGAACTGCTTATACATTTTTTATCGTCCAACTTAAAAACTAGTTTTCCTGCCCTGCGACTTTCAAAATTTATTGAAAAAATTGGGAAAAATACTAGGCGAACATGACTTTGAAAGAGGTATTCAGAACTGCTTATACATTTTTTATCGTCCAACTTAAAAACTAGTTTTCCTGCCCTGCGACTTTCAAAATTTATTGAAAAAATTGGGAAAAATACTAGGCGAACATGACTTTGAAAGAGGTATTCAGAACTGCTTATACATTTTTTATCGTCCAACTTAAAAACTAGTTTTCCTGCCCTGCGACTTTCAAAATTTATTGAAAAAATTGGGAAAAATACTAGGCGAACATGACTTTGAAAGAGGTATTCAGAACTGCTTATACATTTTTTATCGTCCAACTTAAAAACTAGTTTTCCTGCCCTGCGACTTTCAAAATTTATTGAAAAAATTGGGAAAAATACTAGGCGAACATGACTTTGAAAGAGGTATTCAGAACTGCTTATACATTTTTTATCGTCCAACTTAAAAACTAGTTTTCCTGCCCTGCGACTTTCAAAATTTATTGAAAAAATTGGGAAAAATACTAGGCGAACATGACTTTGAAAGAGGTATTCAGAACTGCTTATACATTTTTTATCGTCCAACTTAAAAACTAGTTTTCCTGCCCTGCGACTTTCAAAATTTATTGAAAAAATTGGGAAAAATACTAGGCGAACATGACTTTGAAAGAGGTATTCAGAACTGCTTATACATTTTTTATCGTCCAACTTAAAAACTAGTTTTCCTGCCCTGCGACTTTCAAAATTTATTGAAAAAATTGGGAAAAATACTAGGCGAACATGACTTTGAAAGAGGTATTCAGAACTGCTTATACATTTTTTATCGTCCAACTTAAAAACTAGTTTTCCTGCCCTGCGACTTTCAAAATTTATTGAAAAAATTGGGAAAAATACTAGGCGAACATGACTTTGAAAGAGGTATTCAGAACTGCTTATACATTTTTTATCGTCCAACTTAAAAACTAGTTTTCCTGCCCTGCGACTTTCAAAATTTATTGAAAAAATTGGGAAAAATACTAGGCGAACATGACTTTGAAAGAGGTATTCAGAACTGCTTATACATTTTTTATCGTCCAACTTAAAAACTAGTTTTCCTGCCCTGCGACTTTCAAAATTTATTGAAAAAATTGGGAAAAATACTAGGCGAACATGACTTTGAAAGAGGTATTCAGAACTGCTTATACATTTTTTATCGTCCAACTTAAAAACTAGTTTTCCTGCCCTGCGACTTTCAAAATTTATTGAAAAAATTGGGAAAAATACTAGGCGAACATGACTTTGAAAGAGGTATTCAGAACTGCTTATACATTTTTTATCGTCCAACTTAAAAACTAGTTTTCCTGCCCTGCGACTTTCAAAATTTATTGAAAAAATTGGGAAAAATACTAGGCGAACATGACTTTGAAAGAGGTATTCAGAACTGCTTATACATTTTTTATCGTCCAACTTAAAAACTAGTTTTCCTGCCCTGCGACTTTCAAAATTTATTGAAAAAATTGGGAAAAATACTAGGCGAACATGACTTTGAAAGAGGTATTCAGAACTGCTTATACATTTTTTATCGTCCAACTTAAAAACTAGTTTTCCTGCCCTGCGACTTTCAAAATTTATTGAAAAAATTGGGAAAAATACTAGGCGAACATGACTTTGAAAGAGGTATTCAGAACTGCTTATACATTTTTTATCGTCCAACTTAAAAACTAGTTTTCCTGCCCTGCGACTTTCAAAATTTATTGAAAAAATTGGGAAAAATACTAGGCGAACATGACTTTGAAAGAGGTATTCAGAACTGCTTATACATTTTTTATCGTCCAACTTAAAAACTAGTTTTCCTGCCCTGCGACTTTCAAAATTTATTGAAAAAATTGGGAAAAATACTAGGCGAACATGACTTTGAAAGAGGTATTCAGAACTGCTTATACATTTTTTATCGTCCAACTTAAAAACTAGTTTTCCTGCCCTGCGACTTTCAAAATTTATTGAAAAAATTGGGAAAAATACTAGGCGAACATGACTTTGAAAGAGGTATTCAGAACTGCTTATACATTTTTTATCGTCCAACTTAAAAACTAGTTTTCCTGCCCTGCGACTTTCAAAATTTATTGAAAAAATTGGGAAAAATACTAGGCGAACATGACTTTGAAAGAGGTATATGATGCATTTCATACATTTTTTTTATCGTCAATATTTTCCAAGAAATCAATATTAACATAGTTTAAAAATGTTCGAAAAAACTGTTGAAAATACTAGGTGAACATGACTCGAACAGAGGTATTTGCAACCGTTTATTCTTTTTCTCTATGATCGATATTTTTCGATATATATATGAGAATTCCCGACAAACAATTGAATTCGTATTAGGTTACTATAATGATTGAAGAGGTATTCAAATTTTTTCTGAAACGAAAGAAATTCATCGAAATCTTTTTGATTTTGTTTTAAGTTAGTTCCAGAAAATTACTTACAAAACCGTAAGACACGTTGTATTCGAATTATAACAGCGTAATACAACAGGAAAAGAGGTATTTTGCTTAAATAAAACAAATTATCCTTAATAGTTAAATAGTTATCCATATAAATTTACCTCATCTCTTAGTATTTCTAAACTGCTAACATGATCTTGAAGTGTTGTACTTCTCAACGTAACTTTTTCTCTGAGTACTTTGACTTCAGATAATAATTGTTCTTCTTGTTTAGCTGCTTCTCTAAGTTGATCAGCAAATCTTGTATTTTGTGCTGTTAATTCAGCAACTAATGTTGCTTGTTCACGTTCAGCTCTTCTTGCATTTTCACTTTGTTCTTCAAGTTGTATTCTTAATTTTTCAACATCTGATTGTAATTCTAGAGCTCGTGCTTCACTTTCGTCCTTGGCCTCCTCAAGACGACGACGTAATAAATGTCTTTCCTGTTCTAAACACTGAAATAAAAAAATGAAAAAAAAAAAAACACAACATTAATACTTAATATATTTACAAAAACAAATTAACAATTGACTGACTATTTAATTAATATTTACTTCATTAATCTTTTTTTTGTTATTTTAACTTGCACATTAATAAAAAAATAAATTACAAAGTAAATAAAAAATTTAATTGATATTAAGCAATAAATAATTATGAGGCAGCATCCCTTCTTTTAAATAACAATGACATGAAAATAATAATATTCTTACAAATTTATGAATAAAAGATTTTATGATTAATTTCGATTAAACATGATGTCACATTTCAACGTTGAGATCATGAAAATATTATTAGCTATTTTATATATCAGATCATCATGATGAATCACAAGTATGTAAATTAAAATCTTTTTAAAAAAACTTTCACTTAATATTGTAATGTTAATTTGTAAACAAATTATTAAAAATAGAATTTATAGTTTATTGAATAATATTATTAACATAATCTGTAATAAATTTTTCTACAAATTATGTTTTCATTTTATATTGAATAAAAAACTCCATTATCATTGACTATACTAAAATGGAAATAAAAAAAAAAATTGTTCAAGTCATTGATGTACATCTGTGTAAATTATTTGCATTGTATGTTTACCATATTTAAAGAAATTTTTTGTTTTATATTTTATATCGTCCTTTTATCGTTAAATGAATATAAAAAAAATAAATAATTATTTTTTAAGTATTATTTCAAGTGTGACTTGTTTCTTTATATTGCAAATTTTATTTTTTTGTTTATAACATTGTTTTCATATTTAGGTAAGTGTAAGAAATAAAAACCCTTTGTTTTCACGTCCGTGTTTTTAAAATAATTACGCAAGTACATCAACATTAAGAAATTTAATTTATAAAAATGTACAAATTGCGTGTGTAAATTTTTATATTATTTTCAAATTTTAATTAATTATTTTTAATTATGTTAATAATCATTTTATTCAAATGATGAATATTTTGTGTTTTATTTTTTGAATATATTTTTTTTTTTTTTTAAATAATGATTTCAATGGAAAATATATATAACTTGTGTACTTGAAGAAACTTTTAGTAGACTATTATGTCGATAAAAAACAAGGCCATCAAAAGTGAAGAGAAAAAAAAATGACAAGTATCTAAAAGAAATATATCCCAACAAAATTCATGGCCAAAGAAAGAAAAACCAATCCTTTGTTTATAATTTAACTTAATCACTTTCTATTGAATAAAAAGCTTATAAATTTTACAACTCTTTTTACTTTTTTTTTTTCAATGTTTAAAGATATTTTACATGGCTTCATATTGAATACACTTTAACAAATTTTATATAAAAAACAAATACAAAATAATCATACTTGGATTTTTTTAATTAAAATAAAAAATTTATATTATATTGTAATATCAATGAAATATTAAATTATTAAATTATAAATATATAATAAAAAATATAAAATAAAATTAAAAATAACATATGTTTTTAAATAAATAATTCAATGTCAATAAAAGATAAAAATTTATAAAAAAAATTAAAAGATTAAATAGAAAATTTAATCAGTCAAATAATAGTGGTCATTGATCTTTAAATAAATTATTATAAATTTATCTATATAAACAAGTACCAGATGCCATGAGTATTAAGGTGATTTAGATAAAAATAAAAATAATATTTATTTATCCAGGTCAAGTTATAAAAAATATATTCACCAGGCTGAATCATGATTTTGAATTAAATTTATAATAATAATCTACAACTAGAATATTACCTCTTTGTTTTATCGACACAGATGAGTGAATTTCTTGTTTTTATAAATGTTGATGAAGAAATATATAAAAAAAAAATAAAAACAACTGTAGGGCTGATGACAAGGAAAGTCAGTAAAAATGACCAAGATTTTACTCAGCCATAAATTTAAAATTTTAAAAAAATTATCAAGATCATAACAGACGCTGTTAATCATGATAACAAATTAATTTATTTATTTATATGTGAACAATTAAAATCTTGTAATTTCATCTGACCATTATAAAATATGAAATATAAAAATGATAAATTAATTGTACTCTTACAAAATTATAAAAACATTAATTAAAAAAATATATATATTTCAAAATATAAGTATAACTTTCACAAAATTTTTAAAATATAATATTTTATTTTACTTTATTTTTTAACATGTGGGTTGAAGGATTAATAAAACATCCTCGAAATTATTTAAATTATTTGCTAATATATGTGTTTTTTTTTTGTCAAATTTATAGTTAAATATATTTTAAAAATATAAAAAAAAAAAATAATATCATTATTGAAAAGGTGTGGTGTAAAATCAATAAAAAAAATTAAACTTGAGAATAATGTTGATGAATTTAGGTGTGTGTTTGTATTTATTTATACATACGTGGGTGAAAAAAAATTTATAAAAAAAAAATAAAACATACAATACTATTATTTTATATACATGTATATATATAACAAAATAGTTTTGGTAATTTTATTGAGCTGATGTTAATGTATAAAGTCGATGTCCTTGGTTCCCGTGGTAACTCATCGACCAATTGGATTTTATACAGGTTCAAACAATAATACCCACATGAATGGCCATCATAATGAATATATATATTTTCAATGACGATTACAATGATAATAATAATTTCATATATAATTTAATAAAAATTAAATAATTATTAAAAACAATATTAATTTTTATTTAACAATGAATATCATATTGTTGTATGAAAAAAATAAACTGGTAAAATTCTTATAAGCCATTAAAATTATTTAAAAAATTAAAAAAAATATTAAATATATATTAATCATTTAGATCCAAGGTTATTACTGTGACATTTATTGACATTTTTATTTTAAATTAATTTATTTTATTTTTTTATATAAAATTGACACTGGTGCATTTATCTTTTTTATTTTAAATATATTTAATTTGATATTGTAAATTTAATTGAATTAATTATAATTTTTATTGTTTTTTTTTTTATCTCACTTTGGTGTTACAAACAACGTTGTATTACTAAAATACATTGCGTAATTGAGTTATAACTTGGCTATTATTTTAACATATGTATGCAAGATCTATTCACATGAAAAAAATTAAAGAAACATTCACTTTGATGATAAATATATATAACAACTTGAAAATAACCGTATGTGTTTGTTTGTTAATTAAAAAAAAAAAAACCTTATATCAAATAAATATACAATAAATTATTTTCTATTAATTAAATAAATTTATCCTTAATAGTAATTAATAATTAGTAGGTGTATATATATATATAATAATTCCTTTTTTAATTTTTTTATTATGAAAAATATTTTTTTAAATTAAATAACAAATTGTATAAATATAACGGAGTTTTAGTGACAATTAAAATTAATTTTTTAAACTAATTAAAAATGTTGACTAAAAAAACTGTGACATAATTACTTATTATTTCCGTTATTTAATGTTTTAAAATATAATTGCATAATAATGTCATTCAACCTCGTAATTAAATGAAATAATAATTATTTAAAAATGATTGATTGAGATGTGCACAATATTGTTTTTAATAAAAATTAATTTAATAAATAAAATTTTTATATCTAGATTATATACTTTCACTATATTTGTATATAATATTTTAGTATTTTATTTTATTAGTTATTTATTCAAAGGTCAAATGCCAGCTTAGATTACAAATCCTGTCAGTTTTAAATTTTTATTATTTCATTTTTTTTTTAAATATAAACTCGAGCTTATTTATTTTTATTTTATTACATGAGATATCAAATACGTGTAATTAAATGTGGCATCAAAACAATGACAATGACCTATTTTTTGTAATATTTTAACATCGCAATAATTATATTGTAAATATTAATAGATAAAATAAAATATCACATAATTATTTATCAATTAAAAAAGAGATAAAATATCAATTCGAAAACCCTTGTGTGTATAAAAAATAAAATTAATAAATTTATTAAATGATATATATATATATATAACAATTAATATAAAATAAAAATCGACAAATTATGAGTCATAGAATTAAGTGAACTGTAAAAATAATAAAATATAATATTCAACAACATAAATAAAATTGCGAAAAATATAGATAAATTTATATGATAAAATGAGCAAATCGGTTAATCAAGATATCGATTTTTAAGTATGAAAAAAAATAATAGTAAACAGAAGGTTCACTTTCAATCATGATAATTGACCAAGTACTTATATAAAACAGTATCATATTATTTTTATTTTAAATTTACTGATTCAAATATTACTGACATAATTACATTTAAAAAAAAAAAAAAAAAGATGTAATTATTAATAAGCAATAAAACACGCTATCATTTATAGATTATTGTTTGTTTATTTTCAATATATTTTATGCTCAACTGCAGTTTTTTTTTTGTTTAATTATAAAATGGTCGATACTACTTGCATTTATATCCTATAGAAAGTAAAAAAACTGTCTAACAAGTAAATAAATACAATATAACTGTATTTATTATTATTATTTTTTTTTGATAAACATATTTAAATTATTACTTTCAAATTATTCATAGAACAATTCAACTTCCCTAAACGTTAAAATTTCGAGTAATTATAAAATGAATTTTCATTTATTTTCATTCAATAGATAATTGTTCAAATAAACAAGAAATTAGTGTTATATTTTTCAATCAATAAAACAGCATTTTGAATTAAATAATAAAAAGCTAAAAATTCAAATATCTATATAAAAAACATTTTGAAATAATATTTTTGTTGCAAATTTAAATACAATAATTGTTTGAAATATATTTTTAAATACAGGAATTGTATGATATTTGAAAGGTATATAATAAAATGGATAAAAATTTATACGATATAGGACAATCGACATTGATTTGTCGATTTACTTTCCCTCAGTATATAATATCAAATATACGATGTAAATTAAAAAAGAAGGAGTAAAATAATTGTGATAGTAGAAACGTAATCGTGACGGCAATGGTCTGTAACTGAATATATATATATGTATATAAATACATGTAATACTTGGTTATATGGTTATATTTAAACACATGGCAGATATTTATTTATAAATACTGTATACAATATTTGAAATAAAAAAAAAATATATATATAAACACAATTTAATACTGTCCATCTTGTAACACAAAGTAATTTGAACTTATTTGATCTATTGCGCATCTTATTGCTATTATTATTATTTTTATTTTTATTTTTATTTTAATTTTAAAATAAAAAAAATATCATGATAATAGTAATAAAGATTTTACGTAATTATAATAATTATAAAATAAAAGTTACAATATTTTTTTTTATATATATATAGAGATAGTATGAAATCCTTTGTTTAAACAAAATATATTAAGAAATTTCTGGAAAAATATTTTCATGATATTTTTTTTAAATAAATTATAAAATACATTATATTGAGAAAATTTTGTTGGATTTTATTAATAGAGAAGAAAAAATAATAATCATAAAACAAAGAGGTCATTAAATACACACACATGTTTATAATACTAATTAATAAAATAGTAATTTTGAAAAAATAATTTTTTTGTTAATATTAAATGATGATGGCATTGAATAAAATAATGAGAACGGATATTCATAACTGATAATATTGTGCAATAAATATATATATCTTGAAACTTGGGTTGACTTTTAATTAACAAGGTCAATGAAACATACAACTTATTAATTTGAATTTTTGTGTGAGTAGAATGAAGGTTTCACCTTTTTATATGATGAAGTCTCGTGTTTCTCACCACCATCATTACCCCATCATCATCATCATCGTCATCATCATCATTATCGTTATTATTGACTTTGTCTATGTCGTGAATTTATGCCCTCGAAGTTTACTTTTTTTTTTTTTGAAATTAAACAATGATGAGTATATTTAAATTACCACAAAATAAATGTAAAATTTATTATTATAATTAATCAATTAATTAAATGAAAATTGTAATTTAATTATCATATGATTATGTATTGTTTCAAAAGAAAATTTACATTATTGTAATTTGTATTTTTTAAATAGATATAGAACTTCGATTTGAGACACCCTGTGAGTCTCTTTTTTTTAAAATGTGATAAAATAGAATAATAGTAATAAATTATTGTTTAAATATTATTTTTAACATTATATCAATAATTTAAACAATAATTTGTTGTTATTATCCTATTTTATTACATTTTTTAAAAGAAGAGCTCACAAGGTATCTCGAATTGAAATTTTATGTAAAACGAAAATGTCTCAATTGATTTTTTTTCATATTATTTTTACAAATATATTTTACTATAATTATTTCCAGACTTGACACGGTGTATTCCTTTTTATACATTTTTTTTTTCATTTCCTGGTTTAAATCTACTTAATTCATTCAAGTCTTTGTCATTTCTCACGCCCTAACTATCTTATAACGGTACTTACATATATACATCTTACTCATCCACCTCAAAGATTTTTATTCCAGGTATTTTAAAAAAAAAAAAAAAATTAATTTTTTATTCATTGATAATAGTATTTAAAGTTTAAGAAAAAAAAAAATAGTTTTATTTATTGTATTTTTATCTAAAAGGATTTAAATTTTTTAAAGTTATTATATTCTAAACAAATTTCTATGTTTCAAAATTATTATAAAAAAATATTAAATTAATATTTTTTATAAAAGAATAACACAATGAAACTTCAAGTATATAATTCAAGTTATAAAAATTGAATATAACATTGTTTAAATAATTTAATATGTACTTGATGATAAAAATTAAAATTGAAAAAAAATAATATGACGAATAAGTAGTTGCAGCTGGTTAATACAATAAAACCCTCGACAATTTTTTTAACGATTTTATTTAAATTGTAAAGAGTAAATTTCCGGTTCTACTCTAATTTTTTTTTTTTTTTTTCTTTTTAATTTGCCTACTTAATGTTGGGTGGAATAATTAACCTCCCACGAATTGATTCACGATAAGATGCTAACTGAAAGTTTGTGTTATGGAGCAAAGAATGAATGACAATAAAAAAAATATTATTATGATATTTTAATACACTCTCTCTCTTTAATATTCATTAAAAAAAATAATAAATATTCGAAATAAATTCTTCTTAGTTTTATTCATCAAAGTCATCGTAATTTTACGAATCAACAAATTTTCAGATTATATTTTAATTTTTTAATTTTTATATTTCTAAATATTATTTATTTATAACAAACTAATCAACCAAGACAAATTATTTATTTTTTTATGAAATAAATATAATTAAAAAATTTATTTTATATTTACTAGAAATGTTCTCTATTTTAGAAACGAAGGTTGTAATATTTCATAATATCCAAACAACGTTCAGAAATTATTTTTTTTAAATAATTTTTCGATTTGATTTTAAGTGACAAGAAATGTTTTTAATTACATAAAAATACTCTTGTTTTATTTGTCTTTATATTATAAATATTTTCATAATTCTCTTGAATCTTATAATAAATTTTAAATAATTATTTTTTAAAAATAAAATCCAAGTATATAAATTTAAAATAATTATTTCGAATGAAATATTTATATGGTATTGACGCATTTAAAATTTGTACTAATTACAACAAACTTTTTTACTTAAAAATATAAAAAAAATAAAAAAATATAAACACATATACATGAGTTATGTAAATGTATAAAATGGTGCATGCTATAATTCATCATGCAGTCAAAAGTCTAATTAGTATCAGACGCATTTCAATGCAAACACTTGTTAATGTTTGTGTGTACTATATTAACAATATTACCAGGTTAATATGGCTAGTAAAGAAAATGAAGATGAAAAATTAACCCAGCAAATAATAAACTACAATATTATATATTAAAAAAAAAAAATTGTAATTAAAAAAAATATATAATCAAACGTAGAATCTCAATTGGCAAGAGTAAGTCTGTATTAAATTTTAAACAATAATATAAATTCTCGCATTTAATGGGTATATATTATCATAATCACTGGGTCAGTAATGAAAATAAAAAATGAAAATAAAAATTAAAATAATAGTATATATTAATTATTATTTTAACAAGTGCAAAGATGATTATATTATTTGGAACAATTGTAGTATATAAAATTCTAGGTGATTCATTACAATAGGAAAAAGGGGTTAGATTAATATTTACATTATTTAAATACAATGTTGTAATTAAAATATATATATATATTGAGTTAAAAAATTTATAAAAATTCATGTGACTTTTACACGTGTGAATGTTTATAAAAGAAAAATTATAATGAAAAAAAAATAAAACTCTTTGGATTTTTTTCTATGTTTTGTTGTTGATGGATATGATAGACATACTTGCTGGTCTATTGCACATTTATAATATTATTATACATTTTGAAAATAAAATAACCGTATATATAAATTATATAGACACACAGATTTTCAGACAAAACCTTGTTACTTTTATTATATTTTTATTTATTTTTTTATTCATATCGTTTGTCTGGAACAATTATTGTTTTTACACGTCTGAAGATATTATTTATATTTTTATAAGCAACTAAACAAGAATTAACTTATTATGTTGTAATAAAAATATATATATATATATAAATAAATTTATAATAATGACATTATTTTTTTTATTTTACTCTATTATATATTAATTTGAAAATAATTGAAATATTTCAAAATAATTTTATTGATATTTTCGAAATATATTACGATATAACTATCGTCCTAGATAAAATATATAAATTTGTATATATATAAATGTAAATTTTTAAATTTGACGTTAAAAATAAAATTTTTTAAATTATTTTAACAAGACAAAATAATATACGCATTAATTTAATAAACATATAAATTTATTTCGCGCGTCAATCGGTATCCGGGTCATTGAAAATTGCGGAGGAATAATAAAATGACAAGAAATTTTATAATAAATATATAATAATTTAATGATTAATTTATTCTCAAGGATGTGTATCAATTGAATAATAATTATTTACAATTTTTTAATGTAAATAATGTATATAAAAAATAAAATTTTGAAAAAACTTTCTGTATATTATTTTTTTTTAATTTTAGAAAAAAGAGAAGAATAAATATGTTAACAAATTTAACACGGATACGGATACCAAGTGTATATTATATATACATTTAATTCATCTTGTTTGTTAATAATTTTTTTTTTTTATAACCCTGAATCACACACCGACTGAAAAACTTATCATAATTTCTCGCGCCATTTCTTTTTGAATGTATTATAATAAACAAGCCATTATATATAAAAATAATTAAAATTAGACAATAAAAAAATTAATTCATTTGACATTATAAAAAAATAAGAAAATGTCATATTATATTTTTTATTATTTTTATATTTTTAACACAAAGGATTTGACCAACTTTCACTTTATTGCACGAAATATTTGTTTTAAATGTAAATTTATTTAGCGAACCAAGCGGAAACAACTCGTCTTAATTTTTTTCTTATTTATAATAAAAAAAAAAAAACAAAAAATAACAACAATATAAATATAAATATATTTTCTCAATTTTTCTATATATATATTGTCATTGTTTATTTATTTAAAAATATAATATTATATTTACTTTGAGAATATATAAATTAAACTTTTCTATATTTGCATATGTGTCTTTTGTATTTTAAAAAATTATACTTAATTATTTTTATAAACATTTTATTTTTTTCAGAAAATAAATAATTAAAATATATATTTAAAAATTTATATTTTTATAAATTATTTTACGATAAAAGAGTTGACATATTGGGGTGTATTAATGACAAGGTGTTATTTCATCCTTCCGGTAATGAATTATCCTGTACACACATTAAACATTACAGGATGTACACGCCATTGTATTTTTTTATAATAATAATAATAATAATTATATAAATACGGAAATGCAATTTTTGAAAATTATATACTACCCTTTCTAAATAAAATAATTTTTAACTAGTAATTATTTATAAAAAGAAAACAAATATATTTTTTATTTAAATTTTTAAGTCTTGACACGTTTAGCCATGCAAATACTTGAATAAACACGAGGCTAATTTTAATTTAAAATAATAATAATAATAATAATTAAATAAATAGAAAATATATATAATTTATTTTTAATGAAGAAATAATATAGTTTTTTATATATTTTTAAATGAAAATCAGTGAAATAATAATGACAACAAATAAGTATAAACATCACACAAAGTGGATTTGCATTTGAGTTGGCTTCATTCGTTAACCCAAAGAAATATATTTATATATTTTTTTTTTTTTACAATAATGTAGCTTAGCATGGCTATAGACTGACTGTCTGTAACATTAGATTAAATGCTATACTATTCTATCGATTGCAAAATTACTAAAATATTTATGTGCTTTTTATTTTTTTTTTTTTTCTATATGCAAAGACAACATGGATCTATTACATGTTACAAGCAGATAAAGAAAATATTATATTTATGAAGAAAAAAATTTTAATATATTTTTTTAAATTTAAAATCAAAAAAAAAAAATAATTTAATTAAAAATAAAAACTAAAGACCTTCATCAAGTCATTTAAAAAGTTTGTCTTTCATTAATTATCGAAAAAAATTTTTTATTAATAAAAAAACATTATGATTCTCATAAAAAAAAATTAGTAAAAATATAAATTAATTGATAGATAAATATATTGATTACATAAATTGATTAAGATATTTTTATTTTGTAATTTGAATTTTTATTTTTGATAGATTTTTTTTCAACAAAAAATTATGCAAGAAATACGTTATTTTTTATAAAGAGCTTTACTAGTATATAGAGAAAATAAATTGTATAGCAAGTAAATTATTTCAAGACATAATGAATTTTATACAAGTATATCAAGACCCTTTTTCAATATGTGCATTTTATTTATTTTTTAATATATTTTTGTAAAATATACAGAGGTCAAAATAGGACAAACGGTATATATCAAAGCACGGTAAGATAGACAGAGCGTGGTACCGGGCATTGTTACATAGATTATTTTATATTTTATATTTTTTTTTGTTTATTTTTATATTTTTTTTTTATATTTATCTAAGTTATGTTACCAAAAGTCCCGCTGACTTGTTTCCACGCTTTCGTAGCTTTCTGAGCTCAACTGCCGAATATAATTATTAATTGCAATACTATTGTCTATGTCTACATGTATTTACAATTTATTTATTATATTTTACTTTTTCACTATTTATTGCAATTTTTACTCTTGTTTTTCAAAATTATAAATTATAAATTTTTAATTATTATGTTGTTTTTTTTAAAAATAAGCTAATTAGTTTTAAAAAATAAAATAGAAATTTTCTTTTTTTTTTTTATGTAATATTTATTTGATTTAAAAAGAAATAAATTAAATTTTAAAATATACAATCATTTTGTTGATAATAATTTAAAAATTATTCATATAATTGTAGTAATTATTTTTAAATTTGTTACAAGTCTTATCAATTTTTTATCAGTACTTGTTCATTGTGCATTACGTTCAATGTCAACAACCGGTCACATTTAACATTCATGGTCATTTGAATGAAAACCAGAAATTTTATAATAAAAAATATAAAAAATTTTTCAATTAATTATATTTTTATTATATATCAAAATTAAATAAATAAATTCATGTCTAGAAATAAATATAAAAACTAAGATTAAATTAAAATAAATTTCTCAAAATCATGTGGATCAAGTTGATGAAAAAATTAAAAATTCTAAAAAAATAAATTGTATAGTAAAATATAAGTTGAAAAATATACTGAGAATAAAAATAACCCATATTATGGTAGAATATATTGGCAAATTTCCAAATATCTTTCAACTCAACACCATAAATTTTATACCAACTTATACACATTAAATTTTATGACATAAAAAACCAAAAATAAAATTATAAATAATAATATTTAACTCAGACTTTATATTTTATATAAAAAAAAATAACATAATGCACCATTGAAATAAATTAATCCACAATAATATAATACTTTCATTGAATATTTTAGAAAAAAATTAATAAATTTTTACTGAATTCATTTTTAATCATACTTGTAAATGATTTTAATGCTATTTATTTTCACTCTCATATTTTATATTTAAAGATGATCAATTAAGTGCTTTCTTTATAACTAAAAAAATATTATTTTTTTGATGTTTCGATTAATGTTATTTATTTAAATTTATATACATATTGACAAGTGATTTATTATTTATTAAATGTTTCATAATGTGAGAGAGTAATTAATCGATTATTTTTATGATTAATAAAATATATAAACAGTTTTAATATTTCAAGAAATCGTATTAAAAATAAATCAATATATTAATATTCGATTTCTTTTTTTATCAATACAATTATTATAAATAATTTCTAGTTAAATATAATTTAAAAATATACTTATTAATACATATAATTTTAATAAAACAAAAAAAAAACTTACCTCAAGTTTATTAGCATATTCTTCAGTAAGTGATTCACCTTGTCTTGTTAATTCTTGATTTCTTTCTAATAATGCTTTACCAAGTTCAGCAGCAAGTACAAGATCTCTTTCTCTTTGTTTTAATAATTCATGTGGATCACCAACATCATCATCCCTATCCAAGGAATTTCTCCTTGCTTGTAAATCAGATATCATATCTTCAAGAGCATAAGGCTCCAACTGTCCCTCTTTTCTTGGCAGCATTTCAATTTTATAAAAATAATTATTATCAAATTTTTTTTTTTTTTTATATTACTGTTTATTTATTATCTTCACTTATACACTTGACAACAATTTTTTTTTTTTTTTTTGACACATTAATATTTAATAATTTCCATCGAACATGTAAATTTTATTTATTAATTTAATATCTTGAAATGGTGGACGATTTTTTAATAATGACGTTATTTTATATTTATTCTGTTTTTTTTTTTTTTTCTTATCAAAAAAATAATAAAAAATACGTCGATTCAATCGATGACGCTAGAGCTGTTGTTGTTGTTTTATCCTATCACCATATCTAACATTTAATGAAGTCAATACAATGCCTCCTAACGCCTCAATATTTATCGTCATAAACATTTTTAAAAATACAACTTGACTCACTTTTTTTTTTTTTTTTTTTACGTCAGTCACATTATTACTTTCATTATTTCTTTTTTACATTTTTACTTTCATAAAAAATAAATGTGAATCTTCTTCTTTTTGTTCTATGTACACTAAAAAAGTTTATTTATTTTGTCTATTTTTTTTTCAATTGAAAATATAGTGATGATTATGATGAGATATTTGTTAAATAGTGAAAAAAAAAAAATAATTGTTGTTGTTACAAATGACACACTGATACACTTAGTTTATTTTTTAAAAATTTTTTCAATTGAATTTCTCAACATCCGGTCTTGATTTATATATTGACTGAATGTCAAACTAGGTATTTCATTGAGAATGTTATATATTGAATGATAATATGACAGATTGATATTTAATAAACTAGTTTGTCTAGTTTTTTTCAACAAAATATTATTTATATCTATTTTTTTTTCAATTGACACTTTGTATTGTACCACCAAATATTTATGTATTAATTTTTTTTTAAAACAAATTATTTTTTGTCTAATTAATCATTGAAATATATAAGAAAAAAAAAAAAAAACAAATTACTCCAAATAAAAAATTTCATTTACTGTTAATTTTTATTTATAAATATTTTTTATTAAATTTTGTATTTTATTTTGACACGTTTTTTATTGTTGCTCCAACAAACAATATCCAAATAGTACATTTGGAATATAAAAAAAATATATATATATATTTAATAATTATAAATATTCACTGTTATTTTTGTTAAAATAATAAAAACACAATAAAATTAATGTCAAGATGAGGCTCTAAATATCCAAACGCATAATGATGACTCTTGTTCTTCAACATAAATCATTATATATTTTAAACAAATAAATAAATTTTGCACGCACAGTTTAAACTAAACACAGTGATTCTTGAAGGTAAAATAAAAAAAAATATATATAAATAATTGTAAAAAAAAATAAACCAACAACAAAGATCGATTAAAATCGTCCGCAGGCAATCGATATTGTTTCAAGTATAACTAAACTCACAGAAATTTTAGTTCACAGAAATAAATTTTTTCCTGTTTTTTAATATAAGTATATTTATTTTTTTATATTTTTATATATATTTCGATTATCGAGTTGTCCTTGTACCGTAAAATTTACCTAAAAAGAACACAATGACGATGAAAAAAATAATATAAATTTCACACGCGATGACCATGGATAAAGTCAACGACTGTCTACTCCAAAAAAAATTTTTAAAAAATATATATATTTCAAAAAAAAATTAAAAAAGCTCAATAATCCTCTTTCATATATATATATATATTTTTTTTTTTGTTAATATTCACACAGCTGACATATGTCAAAATTAATAGACGCAAATAAAAAATTCAAGTCTACATTTTTATTCAATTTTGACATGTTGATTTTGTTAATTTTTTTAATCCTTTGTTTCACTATTACTAAGGCCATTATTTATCATAAAAATAATCCATCTATATTTTAAATAAATAATCATATTTTAACATCAAGTTTAACTTGTATTATTTATCTGACTCACAAACTCGTGAGTTGAAAAATAAATATTACGAAATCAACTTGTCTGTGAGTAACACATACAAAAAAAAAAAAAAAACAATTAAATTCGAAATTTGAAATTCGAAATTCCCCACTTTATTTTTTCATTAACTCATTATATCTTTTGTTAATTAAAATTAATTTCTATAAAACCAACTATAAAAATTTGCTCAATTAATTAATTTTAAACTTGATAATTAATTTTTTTTAAATATAGCGTCACTACTACTAGTTTTGTTGTTGTTGTTTTATTAAAATTTATAATATCGTGGTCTAGCAAGTGATGTAGACGAGTATCGAAATAAGACTCATGAAACTACACACGAGTAAGGAAATGGAAGTATGAAACATTTACCTGTTTAATATTCCCCTCTGCTCATGTACAGCTAAAAATCCCCACAATATCTTTTTACCCTCTCACACAAATTATAAATAAAATTTATCTTTTTTTATTATTTCTCCTTCCAGTTAATGTATGATATCATTGTTAGTGTTGTTGATCTTTTTTTTCCCCTCTATTTTTACCTGTTCACCAACTGGAATATCACCTTCTATACCCCACCAGGTAAATTCTCAGCAAGATATTACTCTGCAGTACATTTTAATATAAAATTTTAATACATTTTTATGTATATATATGTATCACTCATTGCACACTGATTTAATTATAATTATATATTTGCCTATCAATAAATTTACTCATTATTG
Source organism: Lysiphlebus fabarum (assembly GCA_011426435.1). Taxonomy (NCBI): domain Eukaryota; kingdom Metazoa; phylum Arthropoda; class Insecta; order Hymenoptera; family Braconidae; genus Lysiphlebus; species Lysiphlebus fabarum. The sequence continues at coordinate 445,550 of WSYQ01001116.1, forward strand.
TCATGATAATTATTATCTTGATATCTTTATTTAAAATATTTTTTATTAAATATGTATAGTTATATAAAAAAAAAAAATGCTCAATATTTTTACTAAAATTAAATTAATTATAATTTTTAAATTAATAAAATGATAGCAAGTTTTTTTATAATTTGTTTTTTTTTTTTTTTTTTTTTATCGAAATATTTTTATGATAAATTATTATATTCGAAATTATATTGTTATGATAATTTTATCATGTTGATAATTTTTTTTTTTTTTTTTTCCGGGTACGTCATTTAAATTTAATAATAAATATTATATTTATAAAAGTATGTTGTGGGTTTTATGATAAAGTATACTATTTCATTTCGAAATAAATTTTTTTTTAATTTTTTTTTTTAATGAACGATATGACATTGGATTTTGATTTGTGTGTATATGTAGGTTTGTGTTTCGATAAAAAATAAAAAATATATATACAATTTTATAAGAGAAAAAAATATTTTTTTTATAAAAGCACTTGTTATTTTTATTTTGAAATTTTTATTACTTTTATTAAAAAATTAAATATAATAAATTAATAAAAATTTTTTTATATTTAATTTTCATACAACGCCATCTTTTGAATGTTTTTTAAGAGTTAAAACATTGATTTGTTACTATAGAAACGTTTGATATTATAAATTGTTTATAATAAATAAATATAATGAAAATTAAAATTTTATAAAATATTCAAGTTTTAAAATTTTATTAAAAAAGAAAAAAAACACTGGATGCTGTTATATTTCAAGTCCAGCTGTTCAACAATCAATGATGGCACGTGCTTCGAAATGAGGCAGATGTTTTTTATTTTTTTATTATTAAAATGAATTTTTGAAATAGTATAATTTTCGTAAGTAGTTCATAACACATCTGGCTTGTGTTTTTTTGCTGGAGAAATTTCACTGTATCCGGATGTCAATTCATTTATGTTTTCCGGGTTTATTTGACAGATGAAATATTTAAAAGAAAAAAAATAAAACAATTAAGTATTACTTAACAATTAAATTTCTATAAATTAAAAAAAAAAATTTTAATGTACGTGTAGAAAATTTATTAATCAATAAAAATAATAAAATTATTTTATAATATATTTATTTTTTTTGTTTTGTAATTTTTAGATAATTCAATTTAATAAAAAGTAACAATGGCTTTTAGACAAGCACCAATTCAAGATGAAGTTGAACTTGAAACAATGGCAGAAGCTGAATTATCAAGACTTAAAAGACAATATAGAATAATGGAAAATGATCGTACAACATATTCAGAAAAAGTACGTTTACAATTAAGAAATCAAAAAAATATGATTGAACGTCTTGAGCATGAAAAAGCTGAACTTTATTTGGCAATTAAATCATCAAAATCAGAATCAAATACTAAAAAAGATGAAGCAATGGATGAAAAATTAAAATGTTTACTATTAAAACGTTCAAAATATATGGAAATGATAAAAAATGAAAAACAACAAATTAATGAATTACAAGAACAAATTATTAAGGTTTAATATAATAAAATAATTTTATTAATTATTTTAATTTAATATTAAATTTTATATATTTAGGTATCAAAAGAAGTAACATCATTAAAAATGAAAATAAAAACAGATACACAATCATTTGAAATTGCTGAAAAACATAATCGAATGATTGAAATATTAGAAAATCGTTTAGAAGTTGCAACAAAAAGATTTAATATTGTTGTTGCTGAAAATTCAAAATTAAGAAATAAAATTGATAGTTTATTAAAAGAACGTGCACAATTTAATATACTTTGGGCTAAAATGATTGGTCAATTAAATACTGGAAAATCTGTTATCAATGATCTCATAGAACAAGCTACTATTACATTTAATCAACGTGATGAAGAGTTAAATAAAATTTATGCTTTAAGAGAAAGGTAATTAATTAATTTATCTATTAATATTTTATTATAATAATATGTTAATTATAATTTTAAAAATTACAACAGAGGAGCAAGAGATTTAAAAGCACATACATCAGAAATGTGTGAACTTCAAAGAACTCTTGATAATGAATTAAAATTACAAGAATTTTTAGGAATTAAAGGACAATATAGAGAAATGGCTGATTTAAATGCAAAAAAAGAAGCTGAAAAACAAGCTAAAAATGAAGCAATGCAAAATAAAATTGCAAATTATACAGAAATTTTAAATTTAATACAACAATTTACTGGTAAATTATTTTATATTTTATAAAATTTAAATGAAAGCTTTTTTTATTATTATTATTATTATATTTTTTATCAAGGTGAAAAAGATATTGATAAATTAACAGCACATTTTCTTAAACAAGAAGAAGAAAATTTTGCATTATTTAATTATGTTAATGAATTAAATGATGAATTAGAAGGTTTACAAACTCGTGTTGCACAATTAAGAAATGATATTAATGAAGCAAGAGCACTTAATGTTCATCGTGGTTTTCAACAAGCTGAAACATTAGATAGAATTTCTAAACAACTTGAAGAACAAACAGCAAAAGCTGATGCAGCTGAAGAAAATCTCAATGAGGTTTATTTGTTTTTTTTTTTTTTATAATAATTATTTTTATATATTTTTATTTGTTTTTAGCTTAATTGTTTTGTTTTTATTTTTTTTTTTTTTTACAGTGCAATGAGGTAATAAACAAATTACTTGTAGGAATTGAGTCTTTGTTTCACAATATTCATTGTGATAATTCATCAATTCTTAATTTACTTGGTGATAATAATCATGTTACAATGAACAATGTTATGCTTTATTTGGGTATTATTGAAAAAAGAATAACTGAAATTTTTAATAAAATTTATTGGGCTGATTTAACAAGTGGTAAACCAGATGCTGTTCGTCTTGATGAAGATAAAAAACCAAAATTAAAAATTCCTACAATTCCACAAATTGTTCCAACTCAACCTTGTTCCTTGTAAGTTTTTTTTTTTTCCTTGTAATTTTTTTTTTTCTTTCAATTCCTTTTTCATTTTTTATATATATTATTCCAAAAAATTTAGATGTGTAGAAAAAGAAACACTTCAAGTTGTTACTGAAGGTCTTGAAGTACCTTTGTCACGTGAAAAAATACAAGAAAAAGTTGAAATTCGTTTGACTGAAAATATTACAGAAATAATGCACAATGTATCTGTTTGTCATTTACCAGGAGCTAAACGAAATGTAAATTTATAAAAATATAAAAATTAAATATAATAAATATATACAAGTAGTTTAATGATGAAAAATGATCAGTTTTATTATTTGTGGTATATTATTATGTGAATATTAACTGAAGCAAAACGTTAAGAAAAAAAATATCTCACGTTTTATGAGAATAATTTAATCGAGCGTAACCTTGATGTGAAAATTCACAGATAATTTATTAAATAATTCAATGAAATTATTTAATATATATTTTAATATTGAATAGATTTATTATATGCTGTTTTTGCAATTTTTTTAAGAACTAAAATAGTACGTTTTATTTGTATTAATTGATTTTCAATATCATTTTGATCAAATTCAATTGGAACACCTTTTCTATTGCATATTTGTTGATATATATTCCAACAACAAGATTTAATTTGTGTTAATTCAAGATTTTTTTTAGCTGATGATGATTTTATTCGTGATACAATACTTTCCCATTTTAATGCTTCAGTTTTAGCACGATCATATCTACTTTGTAATGTAGCTAGTTGATTATTTAAATTCATTAATTTTTGACTTTTTTCTTCTGTTAATTTTTGCTTTAAATAAATATATCAATATCAATATTATTATATTTGTAATAATAAATTAAAATTAAAATTAATATTACCATTTCAATTCCAGTTTCTTCAAGAATTTGTAAATTTTTATCTTGTTGTTCTGATAATGTTTTTCTTGCTTCTAAAAGACTATCATATCTATTAAATATATCACCAATTGACTGAAATTCTCTACTTTCTTTAACAACAGTTTCTAAATAATCTTGTGCACCTCTAAATTTTTTAACATAATTTTTCATTTTATCACGAATTTCAGTCATATTTTGCAATTTTTCTTCCAATACTTGAATCTTTAAAAAAATATTTATAAATAAATTATTTCTTATAAAAAATTAAAAAATATATAAAATTATATAATAAAAAAAAAATACCTCATCTTGATATTGTATTTGTCTTTTTTTTTCTTCATTAATTTTTCTTTCAGCACGTTCACGTTTATCTCGATTTTCTTGAACATATTTATTAAATTCATTATATGAACATTCAAAGTTTACAAGTTTTTCTTTTATTTCATCCCATCTATTATTCATCTGTTGTCTTTTATCAGAATATGTATTAAGTTTTTCTTCAAGTTCATCTTCAGCTTGTAATAAATCTCTTTGGACTTTAATTAATTCAGCTTCTGGACCATTTCGTGCAACATCCCATTCTGGATATTTTCTACAATATAATATTCAATTAATTTACAATAATTAATTAATTAATTAATTGTATTTTAAATTTACTTGACACATTGTTGATTTAATTTTGATTGATAATAAATTGGAATTGCTTTATTTAAATCATCAGTAATAACAGCTCTTTTAACTAAACTTTCAAATTTTTTATTAATTCGTGACATATTTTATAATCTATATTAAATAAATATTTAATTATAATTTATTTAACCTTATAAAATTTATTAACAAAAATCGATCAAACAAGTATATAATTCAAATGTATTTGTTTTTTAAAAAAAAAACAAAAAAGCAAAATGGCGTCAGCGCTCACAGCGCTACAGTGGTCATTCAATAAACTCAATCAAGGTTGTTCAAAGGAAAAAAAAAAAAAAAATCACAAATTTTCAATGTGGCGATAGCATGTACCACGATTGTATCACAAAGTTAATAATTAAATCAAACATTTAACCTATTTTAATTTGATATTATATAGTGACATGTGTATATTAATTTGTGTGATATAATAATAATTAATAGTGCAATATAATATTATAAATAAATTAATAAAATATTAAAATTTTAATGCTAGTGAGATAATACGTTTACGACAGCGTGTTTGCAATGGCCGATGACACTACCTCGCTTCCCCGAAGGCGTCAATTGGTAAACAAATGGCTTCTATATTAATAACAATAATAATATATTAATATTATAACCAAAAAAAAAAAAAAAGTAATAATAATAATTATTTTGTTTTGTTTTGTTTTTTATTAGAGAGAAAGAACTAAAAAACTTTATACAGATGATTGGACACTTGGTGATGAAGAAATTGAAGGAAAAAGAACATTTCAACTTGATGAAAAAATTGAATGTGATAGATATGATTTAAAAAAATTTACAGGTTTATTTAAAGTTATGAATGGATCAGAATTAAATATTGAATATCTTCAACGTAATGGTTTAAGTATTCCATTATTATTTCGTGATAAAGCTGGTCTTGGTATACGTGTACCAAGTCAAAATTTTTCAGTAAATGATGTTAGAACATGTGTTGGTAAGTTGTTGTTGTTATCATAATGATATAGATATACCTATTTTGAAAATTAAAAAAAAAAATAATAACAAATCCACGTGTTTTTTTTTTTTTAAATTTTTAATAGGATCAAAAAGAATTCTTGATGTTATGGATGTAAATACACAAAAAAATGAAGATATGTTAATGAAAGATTGGCAAAGATATTATGAAGATCCAAATAAAGCAAGATTATTAAATGTAATATCACTTGAATTTAGTCATACAAAATTAGAAAATTATGTACAATCACCAACGATTGTAAGACAAGTTGATTGGGTTGATGTTGTATGGCCAAAACATTTAAAAGAATCACAAACAGAATCAACAAATTTACTTGAAGATATGATGTATCCAAAAGTACAAAAATATTGTTTAATGTCAGTAAAAGGTTGTTATACTGATTTTCATGTTGATTTTGGTGGTACAAGTGTATGGTATCATATATTAAAAGGTGGTAAAATATTTTGGTTAATACCACCAACTGAAAAAAATTTATCATTATATCAAGAATGGGTATTAAGTGGTAAACAATCAGATGTTTTTTTTGGTGATATGGTTGATAGATGTGGTAGAGTATCATTAACTGCTGGTATGACATTATTTATACCAACTGGTTGGATACATGCTGTATATACACCAAAAGATTCACTTGTATTTGGTGGTAATTTTTTACATAGTTTTGGTATTGAAAAACAATTAAAAGTTGCACAAGTTGAAGAAAATACAAAAGTACCACAAAAATTTAGATATCCATTTTTTACTGAAATGTTATGGTATGTTTTAGAACAATATGTTTATGTATTACTTGGTAATAATCATTTAGATGTATTAGAATCACAAAGAAATCAAATACCACCAGCACTTAAAAATTTACATCATCATTTAACACCATATGAATTACATGGTTTAAAATCAATTGTTATGTATTTACATTCTTTACCATCAACTAAAAAAAATGTACCTGATTTAATACGTGATCCAGTTGCATTGGTACATGATGTTAGATGTCTTGTTGAACAACATCGTTATGATAGTCCAGAATCAGCAATAACTGGTTATGCAATATTACCAATACCAACATCATCATCTTCATCTTCATCATCATCATCATCATCATCTTCATCTTCATCATCAACAACAACAATGACAATTAAAAATGAAGATGCTGAACCATTTAAAATAAAAAGATCATATACTAAAAGATTTTCAAATGATATGAAAATTGAAACAGTAAAATCACCAATGCAAAGACGTAGACGTACAAGATGTAAAAAATGTGAAGCATGTACTAGAGCTGATTGTGGTGAATGTACATATTGTCAAGATATGGTTAAATTTGGTGGTACTGGTAGAGCTAAACAAACATGTACAATGAGACAATGTATGAGACCAATGTTACCAGTAACAGCAGCATGTAAAATATGTCATATGGATGGTTGGGGACAACATCCAGCACCACTTATGGGACGTCCAATACCAACAACATTATCAACATTAATGGAATGTACAATATGTTATGATATTGTTCATCCAATGTGTGTTGATGTAGTTTCATATAAATTACCAACTGATGATATTCCAAATAGTTGGGAATGTCCAAGATGTTGTGATAGTAAACAAAATATTGATATTAAACCACGTTTTATTAAATCACGTTGTCGTAAATTATCAGTATCAAGTGCAGCATCATCAGCACCTGATTTAGAAAGATCAATTACACCTAATAAAAGACCAAAATCAGAAACATCTGTGGTAAGATAATATTTTTATTATATATAAATATAAGTTTGTTTGTTTTTTTTTTTTTTTTAATTTTAATTTTAATTTTATAAATTTTAAATTTATTAACATTACAGATATATTAATAATAAATAATATTATATAAATTAAAAAACAAAAATAATAAAAATAATTACAGACATGGAACGATAATGAATCACCAGAAGCTGATAAAAAATCAACATTAAGAACTCAATTAGCAGCTCAATTAACAAGTACAACAAATAAATCATTAAAAAAACCAGTTGTTGTTGTACGTCCAGTATCATCATCATCATCGTTATCTTTATCATCATCATCATCATCATCATCACCACCACTACCACCACCAATACAACGTTCATCTGAAGTTAGTGGTCAATCATTGTCATTGGCATATGATGAAACAGTACTTTTAGCAATATTTAGATATTTACGTCCTTGTGATCTTGCAGTTGCTGCATTAGTATGCCGTTCATGGGCAACAATAAGTATTGATCCAAGTTTATGGCGTCGTATGAATTTATCACAAATACATTTATCAATACCACATTTTACTGGTATTGTACGTCGTCAACCAGAAAATTTATGTCTTGATTGGACAAATATTGGTAAACGTCAATTAGCATGGTTACTTGGTAGATTACCACAATTACGTATTTTATCATTAAAAGGATGTACATGGAATGGTATTTGTGCATTACGTACATGTACATGTCCACCATTAATTAATTTAGATCTTAGTCATGTTTCTGGTTTAAATGATTTTGCTTTAAGAGAAATATTAAGTCCACCAATTGATTCAAGACCTGGTTTAATTGATAAATCATCACGTTTAAAACAATTAAAAAATTTATCACTTGCTGGTTGTGATATAACTGATGTTGCATTAAGATATATATCACAACATTTACCTCATTTAGAAATACTTGATTTATCAAGTTGTGGAAGAGTTACTGATGCTGGTGTTTCACAATTATCAACACCACCAGCACAAACAACTGTTAATCTTATTTCACTTAATTTATCATATTGTAGATTATTAACTGAAACAAGTCTTGATCATTTAACAAGATGTAAAGCACTTAAAAGACTTGATCTTCGACATACTACTCAAGTTTCAACTCAAGCAGTTATTAAATTTGCAGCAAGAAGTATACATAATTTACATGTTACTGATGTTAAACTTGTTGAAGAAAAAAAATATAAAAAAAAATGAGGTAAATTTATTCAATTGAATACTTTAATATAAAAATAACGTAATTTAAAATTTTCTTTTTTTTTTTATTAATTTTTTGAGTAATCAATAAATTCTGTATAGTGATTATAATTGTGATTATTTTTCTTTTTTTTTTTTTTTTTTTTTTTACATGTTAATGATTATCTGTTGATAATAGTATATCTAGAGGATTGAAATATTTCGTTGAAATGTGCAAAAAAAAAAACATAATTTTGTCTTCCTACAAATTTTTTGTAAAAAAAAAAAAAAAAAAACAAAATACGTTTAATAATAATTTTATTATCGCAAATTTCGAACAAAAAATAGCAAATAATTTGTTAAATTTTTAACTTTTGTTTTGGTTTTATTTTAAAACTTTTTTTTTTTTTTTTCTTTTGACAACGAATATAATTGATTGACAATGAAATATATAAATCCAACGTAATAATTGATTTATAAAATATAATTAACTTTTTTCTTTTTTTTTTTTTTTTTAGTATTAATTATAAATTTAATAAATAAGTTTTTCTAATTATCAAATAATTACAAAACATGAGATGTACTTATTTTTCTAATTTTCGTTTTTCTATTTTTGAAAGAAAAAAATATAAAATAAAAAAAAAAAAAATACGAATTTATCATTCAACAGTACATCTTGTGCTATAAATGTTAAATAAACTTGTAAATTTAGTATAAAAAAAAAATATAAATCGTGATACGTGATCAATAATTGAAAAATTTATCAAAATATATTTTCTTTGTAATAATAATTTCGATAACAATTAATAATCATGTTAAACATTGTAATTAATAAATTCGAAATAAAAAAAAATGTATTATTAATTGATATCAATTAACTGTATTAAATTGTTTTTAAAATTAAATTGTCTTTTTATTTAATTTTTAATTAAAAAATTAATATTTTATCATGATATTTTAGCTGTTTTAATTGGTAACAGCTGATTTTAATAATTGTAATATAAAACTTTGACATTTATTTATAATTTAATGTTAATTTAAATAAATAAATAAATAGTTTTTTACAATGTGGGAGTAGTTAAAAAGATAATAAAAAAATTAGAATAAATATCAGCAAAATCCATTTAAAAAAAAAATAAAAAAATATGTCCTACATCAAAATCTTCTTGGTGTATAAATAAAATAATTATATATTTAATTAAATTATAATAATTTATTTTATTGAATCATGCATTCACCAAGGATACCAAAAAGACATCTTGAAAAATAAAATATTGATTTTTGCGCATGACACTACGCAATGACAAGTAAAATTAATTTAAATATTGACCACAATTGGCAGCACTATCTAACGTTCAATTTCAAAAATTTTATGCGCCTTATTTAATAGGTGTGTGTGCAATAATATGGCTATCCTTGTTCTAAATAGCGCCTGTATACATAGCAACTATCTCTGTCTTACACACATATTTATCAGTAAAAACATGTGAATTTGTTTTTACGCTTGCGTAGTTATTACTCCAAAAAAAAAAACAAACAAGGATGCCTATATTTTGTCAAATAAAATAGATACAACATCAAAGGTGCGCCTTCAACAAAAAGCCGGTAAATAAAGCGCATCGTCGCAATACGTACATATATATATGTATATTGATAAATATATTGTATTCTAGATTCATCTAAATAACACCATAAATACACTGAAGTTTGTAGTCAATGTATGTGAAATAAATAAATTTAATATTGTCAAATAAAAATATTAATAATAATAGATAAACAACATCATAAAATGTAAGTTATCAAATTTAAATTAAATATATAATTTTTAATTATAAAAATAAATAAATAAACATGTTAAATTCATTTAAATTGCCAATAAATTTTATTTTAAAAAATATTAAATTATAACAAACAAAATAACAAAAAAAATCAGAATTGTAAAATATATTAATTAATTTATTTGTTTTTGTTTTTTCTGATTTTATAATAAAACCTCCATGATAAATTAATTTTAAATAGCAAATATTTTATACTTTCTTAATCTAGTTTCTTGAATTTGCGTGAGTGTGTTAGAAGTAGGTGTTTATATGGTGGGTTGTTTTTTTTTTTTTTTTTCTTTATTTTTTTACACAAAAATTTCCATATTCTATTCTTGTCTTCTTGGTGATATACCCAGTAATTTTCCATTATTTTTTTCATTTATTTATTTGTTTTTCTTTTACCATTTTGTTTTTTTATTTATTTATTTTCAATTGAAAATCTATATTTATCATTATTATATGTATATAAATTGTTTGATTATTTATAATAAATTTAATTTTATATAAACTATAGAAATCTGATAATTTTATATAAAATTATCCAAGCTCAGCAAGGACCGAATCAAGGTCTTCCTGGAGTGTTAGACTATCTTCACGCTGCTTTACCAGGTCGTCTTTCAACCGATCAACTTGAGCCTTGAGCAAGTAATTGCCTTTCTTCAGTGAAGCCAAACGACTCTCTTGCTTCTTTGCAGTCACCTAGGTAGTTATCACAACAACAAAAAAAAACATTATTAATTTAATCAAAGCATGTTGATTTATGTTATTGCACTTTTTTAAAATTTAATTTACCTGTAATTTGGCTTTACGATCTTCAGCATCCTCAGCTTCATCATCTTCCTCATCCTCTGATACTTCAGATTCTTCAGATTCTTCTTCCTCTGAATCTTCTTCCTCTGAACTTTCTTCTTCTACATCTTCTTCTACTTCTTCCTCTTCATCTTCATCTTCATTTTCATCATCAGTATCTGCCATTAATTTTGCCATTTTATCAACTTCTTTTTGTAATGTTTTATATTTTTTTTTTTCATCTTTTAATAATTTTTGTTGTTGTTTTATTTGTTCCTTAAGAGCGTGTCTTTCATTTTTAGCATTTGTTTGTTTATTTCTATTTTTTTAAATATAAAATAAAAAAAAAAAAAATCAATAATTAATTAATTTATTGATTGATTGATTTATTTATTATTTATATAATTTTAAATACTAACTTGAAATTTGATATTTTAGTTATGAGTAATTTAACTTCTCTCAGTGCTCGTTTTTCTGCAAGTGCTTCAGGATCATCATCTTCATCTTCTTCAGATGAAGTTTCTTCTTCTTCATCTTCAGATTCACTTGGTGTTTTAATACCTTTATCAATACTTTTTTGTGATGCTATTTTAGCAACATCTTTTGCACTTGGACAACCAGCAAGTGCCATTCCTGAAAATTTATACCATGCTGATTCCATTGGTGATAATTCATTTTTTGGTGATTCTATAACTGGTGGTGATTCCACAATGGGCTCAGCCCAGTCCCAATAATATTCTGTTTTTAAAGCGATAAAAAAAAAAAAGAAGCATAGCAATTTTATTAGCAAAGCAAAGCATTATTTATTTTGTTATTGCATTTTTTTTTTTGTTAGCAGCAAGTAGTCTTTTTGTTTTTTTTTTTTTAGTTAGTATTATTACTTGTGTGTTTTTGTTTTTTTCTCTTAAATTTATCTTACCAGCTTTCATGCGTCTCTCTAATGCAGCATACATTCTTTTCATTTCATCTAATTCTAATTTAGCTTTATCTCTTTCTTCAGCAACATTTGAATATTCTTGTTCTAATTTTTCAGCATCTTTTCTTGCTTGTTCAGCTTCTTTTTTTAATGATTCAGTCAATTTTTCATCTTGTTTTTTATGTTCTTGTACATTTTGTTGTATTTTTACTCTTTCAACTTCAGCTTCTAAATTTAATATTCTTGCCTAAAAACAAAAATCAAATTTAATTATAAAATTTATAAAAAATCTTTAAAGTTAATCTATTTCTACCTGTAGTCTCTTGTTATCTCTTTCTAATGCTTCTTTATTTCTCAATTCAAGTGCAAGCATTTGTTTAGTACTTTGTAAATCATCTCTTACAGCATCAATATCATCAAGTTCATCAACTGTTTCAACAGTTTCAACTGGTGCTGTTTCAGCTTTTTGTATTTGTTCTTCAATTGTTAATTGTCTTCTAAATTTTCTTAATCCTTCTAATATTGGTTTTGAACGATCATTTGTTTTAACACTTTTTAATTTAATTCCTGATTGTATTTGATGAAGTAATTGATTGTGCATATTTGATTCTTCTGATTCAAAGACAAAATGTGCTTTACCTGTTTATTTTTAAAAAAAAAAAAGTTAATTTAATTTATTAATTTACAAATATATCAATATTAATAAATATTATTATTTAAATTAATTAAATTAAATAAAATTTAATAAATTACAATTAGTAATTTACCTGCGGGATCAGCCGTGACTTTGCTAACTCTTTCAATGATTGGTGCACTTCTGTCGTTGCACTTGACGTGTCTAAGTTGTTTGCCACTTTCAACCTCTTTCATCATGTCATGCCAATCTGGTCTTTTACGTGGCCTCGATTTAAGCATATCCAATATTTTTGTTTGTTTATCTGACAATGCTGGTAAATCTTTTAAAACTTCACGTGCTGGTGGTGGTGGTGGTGGTCTTGGTGGTGGTGGTGGTGGTATTGCTGCTCTTGATGAACTTTTTGATAGTGTTGGTGCACCTTTAATTTGTACAATTAAAAAACATTATCATCACTTAATGCTAATAATTAAACAGGGTCGAATGAGGAAATGATTTTATACAAGACAAGAATAATTAGAACCGGGACGTATACTAAAATAGATTACAAATACGTATTTGTCATCATGATGATCATTATAATGATGATGATGATGATGATGAACGATACTATCAGAGTATTGTCTTTTGTCTTTGTAAACATTCATTCAATTTTTGTTTTAATGTCAAGTGGTTTTTTTTTTTTTTCTTTTATTTTATTTATTTAATTATTTAATAAAAAATAAATAATAATTTAAAGTTTAAAAGTGTGTTAAAAATTTAAAAAAATATAAATTAATTTTCAATATTATATTAATATTACCTGTGGTACTTTCACTTTTAGATAATGGTACTTTATTATCAGTACGTGATCTTGATCTGTCAATACGAACTTGTTTTTCCAATTGTGGTTTATTTGTTGATGAATCGTTTCTTCCATTTTCACCAATTTTTGTTCTTGTTATTTTTTCATTACTACTACTACTACTACTACTAGCACTTGGACTATCATTTGTTTGTGAATTTTGTTTAGTTATTTCAACTGGTTTTCCAATAACTTTATTAACTGTATTTTTTTCATTTTTTGATTGAGAAGGTATTATTGTTAATTTTGTTTGTTTTCTAACTGGAGGCACTGTTGTTGGTGCAACTGCATCTGCATCTGGTGTTTTTGGTACACTCTAAAAATAAACAACATTAATTAATTAATTTATTTATTTTCAATATACAATCATCAATATCATCAACATTTATTATCAATTTTAAATTATCCCGAGGCTTTTTATAACAAAATTTTTATTTAAAAAATATTACCAAATTAAATTGCTTCAGGCAAATATTTATACTTGTATGTTTTATTTTTTTTAAATCAAAATATATTTTTTTATTTTCTTCCTCATTTAATTTCCATGACTCTAAATAACTACACATTTTCTATTAATTTCTTTTTCTCAACAAAAATTGATAAAAATAAAATTAGTTCTTAGTTTCTCACTCTCAAGAGATTAGTTAACTAAATAAAACTTTTGTTTATTTTTTTTGGCTCAATTATCTTTCAATAATCATGACTCATTTTTCGACAAGTTTTTTTTAATAATAATTTTATTAACAAGCCACGTGATTTATTAGCCAATTGATATATTTATTTAAAATTTTATTGAGGATGATATAAATTATGAATATATTTATTTATTTTTTATTTTTTATTAGTCAAACTTGACATTGATAGAATTAAAATCATGATCACGTTAAAATTTTTTAAATACGTTTTTTGTTGTCTCACGTGGTTGTGACACTTGGCCAGAAATCATCATCATCATATTTTTATTTTTATTTTTATTTATTACTTTGATGTTTTATATATACTGGTTATTGTTGGAAATTTTTTATGTCATTTATAGTTAATATATTTAAGAATTTTATTTTTATATTAACATGTGCATTGACTGATGCATCCTCATATTTATTATCACAAGAATTAAATAAAAAAATATATATATTTATAATCAAAAACCAACTTTTAGTTTGCTTTTTAGTATCATAAAGTTAAAAATAAAAATTAAATTCATTCAAATTTATATATCTATACTACGTGTATCATCTTACTTTTTTTTTTTTTTTTGGTAAATATATTTTTAAAAAATCAGATAAATTATTCTAAATTAATATAAAATTATTTAATTATTGTTAAATCTGAGAGAAGTTATGCATATTTTTTTAAATCCTCAGTTAAAAATTTTTCAAGTAATAATTTTATCATTTTAATTTAAACATATAAAAGAGAGTATTATGAAGCAGCTGGCTCAGGTCAGACATTTGAAATAGATATGTGAGAGCTTGAAATAATCGTGACCCAAAGTTTTTCATATACACTTAACATCTAGCAACGTTCTGAACTCAACATCAATTATTATTATCTAACACTTAATATATACATTAATGATTTTTTTAATTTTATATATCTCTTGTCATACTTGTTGACAGTAATAAATTATGTATTTAATAATTTTTTTATTCAAAATATAAAAAAGTAAAATCCAAGAGAGAATTAAATTTAATATTTCATATTTCCTTGATCTTTGAATTAAATATAATTTAAAATAATAATAATAGTTATCAAATAAAATAAAAAAACAAGTTGATTTTCTTTGAATATTATTGGCATTAATCCAAATTTATAAATTCGTAAACAATGATTTGGCAGTTGTAGATAAAATATATAAAAAAATAAAAAACTCAATTTAATGGTGAATTAAAAAAATATAAAAATAATAATACTTTTAATGTAACTTTAGTAAAAGCTGGAGCATCATCAGTTGTTGGTTTTGATTCTCTTCTTGAATTAAGTGTCCATGGTGCTGATGGTAATGGCAAAGGATTAGGTCCATCTCTGACCCAAGGTGGTCTAAAAGTTGTCCTCTGGGGCTGTTGACCACCTGCACCTGGCATTTTATATTATTTTACACTAAAAAATTTATTCTAATAAATATTATCACTTTTTTTTTAATTGATTATTAAAATTAATCAATTTATTCACTGAATTAATATTGATTTTTAAATATCCATGTAATTTAGAATACACTTTTGATTTATTTTATAAAAAAAAATTTACACAAATAATTAAATTAATAATTTAAAAAATTTTATAAAAAAAATTATTAAATACAAATAATACACTTTTTAAATTAGTCTCTTGTTTTTCTTTGATGATATTTATCGTTGTTAGTGAAGAATCCAATGATTTTGTTGAAGTCAAGGAAAGATCGAGACCTGAACCAACTACCGGGATCATAATGATCTATCCCCTCTTATCTATACTCCTGCTCTCTGTTTTATTTCATCAAAAAAATTTTATATTTTCGGAGTATGACGTCACAAGGCAAATGAACAAAAATAGCGTAACCACGTCTTCTAGGACGCAACTGATGTCTACAGAAAATGACAAGTCTCATTTGAAATATGTATTGCATTTCTATTCATTTTTTCATTTTTAAAAATTTTTTTTTTGTTATATTTTACATAATGATATGTATATTATTTCTGTTAATCAACATCATCATTATTTAAATTATAAATAATGTTGTTTATTAAATTTCATTGATAGCAAAACTTGTTAATCACTATTACTATTTTTTTTTATTAAATATACCTATATATTTTTTATTTCCATCTATATTGGAGTCATATTTCACTTTAAAGACTGATCAAATTACTTGGCATGTTCTCTACTCTTTTTTAGCATAATTTTTTATATTTTATTTGTAAAATTATTTTTTGCATTATATTATATTTTATAATTTTTAAAATGTCATCATAATAATTTAATGATATAAATTATTATCATTGTTTTTTTAAAATGTATTATTATTTAAGTACTGGTGGTGATGATGATGATGCTGTTGATGTTGGTTTCTTTGAAATGACACTATTAATTATTTTATTTTTTGCTGCACTTTATTAGTATGCATGTTATGATTTCACTTGATTTTTTTGAAACTAATTAAAGTTGATTTAGTTGATATAAATTTAATAAAAACATGAATTAATAATTATTGAAATTTTAAATTTAGGTCTGGAAGGCCATCTGAAAGAAAATATCAATTGGCAGCACAAAAACGTCACGAAGAAGCATTAAAATTTGATTATTATAAACAAACAGCAAAATATTTTGAACGTGAATGTGGTAAAGCTAAACAATTTAATACTTGGAATGTTGATGAATTAAAATCAAAAAAATTAGATAATAAAAAAAAAATAGAAGCATTAAAAATACGTCAAAATAAATTACGTGAAATTTTAAATACTGATGAAGAAATATATAATCTTGAAAATAAAGAATTAGAAAAAAAATTATATAAAAAAGAAGAATTTACAATTGAAGCACTTAAAGCAAAATTACAAGAAAAAAGAACAGAACAAAGTCTTTATAATCCTCATACATTTAAAAGAATTCAATCATATTTTTCAAATCCAAGTAAAGCTGATTGTGCTATATTAAAAAATAATACATTTAATACATTAAATAAAATGAGTGAAAATAGTATCAATAGTTTTGATGGTAGTGATAACAATAATATGATGTCATCATCACCAAATCATGGTTTATGTTCAAAAATGGATGATTTTAAAATTCGTGCTCAACAATTTAAAGATAATCGTGTTGCTGCACAAGGATCAAATATTTCAACTTATTTAAATAAATCACCAGTTGATAATGATGTATCACCAAGACCACAATCTGGTGCTTCAAATACATCAATGCAATCAAATTCATCATCAAAATCTGATATTAATGAAAGTGATTTTAATCAACAAGTTAATTCTGATGCATATGATGTTCGTTCAAATGAATTTAAAAATAATCAAACTGCTGGTGAAGGAACAAACATTAGTTTTGTTCATAATAAAAATTTTTTTGAAAATGAACTTGATTCACGTGGACCTGATAGACGTCATATTAATATTGATAATCAGGTATTTTTAGATGATGATTCATCAACAAAACCTGTTCATCATTATAAAGAAAATAATTTAAAACATACTGCTGCATTTGATACAAGAGCTCAAGAATTTAAAAATAATCAAGCTGCTAGTGAAGGTTCAAGTGTTGGATTTTATCAATCAGGTGCAACTC
Organism: Lysiphlebus fabarum; assembly: GCA_011426435.1. NCBI lineage: Eukaryota > Metazoa > Arthropoda > Insecta > Hymenoptera > Braconidae > Lysiphlebus > Lysiphlebus fabarum. Next base: position 463,289 of record WSYQ01001116.1, read on the forward strand.
AACATTCTCCAATTAAAAAACGTAATGAAAATAAAAATAATGAACTTCATCATACTGCTGCTCATGAAATTAGAAATGAAGAATTTAATACAAATCGTGCTGCTGGTGAAGGTTCAAATATTGGATATGCACATAATGATGAACAACCAATGCATTCATCAAATAGACGTAATTTTATACTTGGAAATAGAGTTATGCTTGGTGATAATTCATCAAATAAATCTGTCAGTGAAAATAAAGGAAATAATCTTCAACATACAGCAGCATATGATATTCGTGCACAAGAATATAAAACAAATCAATCAGCTGGTGAAGGTTCAAGTATTTCATTTGGTCATGAAAAACCTTATTTTCAAAATGAACTTGGACCACGTGGTTCTGATAAACGTCATATTTATATGGATAATCAAACTTTTCTTGAAGATGATTCATCTACAAAACCTATTGATGATGGTAGTCGTAGAAGTCTTCAACATGCAGAAGCATTTGATCTTAAAGCACAAAAATTTGAAGATAATCAAACAGATGAAGAAGATTCAAATAATAAATATTCACTTGATGGTCCAAAAAAATTATCAAAACAAAATGATAATAATGAATCTTATGGATTAGAAAGACGTCATTATGAACAAGATGATAAATTATTTATTGAAAATGATTCATCAGGAAGATATGTTGAAGGTAAAGAAGGTAATAATCTTCATCATACAAAAGCATTTGATATAAGAGCACAAGAATTTAAAGATAATCAAGCTGCTGGTGAAGGTTCAGGTTTTACATTTGGTAATGAAAAATCACAATTTTCACAACAACAATTACGTCGTGGTTCTGATTCAAGTGGTGATTCATCAGCATCATCATCAAAAAAATCATTTGAACGTAATCCAGTACTTGGACAACAAGATAATACTTCATCTTGGCGTCCAAACTCAAAATATGCTGATAGATATAAACGTAGAAGTCTTGAAGGTACAAATGTATCTGATACTGCTGGTTCACGTGAAGCAACACCACCACTTGCATCTGATGAATATGATACAAATAATCAAAATAATGAAACACAAAATCAACAAATTCATCATGAAAATCGTAATATACCAGTTCATCATTATATTGATCATTATGATAATAAAAAAAATCAAATGGAAGATGAAACAGATAAAACATCAAATTATAATAGAAATGCTTCATTTTCAATGCTTGCATATTTAACACATTCAAAATTAAAAAGCCAAATAATTGATTTAGAAAAACGAGAATCACGTGCTGTTACTAAACAAGAATGGGAAGATGCACTTCGTCTTCGTGAAATGCGTAATAATCTTGAACTTTTCCGTGAAAAAAGAATGTGGGAACATCTTGATGATAATGTTAATGACGACGTTAAAAAACAAGCATGGGATACTATTCAAACTCGTATTGATCAATTAAAACAACGTGTTAATTTTTGTGAAAATACAGAACTTTACAGGTAAATAAATATATTTTAAATAATAAATTTATATTTATTTGATAATTTATGATGTTGAAAAAAAAAAAAAAATACAGTCAAAACATCTTGCAAAAATCATATATTTTAATACTGTTTAGACTGTTTAAATTACAACTAGTCTATTATCAAATTTAACATGAAATATTTAGTCTTATCATATATTAAATTAAATAATTTATAATAATTTTTGTTAATTTTATTTTTTAGTGAAGAAGCTAAACTTACATGGAAAAAATGGGAAAAAGAAGATCAAAAATCTTCACTGATTGAAGTTGAAAAATATCGTCAATCATTATTAGGAAAACTTGAAGAAGAATGGCAACAACTTGCTGCTGCTGAAAAAACTAAAATATCTGGTTTGTTTGAAAAATCAATGGCCAGCCAATTTCAACATGAAATGTGCCTTCTTTCAAAGTTAAATCGTCATTAAGATATTTATTATTATTTTTTTTCACTTCATTTTAATCAACATTTGTTTGAAAAATTTAATTTTTTCATAATAAAACACTAAAAACCACAATGATATATTTGTGATATCGTATTGTCTGCAAAAAAATAATAATAAAACAAAAGCTTAAATATGCACAATAAAATAACTAACTATAATACTATATTATCATAAGAAAAATACGAGTAATTTAAAAAGCATTTAACCCATTAAAATATTGAGTATTTTTCAAGCATAAATAATAATAATTATTTTATTTAAACTTTCGGATGATAAATCAAAGCTTTAACATATAAATGATGAACAAAATATTTAAAAAAAATATAAAATATGAGTTTATATAATTAAAAATACTCTATTTTTGTTATAAAAAAAATAATTGCACGCATTTAATCAAAGAATATATTATAACTCATATTAAAATAATTGGATTTAATGTTATATTATAAAATAAGATTTGATAATGAATTGTTACACAAAAATCAACGATGCTGAAAAATATCAATTGAAAGAAATTTCTTTTATATATATTTTTTTTTTTTCATTTTGTTATGATTGTTTAAATAATTTATTTTTGGTCAAATATAATATAATATTTTTCAGTTGAAATTGACAGATTTGCATCGATCAGGTTTTTATCTATTTTATAAATAGAAGTTTCCCTTGGTCCAAAAGCGCAAATGCGATGCAGCTATAATGTACAGAGAGAAAGTTAATATTATATTATAAAATTAATAATATATAGATGTAACAATCAGCAAATATTTTAAAAAACTGCCTTTACAGACTGACAAATTAATAATGCTCTTATACTAACTCAGGTAAATCACAACATTTGATATACTTTTTTATAGAAAAAGAAAAAAAAAATAAATAAAGAAAATAACTAAAAATATTTATATTATTATTCCAAAATTAAAGACTTTCTCTCTATTAATAAGCTATAAGAATTATTTGAATAATTAATTTAATAATTATAATTATTAAGAATACTTATTGTATTTCATGAATTTAAAATTATTCATCAAACTATTTAACAATGCTTGAAAATAAAATTTATTAAATGTATATGCAACATATGAAATGTTCAAATACAATGATGAATTTAATAATAAAAAATAATAATGTTTAATAAGTGTATCGCTATAATTATTATAAATAAATATTGAATATTTTATTGTTTGTATTATTTCACAATATAATTTTATATTTTTGCTATAAATAATTTATAATTTATTGTTAATTTAAATATTTAATATAAAATATTTTCTTTAATTTAATTTAATAAATGGTTTATCAATAAATCTATGTTTTCAATAAATAATTATGATAAATATATTTTCAAATATAATTGACGCCATGTTGGTTCTGATTTAAAATGGCGTCAACGACACAAGCGCTCTATTTTTTTTTTTTTGCGGTCACTTTGGTAAACTAAACCATGGGGGGGCTCTATATTGCATAAACATCATAAATATCGATTATTACGGCCATTACATCGCAGTGAGTGTGTGTAATTGTTACGAGATAGCCGGCTTTTTTTGTGCTCCTGAGTCCTGTTTCTTTTCTGGTGAATTTTTCATATCATACATCATTATTATCATTTTATCATTAAAAAAATAAATTTTCAATATTTTTTAATTAATTATTTGATATTATTTTATTATTTAATTTAATTATTATATTATATTTTTTATTAAAAAAAAATTTGCTTTATATGGACCATAAAAATGGCCGTCGCGTTCATGACAAAAATTGAAAATTTATTTTTTATTATTATTATTTTTTCACAATTACTATTATCTTATACTCATAATTTTTTATTTTAATCCTTCATAATTTATTATTTTATATTTTTTTTTCGTTTATTCATCGTCATTATAACGTTTTATTTTTTGTGCCATCTCGATGCCTGTCAATCATTATTGTCGGCGTCATTTATCGAGATGTACAATTCCTCTGATTCGACTCGGCATTTTATTAATTTATTTATTCATATTTTTATTTTTTTATGAATAAATAAATAAAAAAATAAATAATCAGTGGAATTTAGCAATCAATCGAATTAATTCATCCGTCATTATCATTATACATATTTTTTTTTTTTTTTTATTCATTTTATTTTTTATTCCCAAAAAAATGACGCCGAGAAGCATCCATTTTTTGCAATCTGAAATTGCAATTACATCGTTTTTATTTGATCGAATTAAATTTTTTTTTTTTTTTCGATCAAATAAATAGTGAAATAATTATTAATAATTATTTGTGAATATTCGGCGATAATGCTTTTATTTTGTGAATGTATGCAATACCCCCCTTTTTTTTTTTTTTTAATTCTTTTTTTTATCCATTTTTTTTTTTTTTTTTTTTTTTTTTTTTTTTTATCAACGACATTTTAGGAAAAAAAAAAAAATAAAAAAAATATGGCTGAATTACTGGTAACAAGTATTTTCTGTAGATGGCGTTTTTTTGAAATTCTGTCGTTCATTAAAAACAGGATTTTCTCTTATCGCCGAGCGCCATTTTCAGCGGTAAATTCAAATTCCGCTTAATACTATGTTTATGAAAAATGATGTTTTAAATATGATTGTCGTAAATGACATATATATATTTTTTTATTATTAAATATTTAAAATTATTGGCAATTATTTGTCGTTTAGCTAGGTATTTTTTTTTTACGTTTAAATACAATTAAATGCCAAACGAGACTAAATAACTTACATTATCATATAAATATAAATATATTTTAAAAGTAGAAGAAATCATCTATAATTTAAATAAAAATTTAAATAAATATTATCGTATATAAAAAATTAAAAAATAAATAATTTTATTAATTTTTTTTATATCATTTTGATAAATAGTAAAATTAAAAGTACTCCGGGTACATTAAGCTGTAATTTGATAGTCCATTAGTAAAATATAATTAAATATTGATATTATTTAAATATTTTTGAAAACAAAATTAAGTATTTTAATATTTTAATTTTTCCATCAGATTCGTGTTAATGTTTTCATGAGTATTTGATTATCCTGTGCTTTCAATCAGCAGAGATTGAACTGATCATCATATCATAGATTATTACTTCGATTCATCTACCAGGTAAATTTATCAATCAGATAATTAATTAAAACCGCGATATATATATCCAAAAGAAAATATACTAAATTATTATTGCATTTGCATTAATATAAATACGTTGGTATAGTAGTTTATTTTATTTTTTTTATTCTCAAACAAAATAAATATCAGTAGTATCCAACAGATGTCTCGACAAAGATTCAAAGTGTTCAACAAATCGCTTTTGATCATTTTAAAAAATCCAATGAATGTATAGACAATTATTCTAATTTTTTATTTAATATATAATTTTATAAATTTGATTTGAAAAATTATTATTATTTTTTAATAATTTAAATTTCACCGTGAATAAATGACTAGATAATTTTTATATAAATTTAAATACATTTTTCCATATATAAAAAATGCAGAATGTATCATGACCTCATTTTTTATTTTTACAAAAAACAAAATGTATTTATTTCATTTTCTGTTTCATCAGAGGTCACAATGTCACGAATTATTTTATATTTATTTTATATATTTCTACAATCATATATATAATCACGTAAATTCCCATCAAGTGATGATTAGATGATCGTGATCAAAATGACCTTCAACACTACATAGCATACCATTATCTAAACCACTTTACGGAAAAACTATTTTTCCAGTAACTATTATTTTATCTAAATACAATTTCCAATTACGTTCATCTACAAAAAAAAAAAAAAAAGGCAAAAATTCAAGCTTAAATAACTCACCACTCATTATTAGTTTAAATTTTATTAAAGCTCTGAATTTTTTAAAAATTATTTTATAATTTTTCTATAAAATTTTTACAATAAAACTTTCATAAATTTATTAATTTATGAGAGTTTAATTTTTCACATTCAAATTTCTTATTCATTTGGCTATTTTATTTGATTCATTTAACAAAAAAAAAACAATCGTTTTGATTTGTCTTATTTTTTGTGACTTAATTTTTTTGCTTCTTGTTTTATCTTTTGTCTCTTGTGGCATCTCTAATTATTATACAGATATATTTATGTTTTTATATATATATATAATACAATAAAAAAGAACAAAGAAAAAAACAAAGAATTATGAGGACGGGCGTGTGGCGTGCGTTCGTCATGTCCGGGACGTGTTATTATAGCTATCAACTTTCAAGTGGTAGTCATGAAATGAAAAAAAAAATAAAAAAACTTAAAAATTTAAAGTTCCTCCTCTTTTACTGCCAATTCTTAGTCTACTATGCAACAGCTTCTTCGTTACTTCTGTAGCTACTTCCTCATTTATTTATTAATTTTTTTTCTCTTTTTTAATAACTTTTTTTTTTTTTTTTGTATTAGAGAGAAATTCTCTTGAGAGATATTTGAAAATGCGTTTTAATTAACATTACTACATCTTTCATCTCCAGTCAAGTTTTACGGACCATTGCGTGGCTGGAGTCAAGAAAGATGACGCCCATATTCACACTTCATGTGTACACCCGCATTTTATAATTTTTTACTTAATTTTATTTTAATTTTTCAAAGAATACTTATATATGTATTTGTACTTACATGTTTTTAATTCTATTTTTATTTATTTTATTTATTTTTTCGGTTATGCATGGTTGACGGATAGACTATGAGTAGTTTGGTTAACTTTTAATTTAGGGTAAAACCAAATACATATGATTGAATTAGCAGGTTGTCATGTTGATGACAACATGTATTTTCAATGGTGTTGAAAAAAAAAATTATTTTATAATTTTAAAATGACATTAGAATTTTTTTTTCATTTCAACAAAAACACATGACTAATGTTGTCATATATGAATATCTATTTTAAAATTTACATATTTCATTTATAATTTTTTTAATAAATCTTCATTAAAATTTTCAAAAATATCAATATTTTATTGATAAAAATAATCAAGTTTCTGTACAAAAAAAACATTTATATTTTCACTTTTTTTTTTATTTATTTAAACAATCAAAATTAAAAAGAGAAATAATAACAATGATAATAATATTTTAAATATTAAAAATAAAAATTAAATAAATCGGCTTATATGTAAAGGGGCTTTTAAAAAAATTATTCATTCAAATTTTCAATGAAAAAAAAATATATGTAATTTATGCATATCTGGATTTATTTATTATTATTGTTTTTGTATATATTTATTATTTGTTTCTTTACAAATTTTTTTAAAATTGGGGAAAAATTTTAAAGCTCATATTGTATATATAAAGGCGTGTTTTTTTAATATGAAAATAAATACATATCCTCATTCTGAAGAGGGTTACATTCATGTTATAATATATATGCGTATACAAGACCGGATAGAGTTGCAATGATCTGACGGATTAGTAAGTCGTTTTGACTTGGTTATAATATATAGTGGCCCAAAAGATTGACATGAATAAAAGGGTCATATATAAATGAGAAACTGACAAAATTTTAGGAAAAAAAAAAAAAAAAATTAAATATGTGGGTGATGAATTTTGAGGGTAGGCAAGTTCATTTCAATAGAAGCAATTAACACCGCATATGGTAGACAGCTATACTTGATCATTTTTAGGGTTTAACTGAAGACAAATAACAAAAAACTTTGAAAAAAATATAAAAAAAAACGGAAATTTCCCGTTCACGGTTGTGATCATGCTAATTACCTGATTAGACCACATTTCAACACTCATTTTAAACCAGAAAATTAACATGTTTTCTGGCTAATCGATCTACTTGTAATTAACTGAGATTATAAATTTTTTTTTTAATTTGAAAAACAAAAGTAAAATTATATTTCTAGTAAAAATTTTAATTCATTTTGCAAGTTTATTAAATTACCATATATAGAAAAGTTTTAAAAGTTATTTTGCAAGCACTTAACTTGAGTGCGTTATCACAATAATATCCAGGACAAGCTTGTCTTGGTATTCCATTTTTTATTTTACCAGCCAATATGGCAGAAATAACTTGCGCACAAAAAATATATATAAAAAAAATAATAAAAATACGATAACAAAACGTATAAATTTACACTAAAACTCTCTAGCCTTCGTCTCAACTTTTCAACTTTAAAAATTTTTTTTTTTTAAATTTGTTTTTAATATATATATATATATTTTTTTGTCATTTTCATTTTATATTTTAACGCTAAATTTTTTATTATCTCGAGGGGAGCATAAATATATATAAATGTAAAAGATCGTATAATTATAAGTATAATACTAAAAAAAGCTACTGTTTTTACCTTATTTCAAAATGAAATTAGTTATTCAACATAAAGTTATAAATACGTTTATCGCCAACAATATCACAATAAAATAAAAAATAAAAAAAAAACATATATATGATAATATTTTTGATATTTTATGAACAATAAATGTCATAATTTTTTCAATTTAATAATTATATTATCTCATAAATTAATATCTCACTTAGCATTATCTAGACCACCCATTGGTTTAATAATTTTTCTAAAAACCATGAAATACAATTACAATATATATTTATAAAAATCTTATATTTTTCTTTAAAAAACTCCATTTCTCTTTTGATCAACATCAAAAAATTTCAAATACATACCCTTTTTTTTTGCAACTTTGCAAAATTGACTTGAAAAATAAAAAAAAATTGCTCTAGAAAAAAAAAAGAAATAGGTATCAGACTATAAGTAAAAAAAATAAAAAAAAAAACCAAAAAAAGTGTAAAATAAAATGAAAAAATATATATATATATATACATAATAATAATAAAAATAAATTTGAAAAAAAGAGGAAAGAAGGGTCGAGAAAAAGAAAAGAAGGGTCGAGAAAAAGTAACATAAAAAATAACGTAAAAAAACTAAAAAAAAACCAAAAAAAAATATATATATTATAATAATAATAATAATAATAAAAAAATGATGAGTGAGGGGAGGTAAAAAATAAAGCATATAGGAGCTACCAAGCTATGTACGCTTTCTCGCGTATATCGGGCGCAGCTCGGGGGTCTTGAACGTGTTCGCGCGTACATTTATATAGGTACACCCTGTCTATATAGGTACCAAATGGTAAATGAGAGGATAGACGTTGGGTCCCGGACGAACCAATGCTAGCGGCAACCCAAAGCTTTCAGTCTACCACTGTATACTATATCCTGACTCCACTATATACATTATATATATATTGTATATTGTATAGCGACGAGGTATATATATATATAGCTTTATACATATTTACTTGTCTATATACACATATACAGGGTGGTCTCGAAAAATCACCACCACAGCCAACAATATATTTTCATACTTTTGATCTATATACTCTATTTTTTATATTTAAAAAAACAAAAAATTCATCAATTTTTGTTGATTTATTATTTTCATACTTTTGCAATTTTCATTTTTTTCATTTATTCAAGAATTTTTCATTTTATTGTTTTATATTGTTTTAAATATAAAATTATTGAAATTTTTTTATTTTTTATTTGCAATAATTTTAAACAATATTTTTATTTATGTTGATATTTTTTTTTTTTTTTGTTTCTTTGTTTTTTCTTCTTTAAATTTTTTTTCTTTTGCTGATGGATATATATTGGCCTCCGTTCATCTTGACCGCGTCGATAAATCAACAGTGGAATGGTTTGTTCGAAAGGCAAACCAATGAAGGAGGTAAAATAAAAAATTAAAAAATAAAAAAATAAAAAGAGTAAAATAGCATTGGCTTCCTTCAAATGACTTTGCCAGTGTAATGACGAACATTCATTCATTTATCGTTGCTAACTTCTGGGGCGGGAGCTGTTGTCTTTAAAATTGCATTCAATGCAATTTGTTTTATGTAAAAATAATATTTTTTTAATTTACTTAAATATTATTTTTATATATTATATTTTGACATTTACATTTATAATGATTATTTATCAAATGATTATATTTGGCTAAAAAAAAAAGTTTTTCTATCTTTGATATTTTAAAAAGCTCTATCTTTATTTGATAATGTGACAGGTGGGTCACGTGTCATTGATGATACATCAAATATAATAGAGAGATAGTTAAATATGTATAACTAAAAATGAAAATATATTTAATGACTTTTTATAAAATGCAATTTCATATAATTATTATAAATAATATTTTTATTATTAATAATAATAGTGATATTGATAAAATTTTGAAGGACAGCTGTACTCATCACATGCTTGTTTATAAAAATTTAATTTTTTCGTTTTGTTTTTTAATATTTATATAAATATATATTTATGGATTTGATTTTTATCAGTAAATATTATTTTATCATCATATAAGAATATAAGAACGATCAATGATTGAGGATATACGCAATTTGAATTTTTTTTTTTCATCATTTACTTTACCAATTGACTTACTTTGTTGTTAAACTTTTTGTTTTTTGTTTCGTTTTTATAATAGTTTGTAGATATATGAAATTAGTAAATCTATAGACAATTTTCATGATCAAACTATTAATTATATACATTATTTACAATTTATTTTATATACAATCAATTTGTTGAATTATATATTTGTATATTTTTTTTGTTAGTAATTTTTTTTTAATATTTCTATATAGTAATTTTTATAAATTATTATTCAACTAAATAAACAGTTTAATTTATATATTTTTTATTCATATACATAGATAAAAATTTCACAGTTTAAAATCAAATAATTCTATTTTATTTTATTTTTTTTAATCAATTAATATGTTTATTTTTTATTCAAAAACATTTTTACATTTTTTTAATTCTTGATTTGCTAATAACTCATTATCGATTTACATAACAATAATTTTAACCACAAGTAATTGAATAAAAAATAAGATAAAAAAAATATACAAATTATATATATTTAAATAGTATGAGTCTATTAAAAAAAAAAAAAAAAAATGATAATCATTGCAAAAAAAAATTTTCACAGATAATTATCAAATAAAATACAATAAATCGATGTTATCTTTGATAGTTAAAATAATTATGATTATCTTGTTAATTACAAATTATTGTACGGGTATTTGTGTGGCCAATTTTATAGACAGCTGGTATAAAATGTATTTTTAATTAAAAAATGAAAAAAAAAAAAGGTTTCAAATTGATTCTTCAATAGTGTTATACAAGTTTCAAATCAAAATATTTATTTATTTTTTTTCTTTTACATATACTTATCATTTTTTTTTTTTTTATATTAACGTCTGTGTATAAAATTATTATAATGCATGTTTATAAATTATCTGAAATCAGCAAACACAGACAGGTGAATATAAAAAATATATTAATTTTTTATTTTTGTTGTTCACAGTAGTGTATTTATTGTGGTTTTAATAATTTTCTTTTTTGCTCAATTTTTTTTTAAAATAAACAAAATGAAGTAATCATTTATTACTAATTGTCAAATAATTTAGACTTGAAGTATTTAATTTTTTTTAACAATAATAAAAACAATCAATATATAATTCTTTTTTTTTTTTATAATCTATCAATTTTTTTATTTTTTATTACATCAGCTGTTTTTTTTTACGTGCCGAGTGAATAAGTATAAAAAAAAAAAAAAAAAAAAAAAAACAAACGGAATAAAATAGGATAAAAAAAAAAAGCCTGTAAATCTATTCTATTCTATCTTATTCTATTATTGAACTGATCAATCTTTTCTTACGGTTCTCCATAAAAACGTTATCTTCTTTTCATATATTATTTCCACAAGTCTATTCTAAAACTCTCCACGAGAATTATTTGATTTGACCCAGTAAACTTCACGCATATATATATATATAACAAATCCATTGTATTTTATATTATTTTGCCATTAAACTATATACAGGCGAAATACAATTTATTTACATTATGTTATTGTCTGTAGACACGCGGATATTTAGCAGTATGTTACTTACTAAACATCTTAGTATTAACTTCAATGTAAGACGTTGCTTCCAAGCATAAAATAAATTATTTTTATTGATTAAAAAATTTTATTGGACTTTGACGTAAACTTTTATCTTCAACTTAGAGTCATCTCCTTGAAAATAAGGCATTTTGGTTAAAAAAAATTTTTCTGAGTTATAATTTCATTGAATTATGATTGAATTAAGTTAATAACAATGTAAGACGTTGTTTCCAAGCGATACATGAATTATTTCTATTCATTTTAAGATTTTGTTGGACTTTGACGCAAACGTCGACATCCAAGCCAGAGTCAGTTTTGTAGAAATAGGACATTTTGGTCGATAATAATTTTTCCAAGTTGAAATATAATGGTTTTATGATTCAATTGTGTAAACAACCATGTAAGACGTTGTTTAGAATCATTAAATGAATATTTTCTATTAATTTTGAAATTTTATTGGACTTTGAAGCAAACTTTTACCTCCGACTTAGAGTCATCTTTGTCAAAATATGACATTTCCGTTGAAATAAATTTTTCTTGGTTAAAATATTAAAAGATTATGATTGAATTAAGTCAACAACAATGAAAGACGTTGTTTCCAAGTATAAAACCGATTGTTGCTATTAATTTTAAAATTTTATTGGACTTTGACGCTAACTTTTACCTCCGACTTGAAGTCATCTTTATGAACATAGGGCATTTTGGTTAATATAAATTTTTCTGAGTTAAAATTACATTGGATTATTATTGAATTCAATTAACAACAATGAAAGACGTTGTTTCCAAGCATAAAAATAGTGATTTCCATTCATATTGAAATTTTATTGGACTTTGACGCAAACTTTTACCTCCGACTTAGAGTCATCTTTGTCAAAATATGACATTTCCGGTAAAATAAATTTTTCAGCGTTATGATTTCATGAGATTGTAATTGAATTGCATCGACAACAATGTAAGACGTTGTTTCCAATCATTAAATAAATCATTTCTATTTATTTTGAGATTTTATTGGACTTTGAAGCAAACTTTTACCTCCGGCTTAAAGTAATCTTTGTGAAAATAGGGCATTTCCGTTAAAATAAATTTTTCTAAGCCAAAATATTATTAGATTATGATTGATTTGAGTTGACAACAATGTAAGACGTTGTTTACAATCATTAAATGAATAATTTATATTAATTTTGAGATTTTATTGGACTTTGAAGCAAACATTTACCTCCGACTTAGGGTCGACTTTGTGAAAATAGGGCATTTCCGTTAAAATAAATTTTTCTAAGCTTAAATATTATCAGATTACGATTGGATTGAGTTAACAACTATGTAAGACGTTGTTTACAATCATTAAATGAATTATTTATATTAATTTTGAAATTTTATTGGACTTTGAAGCAAACATTTACCTCCGGCTTAAAGTCAACTTTGTAAAAATAGGGCATTTCTGATAAAATAAATTTTTCCACGTTATGATTTCATGAAATTGTAATTGAATCGAGTTGACAACAATGTAAGACGTTGTTTCCAATCATTAAATGAATTATTTCTATTCATTTTGAGATTTTATTGGACTTTCAAGCAAACTTATACCACCGACTTATAGTCATCTCTGTGAAAAAGTGACATTTCCGGGAAAATAAATTTTTCTGGCTAAATATTTTATCAGATTATGATTGAATTAAGTTGACAACAATGTAAGACGTTGTTTACAATCATTAAATAAATGATTCCTATTAATTTTGAAATTTTATTGGACTTTGAAGTAAACTTATACCACCGACTTAGAGTCATCTCTCTGAGAAAATGACATTTTCTCAATAAATAAATTTCAAATAAATTTTTCCGGCTAAATATTTTATTAGATTATGATTGAATTGAGTTAACAACAATGTAAGACGTTGTTTACAATCATTAAATAAATGATTCCTATTAATTTTAAAATTTTATTGGACTTTGAAGCAAACTTTTACCTCCGACTTAGAGTCATTTTTGTGAAAATAGGGCATTTCCGTAAAATAAATTTTTCTAAGTCAATATTTCATCAGATTATGATTAAATTGAGTTGATAACAATGGAAGACGTTGTTTCCAAGCATTAAATAAATTATTTCTATATATTTTAATATTTTGTTGGACTTTGACGCAAACGTCAGTTGCTAATTTTTATTGGTTTATTTTTTAATAACAACAATTTTATTTGCTATCATAATAATTTTTTAATTCATATAAAAATTTCTATTAAACATTTTGAGGATTATATTTAAATGTTACTTAATTATTGATGGAGCTGAAACTAGCGCCCAGTCGTGGTTTTTTTTTGTTTTTTTTCGTTAATAATTTATTGTTATCATTGATCTTCATGGTTAAACGTCAGATTAACAATGAATCAATGTCTATCTTGTGTGTCTTTAATAAACTTTTAGTAAAAAAATATATTGATGGATTTATATTCATAAAATTTTTAAACTGAAGAGTAAAGTTACTTGATTTTGATTTATGTTGACTTGTTTTTTACATCATTATGTCTATTATATTATGATGATGAAATATATTTTGAATATATTATAATTATTACGTTGACTTAATGGAAATATACAGTTGAATATTATATTTTTAGTATATTTTTTTGCGATACAGTATTATATTTCCTGTGCAAAATATACAAAAATCCATTAAAAAAAATAATATGTTTTTTTCGTAATTTAATTATTGGTTGTATTCTTTGTTCTTGAAAATTTAATTTCCTATGACAACTGCAAGTTGATGACTCTCACCTGCAATTATATATTCATTCAGCCAATTCTATTTTCTACTTTCTTTTTATATATTTTATTTTTTTATTTTATTTTTTTTTGACATGCTTTTAATCATCATAAAACGAAAAGCTATTGGCCTTTTTTTTTATTTTCATTTCCATTGCCTTTTTTTTTTTTCTTTTTGTTTCTTGACTTTTTCACATTAGCATTAACCTTAACCCTCAATAATGTGAAACACAAGAATATAAAAATAACCAAGTCACTCGCGAGTCATTCAAAAAGATCATCAAACTTATATACCAAAAAAAACAAAAAAAAAATTTCAAATTCTGCAAGCTAATTAATCATTTTCAACATAATGAAAAGTATTTTAAAAATTTTTATAAAAATTATGTATACATATGCATCCAAATCCATAAATTCATATATAAGAAAAAATAATAATTAAAAATTTGATAAAAATATATACATCTTATATATAAAATGGGTGACAATATCAAAAATAAAATTTACCCGTTGATGTACGTATAACATACCTATATGTTGAGATTCATGATTGTGTATATGCGAATGATATTGGCGTATGTATTGCGACCACGACCACAACGAGTAGAGTAATATTGCAAATGGTTATATATATAAAATAACGTTGTTGTTGTATTGGTGTATAAGAACTCGTGGGTAGATATGGTATGAGAGAATATCATGGTTCGTCCGAGACCCAACGTTTATCCACCAAGTTGATAGGTTGTTTGTGCAAGTGAGAAAGCTTGGTCGGGAGATAGAATTAGATAAAGATAAAATAACCCGTTACACACAGGAACATGGCATGAGGATAAGTGGGAGGATGAGTGAGTAAGATATAATAAATAAAATAGGTAAAATAAAGATAGACTTATGGTGTTGGCAAAGCTTCGTTGGAAGCTAAAATGGGATGGATATTGTTGGGGGTGGTGATGGTGAATTTTATATAGCATAGGGAGGAATGATAAAGGAAGATGAAATTTAGGGTCGAGAGGGAAAGAGAAATAATAGGGAGAGAGATTTAGCAAAGGGAGAAACAAGTTGTGAGTGAAGACAAAGCTGGTAGATGGAAAATGGGCACCGGGAGTCAGTTGAGTTTGAAATGAAGAAAGAAAGAGGGAGTATTAGAGGTGGAGTTGAATATTTTTTATTTTTTTATTTTTTTTTTTTATATAGGTATATATCTTTTGAGTATATATATATATGAGTTCGACTATGCAGCCTCCTGTTTTTTTTTTTTTTTCAATATTTTTTTCTTCTTGGTGAAATTAAAACGAGAAGCTCATCACTTGCACTCTGCACTTTTAAATGCGCATGATGTTATCAAACAAGTATGCACTTGTATTCATATATATATATATATCTATATAATATCTCTCTTTTCTTGTTATTTTTTGTTTTTTTTTTGTTTTACAAATAATTATCATCACTGTATGTGTGGAAAACTATATTGTGAAAATAAAATTGATTTTGTGCTTGCAATGAATGCAAACTTGAGTAATTCAAAAATTAAAGTATATTTTTTATTTTATAGTTGAGAAATATCATATAAAAATTTATATTATTATTGTTGAACTTTAAATTTTATAATTTAATTGTAATTTTGAAACATATATAAATATTATAGAGATGACAGTTAGAGTCATTCAATCGACGCGCAAGCTTCTGCATATAAAAAAATAAAATCATCGTGTTGCTGTAATAAATTATAAATATATATATATATGTTTTTTTTTTTTGTTATTTTTATTTAACGTTTAATATATAACAACAGCAGATTTTATGAGGGTTTTTGATGGGATATCTTGAGTCTGTAGATGCAGACCATCGCCGGCGATATTATATTTTGTTACCGTTAAATCGAGATTGGCATGCACGAACGTCGCGTCCGTCAACGAACCGAGACTGGAAGATCGATTGGATATCGAGTGAACATAACAAATATACATTAATGACATTCGTGTGAGGATTATTTTTTTTTTTATTGTTAATATTACATATGCCATTATTTTGCTTGCAACCTAAAGTAAATTATACTTCTAGTATTTTATATGCGCGTATATATATTTATAGATATTTTTTATATTTCTTTTTTGCAAACAAAAAATTTATTTTTCTTCAACCAATAGTGTATATAACAAGAAATTATATTTGCAATTATTATGAGCAAATATTTCATCACACTTAATTTAAAAATAAATAATAAAAAAAAAATAAATATATAAATTCTCAGACAAATTGACATTATTATATGAATGAAACAAGAAAACCGAGAAATTTAGAAATTCCAAAAGTCTGTCTCTGTGACGATTTTATTGTTCTTGGTAAAACCAAATGAAATCCATGGTTATAACCGGATATCCGTGAAAATAAATAAACCATAATAAATATAGATATATAATAATGAATGAACAACAAATGAATGAATGAACGCAACAATATTTATTCTCAAAGAATTCTTAAAAATTCAAAGGATCTTCCAATAATTTGTTTCCAAGAAATTCAAAAGTAAATTACTGTCTACTGTAATTTTTTTTTTTTTTTTTTTTTTATACTCATCGATAATAAACTTGTAGTTTTCTCAATGAAAGAAATCATAAAAAACACTATGGAACATTGTATTTCAATGGCGCAGTTAATAACAACTATATTTTGTCAATTTTTTATTTTTTATTTTTTGTCATTAATTTTGGCATATATTTTTTTCTTTATGTCTATTCATTATTTTTTTTTTACAATTTTGCATTTTATTTTTTATGTCAATTCTACCCTTGTCATTTGTTGAAAAGTTCTGCGGGTGCCAATTTCCGTTGTTGTGTAAGTTGAGAAAAACTTTGTAATAAATAAATTAAAAAAAAAAAATAAATTAAAAAATAAAAAATCGTTAAAACTAGTCGTCAAAGTGATAATAATAATTATTTTTTGAAATGAATATATATATACATACAGATAAAAGTCTTGACATGATTTTTATTTTTTTTAATTATTTTTTTTTCTTAACTTGTAACTTGTTCAATTTATGTCTAGGCAAATAGATATATTTCACAAACTGTCATTGAAGTTAAAAATTTAAAAATAAAATAATAAAATATTTAAATATTATTCATATAAACAAAAAAAAAAAACGGATGTTAAAAATGAATTGCACACATATAAAAATGTTGAATATATAATAAAAAATAAAATTACGGAATTTTTTTTATAATATATCTCGTAAATAATGAGGCTGCAATTGGCTACCTAATGGTCTATCCACACGTCGTATTGCACTCGAGTATACATTTACGTGTTGTATATAAATCTTGCATATACATTGCAAAGTTGAGCGTAAATATCGTTTACACACGAGATATGTGCATATAGTATAAAACAGTGCACCCTTAGGCACGAAGATTCTCATCAAAGTACTTTAATGATTCTGCTCAATTTGTTATAATCACTTTTCACTGTGTTTATAAGTAGTGGGCCTTTAATCTAGTCACTCATGTATATATTTTTTTTATTTTTTATTTTATACATTCTCTGATTATCATAATGCACTGTACCTTCTTATCAAAAGTATATTTCAATAATCGCATTTACAACTGCATTGATAAATTTTATACTTGTACTTTTTAATTTTTTTTTGAATGATTATATATATTTTAAATATAATATTAATACATGGAATTATTTTTGTAATGATTAAATTTAAAATATCTAAAATTAAAAATTTTCAAAAGTTATGATAACACAGCAAGTTGTTTGAGTCATTTAAAATTATAAAATTATTAAAAATTTTTTATGATCAAGTACGTGATTACAGTTATAAAAATAAAGCTAGTATATATTTTATAATAAAAAAAAAAAATAAATAAATAAAATTATTATATTATTCAGAAGCAAATCGGTTAGATTCCTTAGAGAAGAATCGTCAGGGTCGAACGATTATAGTCACACCCGAGTGACAGTCCTTAGATATTTATCTTGACACTCGTTTTTTTCTCTTCAGGGTGACCGTCTGTATATTTATATTAATAAAATATCAAAAATCTCACACGTGCCGAATTATTTTATTTTATATAATCAGGTATATATTACCAAGATAGTTTTTTTTTTTTTTAATTTCAACACTAAAAATTATTTGTATCGAAAAGAAAAAAAAAAAAACACCAAAAGATTTAGTTTTTTTTTTTTTCTGTTCAAGATTAAATTTTATATTAAAGTATTATTTATTTATTTACATATAATTAACATTGTATGAATAATATGTTTCAATGATTTTTTTTATAAAAAAAGTAGTTTTTTATTTATTTAAAAAAAAAAAAATTTAAATATGTTGAATTGTTGAATTTATTGTTATTTTTTTGATGAGCCAACAAGATGAAAGTTATTTATTATAAAAATAATAATAAATATACAAAAGAATAAAATGATAAATATACTGTGTATATTATAAATTTTTTTTTCTTATTTATTTCATATATTTGACCTTCATACTGCGATACCTTTGGCCCATTGTCTTTAATACTTGAAGGCATGTAATTCTCAAACCCGACACCATAAACAAATCATTACTCCTCGACTACTCACACGTCATTTTTTTTATTCTCTTTTTTTTTTTTACTTCGCCTTCAAGGCACACATACGAGATAAAAAAAAAAATGAACAAAAAAAAAAAATTCCTCAAGTCACATCTAGCACAAGCGTTGAGTTGCTTCGGTCGATGATTTTTCATCCATAAAAGAGGCGTCTCGGCATAAATTTTCAACTCTTCTCTTCTTGTAATTTCCACTAAAAAAAAAAAAGGAAAAAAATGAATATAAACTCTTTCTAATATTTCTTACTTGCTCTGCAAATCTAACGGTATTTATATATGCATCTAAAAATATATAAAAAATAATATAAATTATCAACAAAACAATATATCGAAATATTTTGAAGTTTCGAAATGATGATGGATTGTTTCGAAATCAATAATAAAAAATTTTTCAAAGATTTTTTTTTTTTTAATAATATATTTGTTGAGGTTTATTATTTATTTATTTTTTCATTCATATTGATTTTTTCTTGAACGAAAAAAAAAAAAAAAATTAAAGATTTGTGATGGGGTGGTTTAGGGCGGTTCACTTGAGTCAAAGTTACAGACAGACTGACGGACAGGTGACGCTGATGAATGCCGCTCATTTGTCTCGGTTCAAAGACATGTCTCATCTTTCTCATATAAAATATATATATTTTTTTATGTGAAATATATAAATGTGAATTTTTGATGGTTTATTTTTTTATTTATGTTTATCTGCGATGACGAATAAACTTGGTATAGACATTGTAAGTTTGAATCACATGATTGGAGATGATTCTTGTGAACAAAAAAATGAACAATACCAGAATTTTTTTTTTAAATAACTAAAAAAATAACGAAAAAAATATAAACTCCTGTGGTTATTTCAATATCCCGTTTTTTTAATATATAGTGTTCATTTTTTATATAAAAAAATTCTTTTTCTATTTTGTATTATTTATTCATATTATTATTACGCGTATATATATATATTTTATTTTTACATTTCAATAAATTTCATTAGAACGTTGCAGAAAAAAAAAAAATAGATATTATTCTATATTCGGTTTATTGGGGCAAGTGAATTCATTGAGTATTGAATTTTCTATTGCAAAATACAAATTATATTCATGAATGAATAAATACGCATTGATAAAAATAATTGTAAAAAGATTAAGTTTCAAAGTATAACTTTTTTTTTCTCATTCTTTTATAGTAGATGGATATATATATATCTGATTAATTTTAAATTGAAATATTGATTGCTATATGTTTTTATTTTTTTCAAAAACTAATCAATCTTAATTATAATGATTTCTTAAATGCGACATGAAAATTATAAATAAATTATTTATCTCTGGTAGAAATGACAAGTCAACTTGACATTAATATTTAATTTGTATATATAATTTAAAAGTCAACATTGAATTGTCCAACTGATGGAGCTTAAACTCTTGAAGAAATTATGACAGACATTTACAGAAGTTGTGGAAAGTTCAAATGTTCAATTTTGATTCTTTCATTCAATGACAGATATGTTTTATTTTTTTGATTTTTTTGACTTTTTAAATGTACCTGTGTATTATGAAAAATAAAAATCATATCTTTAAGTGCGGTATACCCTTGCTCAAGCCAAAAGACTTATGGATATCCATAGCAACCAAGTCAAAGCCATTAATAACTTTGGGCTTGGTAACGCCCAATCCTTATTCTACATACCTTTTCTTTTTAAATCGAGCGTGCGGCTGTTTGTTGCGCGCGTGAGTTAAAATAGTATATAAAAATCTTTCACGAATGGAAAAATAATATAATAATAATAAAATATATATCTATATAGTTTAAAATAAAAAATAAAAATATAAAAAATCAGGCAAAAAAAAAACAAAGTACAAAAAGCTAAGGGAGAAAAAAATAAATAATCAGGTGGATGATGAAGAAGAGCTAAGTTTTAAAACAGGTAGATATAGGTATATATATTTTATAATATATATACCTGAAAAATTTAGTGGCCTATCTACAACCAAAGACATTTCATGGATTTAATATATAAAATTTGTAGAAATTTATATATAAAAATGTCTTTTCGTTTATATTTTTTTTCTTTTGTATAAATAGAAAAAAAAAGAAAAGATTTTTCCTTTACAATTTTTTCCGACTCTTTGTCAATGTTTTTTTTTATATACAATTTCACGAATTTGAGCTTAAATGTGCTTTTAATTTACTTTAAAATTTAATGCATTTTAAATTATACTTTTAAAATTTGATTGATGAGTCAAATAATTTTATGTCAATGCTTTTTTTTTTTTCTAATGTCACAATATTTGAAGAATCCAATTGTCACAGATAAAAAAGTTTTTAAAAAATTTTTTCATTAAAAATTCATTTACGCATACATTAAAAGAAAACAACGGTTCAAAAAGGAAATATTCAATTTTTTTTATTTACAAGAGTAATTCAATATATACATTTAAATATTAATTCAAGTTGCATAGTAAAATTTAAAAAAAAATCACTACTTGAATAAAAAATAACATTAGTGCGTACATAAAACCATACTGGCGTTTAAATAAAAATAATATATATATATATAAAAAAAAAAATAGTATATATATATAGATATATATCCAGTAACTTGTACAAGTCTACTAAATTCATATGCAACTCCGCCCATGAAAGAAAGTTCCCAAGAGTTTGGCCTCATCGTAACCGAGTCAAACTTAAAAAATCAAGGCATAAAGCATCAAAGTAGGTGTGTCGAAAAATGCTGTATAACATAAACACCGGTAAAGTACATAGCTACACAAACTCATCATAGGCATGTCGTTGAAAGCAAGTGTGTAAAAAAAAAAAAAAAAGATTCATAAAAGTTAAATTTCAAATGAATGACTTCGCAATGCTTTCTTCTTAATGATCTGAAAATGTTCTTAGCTCCCGGGGTGCGTATCGAATGCTCGAGTGTATTCAGCTCTTGATCTCAGCCGACTTTATTGACTTTTTTTTTTTTTTTTTGCTCCATATGTTTCCTAAAAAAAAAAAAAAATATTATAATAAAAAATTAAACAGTAATAGTAATAACGAGATTCATTGGTATATACCGAGAGAGAGCTGAAGTTCAGAGGACAAACAAAAAATAAAAATGAAAAAGTCATTATTATATATGTACAATACATATGGTAGACAGTGTAAGAGAAACTTGAAGGGTTTAAAAAAAAAAGGGTTCACGTATATATATGAGGAAGTCTTCAAGAATCACGATGATGTAAAAGACACGATAGGGGGTCAAATGTGTTGGACCACGCGACTCTTGTCCTCACTTGTTGCAGTGACTATCTACTATTTTTTATTATTTTGATTTGATTCATTAATATATATTATTGTTATTGTTATTTTGATTATTATCATAATCAATGTATGTGTTTTTATGAACGAGATATGTACCTTGGGGGTCCAAATATCCCGTAGTTTTCGGGTGCGTATTTTCGCGCTGTTGTTACTAACTCGACGTTTAATCATCAACTCGCCAGGGAATAAACCCCCTTGACTCTATATATTATATACTTAAAATATTGCCAATGTCATTTGTTATATTTATTCTTAATACAATATTATCTATAGATTTTATGACATTGTTGCATCATTATCATTTTGTTTCATTTTTTGAAATCAATGCACAATTAGAGTTTTTGACTTTTGTAATTATTTTAATTGCAATTAGATTTATGGCTACTTATTTTTTTGTAATTTTTTTTCGTTGATTTCTTATTTTATTGTCTTATTTTTTGATAGCTTTATATAGTTATTCTACGTGACTCTGAAAATAACACCCTTGAACGTCGCATAAAGTAAAACGTGCCAGGGCTTCACAATCACACATTTTTATGCTCTTTGACCTCATCAACTTTCATTGCTCTGGACCTAATATTACTCTTGTCTTTCTTTAATTTGATTTTTCACCAAAAAAAAATAAAAAAAATAAAAAAAATTAACACAAGATATCTAATATATGCAAAATAGGAAAAAAAAAAAATAATAAAAAATCATGAGAACATATATATATATAACCATAAAACAAAAATACAATTAATTATAAATTTTTTTGTAGATATAACTTTATATGTTTGATTTATAAAAAATAAATTCACAAACTGCTATCCATAAATTCCAAGTGGTCAATTAAAACACGAGGTGCTAGATGAGAAATATATGAAAAAAAAAAATGTTTAAATAAAGTATATATATATATATACATATGTCAGAATAGTATAATCTATATGATAAAATATTATAAAAATAAATAAATGAATATAAAATGAAATAATTAAAATAGAAATGGATAAAAAATGCAAGATGTGAGAGGAAACAGAGAAAGGTCTTGATAGGGTTACTTGGGTTTTTGTGAGTTAGAGTCGGGTTGAAAAATACAACAAAAAAAATAAAATAAAATAAAATAAAAGATGAATAAAAAAAAAAGGGTGATGCGTTTATTTTTGCATTGGTTCAAAGGGGGAGTTGGGTGGGCGCCCCCGTGTGGCAGCGTCTGGTATCAGCTATATATATATATATGTTGATGCGCGTGAAAAAGAATAAGAGAAGAGGTCTGGTGAGGCCAACTGATCATCGCATGCATTTAAATTGGTTCATTAAAGCCCCTGTGGCCAAGCGTTGCTTCTTTCATTTCTCTTGTTTTTTTTTTTATTTTATTTTTTATATTTTATCTAACGTTTATACACTACATTTTCAGTGTGCATAATCTGCACGCACATTTTATATATATATATACTTTTTTGTATAAACCACAATTGTATATGTAATATAAAATTTTGCATATAAATATCATTTCACTTTCAAAGCAAAAAATGTCAATACAATAATATTTTTTTTTTTTTATTCAAATAAATAATGACTACTATGAAAAATATAGTAACAAATTATTATTTTTTTTTTTTTTGTAAAATAAGCGTTAAAATTCATGAGACATTTAACTGAATGATGCGAATTAAGTTTGACATGTAAAAATAAAATATAATACCAGTGATATTGCATTTGTAAATAGTGGGTGAGCTTAATGTTGACGCGTGTGTCCATGACACTTTGATAATGGACAAGGCGTGTTGCACGCACGTCCACGTGCATCCCTGCAGTAGATCACATCAATGACATTATTTTTTTTTTATTTTTCAACATTTTTCGTTATATGAGATGGGTATACAGTGGTCGAATTTATATATATTATAATTTAAACGACAGGGTGGTATCAAATTTTTATATATATCATTCATTCATTCATTTATTTACCAATAATAATTTCGATATTCGATGTCATAATTTGTCATTCCAAGTGTGATTTTATTTTGATTTATAAATTTAAAAATTTTTAAAATACATGATAATCATTATACTGCCATACTGCAATATTTTATTATTTTGAATGAAAATATATATTTTTTAAAAATTAATTAATTATTTTGAATTAATTTTAATTAAAATATATATATATATATATAATGTAATCTTAATATGATTTTTAAAATTATCTTTATTAAAATTTATAAAAAGAAATAAAAAAAAAAATATAACACTCAAAAGTGGAATGTTTTAATAGTATGCAAAATGTGTTGATATAAACATGAATGGATGAGGCCAATTTAGCCGTCGGTTCCTGATGGAAAGACAGACGCGTGACCCAATCGTCCCGTCCGGTACTCGGTACAATTCCCGGTAGTTAGCGTCACGCGTTCAAAACCTAACAATAATCATGTAAACTAATTTATATCTACCAATACACACATATATTTATACATTGTACATTAAACATCATTTTTTCTCAATTTTCATTCTTCTGTTTACCAAGTCATTGACCATTTTTTCTATATATTCTATTGGTCTTTGCAACATAACGATGTTTTTTTTTTTTTAATTTATTTATATAATTTTTTCTCTTTGCTCTATTATATTGTTGCTGTTGTTGAAATTATTGGTAATAGTGTTACGTTGTGTGGTCATGATGAAACATGCACATACATCAACCCCTATTTTTTTTTTTTTTGCACTTGGTTTGACTAATCTTACTAGCATTCGATTGACAGCCGGACGTCAGTTCTTGGGGTCTAGGTGCGTGCACGCGATTGTATTTATTTATATTTATTTTTTTTCTTTGTGGGAACCAAAAATGTGTGTAGTTGTAGTTTATTGTAGTTTATACAGGGCAAAACATCAATGATCATACAGAAAAACTAACAAACCCTCCATCATACCACTCGACAATACAATATACCTATACAATAATAAGATGGATTATTAGTTTGTGTATATGATATTTTTGACTGATTCGATTCCAAAAGAGCATAATCATTGTCATAATTTTTTTTGATGCATTTTTTATTTATTTATGAATAGTTGTTTGTTAATTTACTTTTTTTTTTTGTAATTTGTTATACATTTATAACAGCAATTATATTCTTTAAATTATTTTTGCAGATGATGTGAATTTCAATGAGACATGCCAATAAATTTGATTTAGAATTTTCATCATCAACTGCCTGCATAAAGTTTGGGTAAGTTTATAAATTTATTTATATATATATTTATTTATTTAAATTTTCAAATGACTAAAATAATTGATATTTTTTATAAATGAAAAATGAACAATTGACTTTGTGTCATTTCTAAAAAATATAGACTTTTCAATTGAACAAAACTATCTTGTATTTATTCAAGTATGTTTTGTTAATTTTTTGCCACTTAATTTATGCTTCAAAAAATATTTTGTTACCCTAAATATAATGTATAGTATACTTATATATATTTGATATTATTGAGTATACAAACTTATATCTTGAGGACTTCACACTACGTTTGTTTAACGTCACAATTTATCCGGATGTTTTATCGACTTTTTTTTTTTTTTCTTGCCCCTTTTTGGTATACAAATATAAATATACGTATGTATATATATTTTTTTTAATATTCAATATCGAAATCCGATTACTAAAATTAATTCTTGAGTGTGTGTTGAGTGAATACGTGAGAGAAAGAAACACAAGCGGATGATTTTCCAGTTGACGATCAAATTGTGTATACATGAATGTTGAAAATGGTAACTACTACTCGATATATTTTACCCCCCAAGTATAAAAGCTCTCGATCTCTGGCTCTTGATCCCCCGTCATATTTGTTCCTCTCAATTCCCTTCTGCCTGCATCATACACACATATCTACTTCCTCTTTGATCGCAAATATTTAACCATTCACTGTACCTATCATCACTGTGACACACACTTGTAAATCTATTTGCAAACAATTAAATTGAATATAAATCTATGATTATTTATTGATATATCTAGAACATATTTATTTTATTTTTTTTTTCAAATTAATTTTTCTACAATATTTCAATTGATCACAGTCGATATATACACATTATTATTTGATGTAAAAAAAAAAAAAAAGAGTACAATACTCAAACAATATAATAGATCATGTTTATCTATTTAACTGTAATATTTAATTTATTTATATTTTTTTTTTCTTGATATATAAAAGTGGGTGGAGAAGGTGGAGTTTTTTATTTTCAAGAGGGAAAGAGTCAAAGTGTCTGGATATTTAAAATTGGGGTTGAGGGGGAAATTTCTAGAGTGGACCCCCGTTGGGCAGTTTTGTATCGGTTATAGAAAGATTCTGTGTCCGAAAAAGGGGAACCCCTGGGGCGATAATTAGGGGCCCGCGAGTGTTTCTGGCCCTCGAGTCAGCAGTCCTTGAAGTTTTGCCGACGCCCTCGAAAACATCACTAGTCATCGACTATATATATATATGAGACTGTACCAACCATCGTTTCATCTCTTTTTTTTCTAGTCTTTACTACTACTTTATATTTTATAAATTTATAAATGTGTGTATGCGTTCTATATTGTATAAATTTTTTCATGTATATATTTGTAGACTTTATATATATATATTTTTTATTCATTTTTTCGTGACTTGTATTTGGACGTCGAGGGAGAGTTTTGTTTTATAAATCGTGACCTGTTGACATGTTTCAAAAAATATTATTATTTTTTTTTTTTGTTAGACTGAATAAGGCGCTATCGGCTATACACTCGAGTCTTTAACAACTGATTGGTTTTTTGTTTTCAAAATATATATAAACAACTTTTTTTTTTTTTTTTTTTCATGATTTAAATTATTATTTCAAGGGTTAATGTGTTGTGCTAAAATTATTTTAATATTCATCATGTGACAATTATATTTTGATATATGCGTTATCATAAATTAAAAATAGATTAAATTTTGTATATTTAAAAAAAAAAGCTGATAAAAAATCTAAATTGTCTGTTTGACTGTAGTGTAGTTGATATTGAATTTTTATTGCATAAAGTATAATAAAAAAAATATTCATATTTCAATATGTATTTAATCTGAATTGGATATCAAATATATACCTATAAAATAAAATATTCAAATATTAAATATATCAAATAACATATTAATTGAGTTAAAAATTAAAAAAAATTCTAATAATATTTTTTAAAAACTTAATTTTTAAATTTAAAAAATAAAAAAACAAAAAATTATATATAAATATACATAAAAATGTTGAGGCAATTGCAGGGAATTTCTTGAGATTTTATGAACGTAGCCATCAATTGAGAATTGAAGGTCACCCTCCCTCGATCAGCTAACAATAAAACCAATGAATATAAGAGAAAAAATAAAAAAAAATAAAAACGACCACAATGACCGCAAAACGCGGTCTGGCCAACATCAATTTCTCATGTCTCGAAGGCAAAATGTGGTGTTGATGCCAATATGAAGAACGGCCTCAATTGTTATACTACAAATTGTAGTCTAGTTTTTTCGTGGGATTTCCTAGGTCATGGCTCTGTCATCTGGATGCCGATTGCCCTCGTCTATATATACAATTCTTCTATACACAATTCTTTGGTATATTCTTTCTTCTTTAATTTATATATCCCTCTACAATTTCATATATATTATTCTCAGCATTTACAAGATGATTGGGAAAATTTTGAGCACACGCCAGACGTGTATTCAACATCTATACACATACACATCTGTTTGTTTCCACAAATTTCTAGTAAATATACGTCAAGTACACTCGACAACATTCCAAAATAAATAAATATATTAAAAGAAAAATATATAATGCTTTATTATATTTATATTTCAAAATTTCAATTAAATTTAATTTGAAATATTTAACTTGTAAATTCAACTTAGACGCAATTTCATATATTTTATAATTTCTAAAACAAAAAAATCATATTTTTATTTATATATAATTATATATTTTTGGTAAAATAAAAACAAATATGAATAGAATAAAATATATATTGTGGTCAACATGAACAGTGTGCCACCTGTCTCTCTGGTCATGTCCCGGACGTATGTTGGCGTTTATTCGTTCGTCCCTTTGTCCTATGCCCGCGAAGTTACCCGACAGACAGTTCCACTTGATTAACCAAGTTTATGCCTGTGACGGGGCGCGTACATTTATATATATGACATTACATCCCTTTTACGTTTATATATACATATATTCTCTCATCTTGTCCAATCACCATGACGAGTGTTACAACTGTATACATACGTCTGTCGAGATGATGTTGTTGAACATGAATTCATGTATAAATATATACATTTGAATTTTTATTTCTCTCTCATGTAGATTTCTTTTGTTAAACATTTCAAACTATTTCAAATAAAAATAAAATTAAATTGACAAAAAAAAATATGATCCAATGCTTCTAATATTTGAAAAAAAAAACCAAAAATTAATGACAAGGGTACTTTTTATATAAATACTAGTTATTCACAGCCATTTAAAGATTTTCGTTGAAATAAATTTTTCTACGTTATGATTCCATGAGATTGTAATTGAATTGAGTTGACAACAATGTAAGACGTTGTTTACAATCATCAAATAAATGATTTCTATTTATTTTGAAATTTTATTGGACTTTGAAGCAAACTTATACCACCGACTTACAGTCATCTCTCTGAGAAAATGACATTTTCGTTCAAATAAATTTTTCTGGGTAAATATTTTATCAGATTATGATTGAATTGAGTTGACAACAATGTAAGACGTTGTTTACAATCATTAAATAAATGAGTCCTATTAATTTTGAAATTTTATTGGACTTTGAAGCAAACTTATACCTCCGACTTAGAGTCATCTTTGTGAAAATAGGGCATTTCCGGTAAAATAAATTTTTCTACGTTATGATTTCATGAGATTGTAATTGAATTGAGTTGACAACAATGTAAGACGTTGTTTACAATCATCAAATAAATGATTTCTATTTATTTTGAAATTTTATTGGACTTTGAAGCAAACATTTACCTCCGGCTTAAAGTCAACTTTGTAAAAATAGGGCATTTCTGATAAAATAAATTTTTCTACGTTATGATTTCATGAAATTGTAATTGAATTGAGTTGACAACAATGTAAGACGTTGTTTCCAATCATTAAATGAATTATTTCTATTCATTTTGAGATTTTATTGGACTTTGAAGCAAACTTATACCACCGACTTATAGTCATCTCTGTGAAAAAGTGACATTTCCGGGAAAATAAATTTTTCTGGCTAAATATTTTATCAGATTATGATTGAATTGAGTTGACAACAGTGTAAGACGTTGTTTACAATCATTAAATAAATAATTCCTATTAATTTTGAAATTTTATTGGACTTTGAAGTAAACTTATACCACCGACTTAGAGTCATTTCTCTGAGAAAATGACATTTTCGTTCAAATAAATTTTTCTGGGTAAATATTTTATCAGATTATGATTGAATTAAGTTGACAACAATGTAAGACGTTGTTTACAATCATTAAATGAATAATTTCTATTAATTTTGAAATTTTATTGGACTTTGAAGTAAACTTATACCACCGACTTAGAGTCATTTCTCTGAGAAAATGACATTTTCGTTCAAATAAATTTTTCTGGGTAAATATTTTATCAGATTATGATTGAATTGAGTTAACAACTATGTAAGACGTTGTTTACAATCATTAAATGAATAATTTCTATTAATTTTGAAATTTTATTGGACTTTGAAGCAAACTTATACCTCCGACTTAGAGTCATCTTTGTGAAAATAGGGCATTTCCGGTAAAATGAATTTTTCTACGTTATGATTTCATGAGATTGTAATTGAATTGAGTTGACAACAATGTAAGACGTTGTTTACAATCATCAAATAAATGATTTCTATTTATTTTGAAATTTTATTGGACTTTGAAGCAAACATTTACCTCCGGCTTAAAGTCAACTTTGTGAAAATAGGGCATTTCCGGTAAAATAAATTTTTCTAGCTAAATATTTTATCAGATTATGATTAAATTGAGTTCACAACAATGTAAGACGTTGGTTACAATCATTAAATAAATAATTCCTATTAATTTTGAAATTTTATTGGACTTTGAAGTAAACTTATACCTCCGACTTAGAGTCATCTTTGTGAAAATAGGGCATTTCCGGTAAAATAAATTTTTCTACGTTATGATTTCATGAGATTGTAATTGAATTGAGTTGACAACAATGTAAGACGTTGTTTACAATCATCAAGTAAATGATTTCTATTTATTTTGAAATTTTATTGGACTTTGAAGTAAACTTCTACCACCCACTTAGAGTCATTTGTGTGAAAATATGACATTTTCGTTCAAATAAATTTTCCTGGGTAAATATTTTATCAGATTATGATTGAATTGAGTCAACAGTAATGTAAGACGTTATTTCAAAGCATCATATGAATTATTTTTAGTTCATAAAAATAAAAATTCATAATTAACTGGATTATTATTTTGATCTTTGACATGTTAACTGATACTCTGACATACCTTAAAGTATATACATTGAATTTAGTTGTGAAAGTGTGAAGCTGATCAATGATAGTACAGCTAGAACATTTGTGTAAACTTGGTGGACCAGTGTAGAGTTGAAAATTGCAATGAAAACCAAATCTCTATATATATATGCTGTATATATGTATATATATTTATAGATTAGCTGTTATCACAGAAATATATCTTTCTGCTTGCTCGAAAGTTTTAAAATTTAGCATAGGCAGACACAAGAGAAGTGATAAAGATACGACGATTTGACTGCAGTGTGTATATGCAATATATAAGGGTCGTGTGAAAACGGAAAAAACAAAAAAAAAATTGCAGGAGTAGGTGGAAAGTCAGTGACTGTATGGTATATATATGATATCGGCAGTATGAAGGGAATTTTTTTTTTTTTGAGACGATCAGTCACTGGCGGGGTGCAGATAAATCTGACTCATAAGTTACGAGGGAATAGTCCCATGGGGTTGAAAATGGGGACCTTTTCCTGTACCGTTATCCCAAGTAGACGAGTGATGTTGACGGTATGGCTATCTGGTTGAAGACTAGTATAAAATGTTGGAGTATTTTGAGGGCTATATGTATAATGTGTGATGTGTATGTAGCCCATATCAAGATCTCTTTGCATTTATCCTCGGTACAAAATAAAAGGGGAAGAATATATATATATATATATATTGTGAGGGTGTAGGAGAGAAAAGGTCGACTGGGTGAACGCAGGGTTCTGCTTATCTTTCGCGTTATATTCCCGAAGGGCGAGCTTCAATGACGGCCTGAGACCAGGAAGATAACGCAAAATCCCTCTTTCACTCGACCCTTCATGCGCCCATCTCAGCCGTGTGCACCAGGGGTGTCGAAGCCATCGTTGACGCTATATATATACATACATACATATACAGCTTTCTTTTTATATTTTTGTTTTTTCAATCTCTTTTTTTTTTTTTTCTCTTATTTTTTTTTTGCTTACGAATAAAGCTCTTTCACTGTACACACGCTCACTCTTCAATTTTATCTTCACCTTTGCGAGCTTTTTTTGTTGTCATTTTATTTTATTTTTCTTTTTGACGCTGGGCTTATTGTGCACCCACGTTGGAGATTTTAGATTGAATAGTACCTTCTTATGTATATATATATATCTTTGTAAAGACCGTACGTTATTCAATTTTCGTTTTCTTATCTACTTTGGGTGACATTTATTCATTTTTTTTTTTATTTTAATTTTTGCATTGAAACCACAAACTTTAATATCTTTATTAAATAAATATACTGGTATTTGCTTGAGGCTAAATTTTTTTCTAGAATATTTCTGTCAAAAACAGAAAACTGAAAAATAAACTATAAAAAATAAAAAAACAATTTTTCAATTTCTATTCACAATATCATTTTTAATTGAAAAAAAAAATCCAGTCTATCAAATTTCAATAATCAACATTAATTTTTGCCTAGAACTTTCAAATCATTTCCAAACATGTTAAACATAATTATAAATTGTTTGTTTTGATAATTAAAATTTCAACACAGATTGATCATTATACTTGAATCAAATACAAATGATAAGCTGTTATTTCTTTTTACCTGTACAATGGCATGTCTCGTTAGTTTTATCAAATAATATATAGATATATATATATCACAATATATGTATATAAATTTAAATTTTATACTTGTCTAAAGTTGAAGCCGACTCACGTGAACCGAGTTGAGTCGAGTTGAGAGGGTGATCGGTCGTTCGTGAAATAAGCTCTGCCAGTAGGGTTTTGGTGGTTGCGCCTGAGGCAGCTTAAGGGGTGCAAACGTTGAACGCAACCAACCCCAAAAATACAGTGAAGCCCAAAAAAAAAAATATATATATACATATATATATTTTACCCGAGTTTTTCACCCTAAATGTGACATCAAAACATGTATATATATACAAACTATACAGAATCGCATCACCACAAATTCAACTTGTATATATATACACACACCAGTTGTAATACCCTTCGTATTTTGCCCTGATATTTGGACGACCATTACAAAATACTCCCTTAAATCTTCTTTCCCCTCTATTCATATTATCTTTCTCTATTTTTTTCTCTCTTTAACCACTTTTCTCCTGCAGCTTTTACGTCTTTTTGCATCCCCTAGAAAGCCGCGAGATATCCAGCTGCTGATGACGTTTCCACGTGACTACCCGCGAGGCTCGCGTGTTTTCGACATTGACCATATCAATGATTTTGCAGTATGCGTATATGTTATATGGGGGTTGGTAGGTTACAACCCCTAGTATACTTGGCATATCAATCGACTTTACCTTCAACTATTCATACATACACTGTCGTCGTTTTGAATGATATTTTTCTTTTTTTTTTTATCCTGGTATATCTATGTGATTTTTTCAACTCATCTTCATAGCTAATTCAGAATTTCACGGTTAAATTTATATAAATTTTTCTATTCTTTTCACTGGAGTTAACACAATTTTTTTTTTTTTTATTTTATTTTATTATAAATTTTTTTATTGATTATTAGAAATCTGACGAATGATAAGTCTGTTTGAGATGAGATAAAGAAAAAAGAGGGTAAAAATATCGTAGTTGTGATGCTTCATTGATCAAAAGAAAGTTTATTTATTTATTTATTTATTTTTTTTTTAACATTGGAGAATTATTATAATTATAAAGTCAAAATTCATAATAATTGCATTATGAAATTTTTATTTGATTTATTTTATATATATTATTGGTTGAATATAGTAGTATATATAATTTTTTGTCAACGAGTATCAGTTATAGACAAGATTTGTTTTGGGCTAAGTATCTTTTGTTAGTAAAACCACAGTGGGGCTATGAAATGGATATGACATTGGTAACTTTAACCAGATGATGACTTTTGATCACCGGAAGAACCGCAGGGGGCAACCTGTCAGATACCTATCGTTGAAATATATATGACAATATATTATTAACATCTTCAATACACCAAGATTGACACTTGTCATTTCTTACTGAAACTTGTACATTTTTTTTTTTTTTTTTAAACTCAAGGGTGGCAGTCATTTATATCTTTTATTATTTTTTTTTATTTTTTTTTTTGTCATTAAACCATGTCATTTTTTAAAATATAGATTTATTTCATTTATATTTTTATAAATCATATTTTTTTTTTAAATTTTATTTTTGAAGGACACACCTGTAATATTTGCATAATAAAGACATCAATGCTGTCTCATTTTTTGAATCTATATATTGCAACTTGAATCAGTACTTTAAATCAAAATATGACAATTTAAAAAAAAATATATATTTATTCATAAGTAACAACAAAGTAGCTTTACAAATTTTATTTTCATATTATGAATAACATTCAAAAGTAATAGAATTCATTGTTGTTATATACTGCGTATTATTCATATAAAATGAAACCATAAAAAAAAAACTTTTGATTATACATTTACTTTTACGATTTCATCAGTTACTTTCAAAATGAAACAATATTTATACACCTAAATGACAAATTGAATTTAAAAAAAGAAAACAATAATACATATGTATATTAATAATTTATCTATACATCTATATATATTCATTTTATAACTTCAAGTTTCGTAACACAATGATTTAAAGATTCGAAAAAAAAGCCCCTTGATTTTCTTAGCCATAAATTTTTGATAAAATAAAAATTAATATTCAATGCAGCAGGTAGTGATGTTATATAAGTACCCAATTTAATATCATTCATAAAGAATAATATAAATACACTTGAATAAAAATCAAATGTAAACAAATTATAATTCAAATTCCCATTCAACAATACATATAATATTAACACTCTACCATTTTCGGCACAGTCTATTAATTATTTGATTACAAGGCTCACAACAAATCAACTTAAAGAAAGTATAACTTGACTTGGACAGCACATCATCAGTATCAATAATTCTTTCTTAATAAATATTTATATACAATTGTATATAAATATGTATATAAAAATAAATATATAGAATCATCAAAAGATGAAAATATATTTACGGTAGCCACAATGAGTAAAAGTTAGCGTTTAAATTTGACACGCCTTCTTTCGTCACGCACAGTAGCAAAACGCACCAGTATATTTGTACCCTTAAGCATTAGCCATCCAGTTGGCTTGTCGTTATTTTTTTATTTTTCTATTATTTTATTAATTTTTAATTTTAGTTTATTATCTATAGACAAATTTAACTAAATAATTTGTACATGTAATTTTATAACATTTGTAAACTATAATCATATGATTTTCAAAAATCATATATGTAATTTCAAATAGTTGTATTCAAAAAATCATTTTTATCAAAATCAAAATCAGGTGATTTTAAAAATAGCAAGTTATATTATACTTGATTCAATAAATTATTCATATTTATAAATTACAAAACTTGTTGGTTTTTTTTTTAAAGAATAATTTATTGATTTATTAAAATATATTTGACGATATTTATTTATTTTTTTTTGTTAAACTTTGTATAATATTATATAATGTGTTGGTTAATGTCTCTGGGGCATTTTGATGGAGTTGTGTGGCCTTGTGTCTTGGGTGTGGTACTAAAATATATCTTGGTGACCCGTAGGGCCCAACAATAAAGACTGTAACTTGATGTGCATAGATGCTATTATTATAATATTATAATTATTATATATATATAGTTATTGGTAACTGTTGGTGTAGCATATAAGTGGTTTCCGGCATTTTAAAGTTAATAATCGTCTTGGGCCTATTACCCGAAGTAGCCAGTCTTGGGGCTGATCCGTGTGCCTACTGTTGTACCTCGAGGGCATCTATTGATGACGCCGGGGGTGGTGGCGTTATATTCTCAGCAATTTTTTATGGTTATACGTATATATACATATAATTTTTTTCTTCTTATATATATATACATACCTTACCCAATTTTTTTCAAAAAATTTTTTTTTCTCTTTTTCATATCTTTTTTCTTCCTGTTGAAAAAAAAAAAATTGAAATTATTTTATTTTTTTCAACTGACCGATATGAGGCCATCGAACACTTTCTATATAAATTTATATTTATTTTTCCTTACGATGCAACCTCAATCATTTTGACCGATCTTTTTTCTTGTACCAAATGGCAGTGTTATCTTTAATCAGGACCGGATGCACTCGATACAAATGTCTCAAAACCCTGTGAAACAACAACAACAACAACTACGATCAAACAAAAAATATTATTAAATATTATTATCATTTTCTTAATAATTTTTTTTTTTTACTTCTTTTATAAATATAATTTGCAATACTTAATGTTACATTTTACGGGTAGTATTATAGATATAGTTATATACAATATTATAAAATAATTTTATATATTTTTTTTTTTTTTTCGATAAAATAATTTTGTATATATTGATGATAATGTTTTATATTTTTGCTCCATCAAGTGTATTTACATAAATATGTGTGTATACATGTGTATATATATTAATTTTTTTTTTATTTTATATTTTATCTGTGTGGGTGAATATAATATTGCAAAGGTGTATACGTAAGTTGGGACCGAGAGAGTTTATAATCACGGGGGCTATCACAAACCCTAAGTGGGCTTCCTGCCCGACCTCAGAATTATAGATAATGTCGGATAATAATAATACATCCCGGTTTGTTGTTGAGATGAGAGACCAAGAGAGAATATAATAATAATAATAAAAAACAACAAAAAAAAAAAAAATGTTCCACAAAATATATACATCAGTATGACGATCGAGTGAATCAACGTGCGTTTTTTTTTTTTTGTTCTTTTGGTTGTCGTCGCAACAAAATAATGTTGGACGTTATATCTATATACTACTACTTACAATATAAATAAAATTTTTTCGAAAATCATATTTTTATATCATATACAAAGTGCTTCTTGAGAACATGATGATTGTGTTTTTTCTTCTCAGTATATATATTCTGTTGGAGTACATGTACTGTTAGTGATTGTGGTTGTGATATTATTGGTAAAATGCGCGTGATTCTTGAGGAAGTTATAGATGCTTTGATGCATCAGGCATATCAAGAGTAAAAACGGTGGAAGAGAGGTATAAAAAAAGGAGGATAAGTATAGGCTTGAGGAGGTGGACCTGGGGCCCTCCTTGTATTTCAGCCGCAGGCTTACCTTCTGGGCGTTGCAGTTAAACCAGCAAAATAAAAAAGTTGCATATAAAGAGTTGAATGTACATGTATATATATAAACTTGCAGTATATATACGGGAGTCGGGCCCAGCAGTCTACAGGCCCAGTACGTGCTGGGCCATAGGGTCATATCTTCAATCCTCCTCTCTTTATTTCATTGCCTGCACTTTTTTTTTTTTTTTTTTTTTTTTTGTTAATACTTTTTTATTTATTTATTTATTTTTTTTATTTGTTGGTTGGTTGGTTAGTTGGCTGGTTTGTCGGTTGGTTGGCTGGTTGCTGGTTTTTATATTTCTTTTATTTCTCTTATTTTCTTCTGAATTTTATTATTATATGCAATTTTTTTATATTTTTTCTTGGCGTTTTCTTTCGAATGATTCGTGTGTATTGGTGTGACGTTCTTCAGTCGTTTGCTCTGTTGTTTTATAATATATATATATATATTGTGCCAAGTACGCGACCTCGGAGGCTGTGGGAGCGCGCTTGATTCCCGGGCTTATGATTCTGCGCTCTTTGCTATATCGTATCTTCATTGGTGAATAAAGAAAAAGAAAAAAAAAAAAAATGTATAAATAAATAAATAAATATTTAAAAAAAGAAAGGATAAAAAATAAAAATTTTTATAAATAACCCACATTGGTTTCCTGGGACATGGATAGAAGCTTTTTTAAAATTCAAAATCGATGTTTATCGGAAATTAAATAATTGCATGGTGCGATCAAGAATAAATTTTTTTTTTTCAAAAGTTCAAAAAAATTTTTAATGCTCTTAATTTTTTTCGGTGAAGTTCTAATGATCAACGGATGTATCTAGTTTATATGTATTTTATTATATATGATGATTTATTGGGATCAATTTTTTGAAGGTTAAATTAAATGAAGAAAAATAATGCAAAAAAAAAAAAAAACTTATTACTTTATTTATGTGAATTTTTTTGATATTAATTTTTTTTTATTACAAGAAACTAGTAGACTTTCTAATATATTTATATATTATTTTTATTTTTTTTCATTCAGGTATAAATATACAGGGAATATATTGTGTTAGGGTAAAATATATATAAATGCACCAGAAGGGAATTAAATCGTGATAAATTGAAGTTTATAAAGTTAAAGAATGCTAATCGTTGCACCAGTAAAATCTGGTGACATAATTTTTCTATACCAGTTATATGATGACCACCCCTTGAATTGTACTACCTCCCTTAACATGTCAACTTGTATATTCTACCCTCGTTTTGTATTTGAACATTACAACATTATACAACGCAACGTAACCATAACGCACCATAAAGTAGCGATATGATATTCACCCCTGTTTTTTTATATTGTATATATATATACATATATATACAAAAACTATATCCCTAGGGTCTCTAGGTGCTTGGTCTTAACACACCCACTTATTTTTTTCTTTTTTTTTTAACACAGACACCTGTTTCACGCTTTTTTTAAACGCCTTCTCCCCCATCTCTTTTTCAACCCAAGTCAAAAAATAAACTCCCCTTACAATTTTCAGGATCATGCACTTTTTATTTATTAATTTTTCTTTTTTATTTTTTGTCACACACCATCAGTTCAATTGCATATATACATTTTTTATAAAATTAATCATTTTTATTATTTTTTTATTCTATTCTTTGTTTTTTTTTTTTTAAATTCATAATTTTCAAAATAATTTTTGATAATAACAAAATTGATCAAATATATATTTGTAAATCAATGTTGCATAAAAAAAAAAAAAAAATTCAAAGATTTATAAATTTGAGTATTTATTCGAATCATTTGACGACAAATTTCTATCAGACCTAATAAAATCAAATTTCTGGAAATAATTGTATTTGTGGCTCAGATGTATATATAAGTCATATTGATAGAAAAATAAAATAAAAAAAATATATAAATAAAAATAGTCAAAAAGAAACAGTTGCAAGCTCCGGGTGGCACCGACCTCTTTTATAGAAACACGAGGGTCATGACTATGTTCGTGTGCTCGACGGGGTGCGATATATTTCAGACAAAAAGAGGGTATATTGCCTGCAATAGGAGGACAGATGGTGGGCGTATCTGGACTGTTGTATATATACGCTTGAATGTGCTGACGCCTGGTGCATATATTTTTTTGCAAAAGCTTGCATATATATATATATATATATACACATGTTTATTTATATATTTCTAGTTTTTTTTTTTTCTACAACATGTTTTCACCCTTTTTTTTTTTTTTTTTTTCTTTCTCTTTTACCCTTAAACTCATCATACAACCCTCTAGTTTTCTTTTTTTATTTCAAACTGTGTGATGTGATGTGATGTAAAATGGGATCAATTTTACAAAAATGAAAGACTCACCAGATTTTTCAACGACACGCGATGCTGTCCCTCAATTTTCTTGTTGCTCAACAATCAGATGTATCACGCGATAAAAGTTTTCGTGATCAGCATTGTGATGTTTACCTCTTACCATATAATACGTGTAAAATAAATATAAATAAAGTATTTTTTTTTTTTTTGCATTTATAGTTGATGGAAAAAAAAAAAAAAAAAAAAATACAATTGAAATCCTAAAAATGACAGATTTATTTTTTTTTTTTTTTTTTTTTTTTTTTTTAATTATTTCTCTGATAAAAATTTAAATCTTTTTTAATTTTTGACTACATGTACATGTGGTTGAACATAGAAGCATCGCTATTATCCACTATATAATTGTGATGAAAAGAAATAAAATTAAAAAAAAAAAAACCTTCATAGGTAATTGCACGTTTCACCAATAATAATACTAATTTTCATGTGCACACAAATTCTCTGCACATTACCAGCACTAACATTGCGGCTAATTCGTGTTTCGTTTCCCCTAAAAAGTTAATGATGCAGGCCAATGCTAGAAAATGTTAAATTTATATACAAATGTATGTTGAACATGAGTGTAGTCATTTAGTGAAACCGAGGGTTGCAAAGTTGATACACAAAGAATAGAAAATACATGGTCCATATTATAAATTTATATAAAGGAATAAAAAATAAAATATAAAAAGGCTAGACATATCATTTGTTCATTTGTGCTTATATATAGAAAAATAGAGAATAAAAAATATGTTGAGAGAAATAAAGATAAAAGAAAGTATGTTTTTGATGCTACAAACATATTTTGTGTGAGGGTAAAAATGAGTTTAAATAGTTGTCAAGGGGTTTAGTCAATGTATGTGCAGACAATGATAAATGCCACTTGACTTTTGCGACTTTTGTCATTGCTTGTCATGTAGTTAACTAATATTTTAATATAAAAAAATGAACAATGTTAAAAATTATATTATATTTATATTATTTATAATAATTTTGAATAATTTTTTCTTTTTTTTTTTTTTTGCAAATTAATTCATGAACATTTTTATATATTTATAAATTTATTCTATAAATTTTAAATATTATTCATTTATATTTATATTTTTTATATCACATTAGTATTTATAAATTCATCACAATTTTTATCACTACATCATATTTTAGTCATTACTGATAACTTATCAGAAAAAAAAATATATATATATATAGGTATATATTTATTTGAAGAGTGTCACCCACACGACTAGCTTTCTCCGATAAATATTAAATGGTTCAAGCACTGAGATTGCACGCGTTTACAAAATAAATGGTTTGAAAATAACCGAGTACTATACATACCCTTCAGGCAAATTATGCTTTTCTTCCCCTATCAAAGGGAGAAAAATAACAAAACAAAAAAAAAAAATTATGAAAAAAAACACAACATTATCACATCCAAATAAATATATAAAATTTATAAAAAGTTAAAATTTTTTAGCAAAAATTAAAGTTTCTAAAACAAGTAAATAAATAAATAAATAAAACAAAAGTATATAAATATATATAAACAAAATAAAAAAAATAGTTATAAGAAAAAAAAAAATATGAATTGTAAAGGGGCGGTATAATCGATTTGGACATGTGCAGTTCTCTTGAGGGTAACTCAGCAACCCCTAACCCGCCAAACCTATTTATACAACAATACTC
Organism: Lysiphlebus fabarum; assembly: GCA_011426435.1. Lineage (NCBI taxonomy): Eukaryota > Metazoa > Arthropoda > Insecta > Hymenoptera > Braconidae > Lysiphlebus > Lysiphlebus fabarum. The sequence continues at coordinate 504,525 of WSYQ01001116.1, forward strand.
AACATACACCCTCATAAACCACCCTGTGGACCATGCATCTATATATATTTTCTCATTCTTTCTTTCATCTTTTCATTTATTGTCATCTTTTATTATTTCTACTTTTTTTTTTTTTTTTTTTTTGATCGTCATTCACATTAACTCTCCCGCAAACTTGTACACAATCTCTTGTGATACTATATACCCCTCTCAAAAACACTCATTCTTTATTACGTAGTTCTTGAAATAACCAACCCCCGCATTTTCTTGTGTATATATACATGTAGAATAAATATACGTAAAAATATTTCAGTACATGCTGGAACGTAAACATACGCGATAATATAAATGGATAAATATATATTTTGGTTATATAACTATATATGTATATAGGGGTAGAAAAATAAAAGATATGTCTATACTAACTTTGGGCCACCTTTATATATATATTTAAACTGGGGTCGTTTATATAATTAACCCTCTTTTCAACAGTTTATTATGACCAAAAATTTCATTGACAGATCAAATTTTTTTATACAATAATTTAAATATAAAATGACTAATTCAATTATAAACTTGATTAATTGATCAATTAAATAAATATATAAAATTAATTTTACAAAATAATATTATATTTTTTATATACAAATATATTAGTCAAATAAATTTATATTAATGATGATGATGATGTTAGACATTGTCAAATTAAAATACTGATGAAATTTATAAAATATTTAAATTTTCATGTTTTACATTGATGAGTCTTAGTATCAAAAACCTCACGTAATACCTTGAAATCCATACTATACATATATATATATATATATATATATAAAAAGAGGTGAAATAATATGATACACTCGAGGCCGCGAATAATCACAAATGTGTTTTCTACTAGCCCAGCTGAGACGCTTTATAATCCGGATTGTGGATTAGTCTAAGCCTTTGGACTTGAGTCAGAAGCTACGGGCGGTCGGTGGCCTGTTTATATTCACTCTGTTTCACTTTTACATTTTAATATAATATATTTATTATTATATATATAAACTTGAAAATTTTATACATTATATATGCGCGTATTATATTTTATGCCTTAGACAACTTTATATATATATATTTTTCTAAGTTGAAAATTTTTTGACCTTGTGTATACCTATATAAAATTATACAAAATTTTTGATCCGTCGGATGTATAAAAATTCTGAAACCCATATATGTACGACCCACGTAAAATTATTCACATCACAATTATATATTTTTATAAATAATTTCGATAATTTAAAAAATAAAAAAATTATAAATTGATTGATATTGTAACACAATGAATGAACAAAAGTATATACATATATATTGTTGATACGATACGATACGATATCTCATATTCCCAATAGAGAATTGTTAATTCGAGACGGCAGTCGGTGGATGAAGAGATTGCCCTATATATACAACATGGCTAAACATAAGGGGGATAAGGATGGTGGGTTAGTGGTTAAACAGGGCGTGATTCGTCAGGGTATATCACGATAATACATTATGTATAAGGCACACATATATATACATGTATGTATATACAGAAAATAAACGCGACAAGTTTTGTATACGCGAAGCAAATGAGAAGGATTTATACTTACCGTCGGCTAAAAAAATATGCCACGTGTTTATAAATGACACGTGAGTTATAAAACGCGTTAGACTATGACACGTTTTGTTTTCTCCCTTATATAAATTCAAAATATATATATATATAAATTCAAAAAAAAAAAAACCCCTCAATGGTTTTTCAACCCCTCATAGATTCTCTATTTTCACTATCTTTTAACTCAATCATCTCATCTGTATATTTGTCTATACCCTTTGCACAAATTTTATTTTTATTTTTTATTTTATTTTGCAACTATCAGTCTTATCATTTATGGCATTATATTTCAAATTTATCTTTATAAATAATCAAAAAATAAAATAATAATAACAGTTGAACATCAGATATATAAATATATATTTTAATATTCATTCATAATTTACACTAAAAAAAATTTATTAAAAAAAATAAATGTTAAGATAAAATATATCTCAAGTTTTGTTTACTTTTTCTGAAAAAAATATATTATTCATTAAAGTTTTTTTTTTTTTTGTAATTTAGTATTCAAGTCTGTTTAAATGATGATTCAGTATTAATTCATGTTTGAAGATGATCCCAGTGGAATTCCCTGAAGGATCAATGATCGTTTGGAATATTTTTTTTTTTTTATGATTTTATATATATTTTATGAATTGGTATATATATTTAAAGAGGATGAGAAGAGACTATTGCAAAGGCTTTTGAAGATGTACATAAAATGTATCTATATATTTATAAAAGTGCGAACCCGAGGGACAGTTTGCTTCGTATAATTCCCTAGGGATATTGTTGGCGCCCTATGAAGGTGGGTGCACATCTGTCGTACTCCTTCAACTGATCTGCACCTCTTTTTTTAAAAAAAATAAAATAAAATAAATCATTACAAGTATCTTTAATTTAAAATTTTATAAAATCAATATACAATTATCGATTTAATTTTATAAATATTTAAAAACAAAAAAGTTTCATTATTGATCAAATATATTTTTATTTTAAATATGAAATTTGTTTTTTTTTTTATTATTTAACAAATTAAAAGAGATAAAAAATATATTAAGGATATATTTGGTGTCGATTATGATAATATAGTTTTATGTATGATCACTATTCCATCGGGAGCAATGTGTGCAGTTATATATCCGCATGTGTTCAATAGATATGTATATACATGCCCCCAAATTCAAGTTATAATAAAAAAATTATATAATAATAATAATGACAATAATATAAAATAGTTTTTCATCAATGAAAGAAAACTATACCCCCAGGCAGAAACACATCAAAATCGAATTCACCAGATGTCCAAACTGCAATATATATATAAAAATTCTCCATCAATTCCCCATTGGATGATAGTCTCATGTAGTAAATATACAGACCTTGTATAACGATGTTAGAACACGACAGATAAAATATAAAATAAAATAAAAAAATATTTCTAGAGGCAAAAACGATTTTGCAAATAGTAATAAAGCGTGTAAGTGTCGCAATAGTATATATATAGGGTGATATTTTATCAACTTGGGGGTTGTTTCCAACTATGAAAAAATAAAAAAATAAAAATAAAATTGCATTAAATTAGCAAATCAGAAGGGAATGACATCTTGGTCTGTTTTTTCAAACTCTATAAAATTACAGTGATTTAATTTAAAATTTTTTTAAGGATGTACTTGGAAAAATAACAAATAAACGCAATTTTTTTGTATTTTTTTTTTTTTTACGGAAATACGAGGTGGTTTATTATAATATTTTTTTTTTTTAGTTGTTATTTATCTTGGTGAACAAAAATTTATATATTTTGATATATATTTTTATCACTTTGATAATAAAAAAAAAAAAAAAATTAAACAAATTAAAATAAATATAACAAGATTACTTATCATTTTATTAATTTTCATTTTTTGTTTTAAATTTTTTTTCTTCATAGAAATACTTGTTTTTTTTTTTTTTTGTTTTTATATAATTATTATTTCACCAAGTTTTTTTATTTTTTTTCTTTTATCTATAACTCTTCAACCAACTTACAAATTTCTTGCCAGTATATGTACATCAATATAATCACCTCAACACTTACTCGTTACACGTCTTATCATTAAATTTTATTTTCTCTTTTTTTTATTTATTTTTTTTTTTATTTTTCATACATATATATTTAATGACAATTAGTACAATTTCGTACGTGATTTATTTATTTATTTTTTATATATATTTATTTCGTAGTCATTTATTTAAAAAGGGCACACGTAATCACTGATGTAATCTGATTAATTTACACACTGCCATTGTTTTATACATATATAATAATTGTGACTGAATTTTATTCACATGAGTGTATATATTGTGTGAGTACATGTGTATGTATGTCAGTATAAATGTTTTGTACAATTTTTTTTTTTTTTTACTTTTTATCTCTGTGTGCAATTTATTTCTCTTTATTTATTTATTTTTAATTTTTTTCGTTATCAATATTTTATTTTTTATTGCACGTGCGAAACAAAGTATTTATCTACAAAATGTTCGCAATGATTAACGTTTAATTATAATCAACAAGGGGTACATATTACACGGTCAGGCATTTTCATTTTAAATTTTTTACATAATAATATATAATATCAATAATAATAATAATAAAAATAATAATAATAATGATAATATTTTTAGTTTTTTTTTATTTTTTTTTGCTTTTTTTTTTAAATATGTAATTAATAATATATTGCCAAAGGTACTGTCAAGGACAATAATATAATAATAAAATATAAAATAATAATTAATAAAATTATATATGACATGAGAAATAAAAATTACAGCGAATATTATATATATCAGTAAAATTATATTTATAAAAATCAATAATAAAATTCGCAATAATTATTGTTATATATATATATATATTTTTTTTTTTTTCTTTTTTTTATTTTTTACAAAACAAAAGTTTATAAAGTACGTCTTTGTGCAATTTTTTATAAAATGAATTACAACAATGTAAACATTTTTTTTTCAATTTGTTTACATTGATTTGTTTTTAAATAATTTTTTTTTTTTTTTGATGTGTCAATGATTTTACTTTCGATTCAATCGATATTCAAAATTTATTTATATTTTTTTTTTAAATTAATTTAAATATGTTATTAAATATGTAAAAGTTTTTCTACCAAACAAGTCCCTCATTCTGCATCTGATGTTGTTCAGGAAAACCTCCACCGCCTCCACCTCCACCCCCAGGACCACCACAATTTCCACCCCCACTAGGATTACCCTGTCCGCCACCTGAGAACGCAAAAAGGAATATCTTGTGATTAAAAAAAAATAATAATTCATTCAATTAAATAAAATTGAAATGATAAAAAATTGTTTATAGTCATCAAGTTATTTTTTTAATAATTATTTACATCGAGAATAAATATATATATATTAATTTTATTTTTTTATCCCATAAATTATTTACTATTATTGTATCAAACAAAAGAGAAATAAAAAAAAAAAACACATATATATATCATTCACAATGCCGAAAGAATAAAAAATATATTGTAAAGTCAATTGGATTTGATTTAAATTGATCGATTCGTTACGCTTATTGTTAGATAGTTTTTTTGAATAGGAAAGTTTTTTTTTTTTTTAAATTTTTTTTACCTGTAGGTGCTAGGAACTCGCCAGGACTACCACCCGACGGTGGCTGGTTACCCTGACCCGGAGGCCCCGTGAGAAATTCCGGTGGGCCGCCAGCGGCACCCGGTGGTGGATACTCCCCCGCGACAGCCGCAGCTGCTGCCATTCCTGCTAAACTTGCTGGATCTAAACCTGGTACAAATAAATTTTGCACTAATCAGACAACATCAAACCCAAGTTCAATCCCCGAATCACCTGTTTTATATAAAACTTAAAAAAAAATTTAAAATTCTTTATTTGAAATAGAAAATAAAATAAAATACGTTAATAATTTAGAAGAAAAAAAAGTTAATGAATTAATTGAGATATAAGTATATATTATCGATTTTAATACTCACTCGGATTGCCTGGTCCAGGAAATGGTGGTCCATGAGAATGTGGTGGTGGATGTCCACCGAAAAATTCATGATGAAAACCTACTGGACCACCATAACCAAATTCAAATTTATCTGATGGAAAATATGGAAATCCAGGTGGTGGACCATCTTCACCACCAAGACCACCATGATTTAAATTTAATGGAAAACCTCGCATTTTTCTTGAACCATTAAAAAATGGACTTCTTCCCATTGTTGTTAATTGTTTCAATCTACGTTCTTTACTTCTTTTATTTTGAAACCATACCTGTTTATTATGAAAATTTATAAAATATTTATCAACAATATATAAAACTTGGTAAATTGAAAATAATATTGATATTTATATCAATTTATTATTGAGTTTTTGCTTACCTGTATCACTCGCATTGGTAAACCAGTCTCTTTAGCAAGTTGTTCTCTAATATGTCTTGTTGGTTTTGGTGTTGCTGAAAATGCTGTTTTAAGTATTTCCAATTGTTTAGCTTTTATTGTTGTTCTTGGACCTCTTCTTTTTGAACCAGCACCACCATCACCACTACCACCAGCACCACCATCTGGACTTTTATTTTCCGTTTGACTATCTCTTGTTTCTGGATCACCATCCAATGAACCTATTTTTGAATCACGCATATAAAAGTTTAATTGCAATATAACCACATTATTTATTTCAACTTCCAAGCATAGATATTTATTATTTTCTATATAATCTGAGGCTTGTATTGATTTCTAACTTGCACGTACAAGTCAGTACTGACTTTTACATTTCACGAACCGTCGTTGCAAAAAAAAAAAAAAAAAAGAAACACAACAAAAAGCTATATAGAATATTTGATTTTGAATTGATTAAACAAATTGCAGTAGGGTAGATTTTTTTTTTCAATTTCTCTATATAATCATAAGTAAAAAAAATTATAAATTGATGAAATACCGAAAAAAAAAAAAATTATCATATAATAACATTATAGTCTGACTCTCAAGTTGTATAAACAGATGACAGCAGGTATTGAGTTATACACAAGTACACTTGAGGCTGTTTACCTATCGTTATATGTATCCGTTACCCATCAACGCGTTCTATAATAAAAACGAAGGGTCTTTCCAATGTATTTTTTTTAATTCTTTATTATTGTTTTTATTTTAACATTGATCCCCTCTCATTGAAACCCCCGGAAGCCACTGATACTTGTATTCATAAATACACACACTGTGTGTATATACATACACAATCCTTTTTTTCTCTATTTTATTTTCCCCTAAGTTCAAAAAGTATTATAACTAGAAATAGTAAGTTGAAAGCTATAGCTCATACTGATAATCCAACAACTGATGTATTTTAAATGCATACATGCATGTAAGTCTTATAACCACATGACAAAGAAAATGTTTGGACAGTGTCACACTGCACAACAGGACTACTCTATATATATATTCTTAAAAATATATAATACTATCCTCCTGTTGCTGAAGATCTGTGACCAACATCACCAATAATACCAAAACTGGATAAAAATCATTTTGATCATGCTTGTCTATATGTGTCTATTCACTCGCGAGACAACCAAAGTTATATATAATAAAGCACGGGGGATGTCTATTGTCAGTCAACGTTTCTATTTTTTTTTTTTTTTCTTTTATATTTTTTTATACCCCCCTGCCCCTCTGTCATCCCGCCTAACTCCTTTTTCTATATGTGCTTGTATAAATTTTTAAAAGAGCAGAGCTAAAAAAAACGGGATAATATTTCAGTCGGGCGTGAGATGTACTTTGGATATCATAATGGGTGGTTGGCTTTGATCGTTTTGCGTATCTTTTTTTTTTTTTTATTATTATTATTTGATTTTACTTTATTCATTTTAAAAGATTACATGTATATTCATAAATTTCTTTAGTTTTTCTTTGGTAATAATGATATTTTATTTGAATATTCATTTTTTTATGTATAAATTTTTGATCAATTTATATAATTAGTACTATGAATTACCTCTTTTTAGTTTGTTTTTTTTCGTACTATTGATTGAGGGTGTATAATTTATAAAATTAATAGAAAAATACCATTAAAATTTTACTACAAATTGAAAAACTTTGTCTTGTTTATAAATTAAACTCACCTTGATCTTCTGAATCCTCTTGTTTACATGAATCACTACCAAGAGGTAAATCACTACTATGTCCAATACTTTGATCACCAGCACTTCCTGGACCCAAACTATGACTTCCTAAATGACTACCACCAACACTACCATGATGATGATGATGATTACTTCCATCTTCATCTTCATCCTCTGATCCAGAACCCATTAATGAATCACCACCTGTTGGCATAATCGGCGATTCTTTTACGAATCATCGAACACAAATAACTAACGTCAGATTTTTTGTTTTTTTTTTTTTTTTTTTAAATTTCATAGGATATTTGAAAAAAAAAATTATATTTTCAAACAATAGAAACTTTATATATAAATTTTTATATAATTTTTTCTGACCTATTCATTTCTCATTTGTTGCAAAGTATTGATGATTGATTGCATTTAAAAATGAGGGAGGGGGCAAATAATAAAAAAGGGAAAAAAATCTCTAAAAAAAAAAAAAAAATATATATATATATGTAGGTAAAAAGAAAGAAATAAAAAAAATGATGAGAGCGAGTGGAAGAGGGATAATGACGTGGCGAGCACGTTTGGCCCGGTCGGCTTGTCTTTGGCGTTGAAGCGCGAGAGAGTTTCTTGCGGTTGGTTGCGGTTAGGTGTCGGCATGCGACAAAAGGGAACCCGCTGCGTAACGTAACGACCCCTCTGGTATTCGTTTCACGGTTAAACCCCCTCTCTCCCACCCCCCTTTTTTGTTAAATCCTCTCTTTACCCTCTTTACTGCATCATGCATATAAAATCAAAATATAATAACAATAATAAAATATAAAGCTATAAGAAATGAAATAAATACATGAAGGTAAATTCATGAAAATCAAGCAAAAAAATATTATTACAATCATATATATTGAATATTGAATTGTTGGGTATATATAATAACAAATGAATTAAAAAATTTAAAAAAATAAAAAATGATATATTTTTTTGGTTCACCTACCACTTATCCTTGGTAAAATATTTGTATAACGAAAAAATTTTCACCCCTTGGTTGTTTTTTTTTTTATTTTTTATTTTATTTTATTTATTTTTAAATATACATTGAACATTGTTGTGAAAAAAAATAAATATATATATATATACATATAATAATAATAATAAGGGTTGAATGAGCTTTGTGTTGAACGCATGTTTTCACAGCTTGTTCGCGAGCTTTGTAAATTCAACCCCACGGTGATTTTGATAGGTTGATCGTTTGGTATTATATATATATATATATATGTAGATATAGATATAGATTTTGATTTTGAATGAAATTTATTTAAATAGATCGAGAGGGGGTGAGAACATACCCGCCAATCCTTCCTGACTTGAAAGCGTCAAAGCGTGGCCTTTTTTGTTATTGCATTAAAATTTGAAAAAAAAAAAAACAAAGATAGACAGTTGTTACATTAATATGTATTTTCAATGTTACATAAAGTCTCAGATATTATTTTTTTTTAAATATTTTGATCTCACAATTATGCATGTATGATTTATACAATGATCATCTTAAATTATATTTAAATTTTAAAATAATATTTGATGACTTTATAATATACTATTTATCAAATTTATAATTTGTCATTGCTTAATAAGATTCTGTTTTTTTTTTTTAAAATAAAATTGATTATTAAATGATATAGTCTGTTTATCAAAAATAGAAATAAAAAAATTTATAAAATATATATTCAAAAGAAGAATAAAACTGTCATATATAGAAAAAAAAAAAAAGTTAAATTGAAAGAACCAAAAAATTCTAACAAATCATTGAGGCGTTTTTTAAATCCTTCTGGCCATCATAAAAAGATTGACTTGAACTTTATTTATTATTATTATTATTTAATTTCCACATGGTTAGACACAAAGTCAAAAGACTTACCATGATGTCCATGAGTATGATGGGCATCAGCAAGAGGCTTTCCCGACAGGTAGTCATTTTTACAAACAAACTTGTTATCATCCAAAACATATAGTTCTTCACCAGTTGTTAGTTGTTTTCGACAAACAATACAGGTGAAACAATTTAAATGAAATACTTTGTCTCTTGCTTTTCTTACTAAATCTTGGGGACTTATTCCTTGAAGACAACCACTACATTTTGTTCCATATCGTCTGAAAATAAAAAAAAACAAAATATATTATAATAATTAAGTGTATTGTAAATTTTGTTGTCTTAATTTTTATTTTCATCTTGATATATACATTTAATTACAAATATTTCAATCCAAAATAATAGTCTTTATTAATTAATCATAGTAATTACAAATCAAAAAAATTTCAGTAGCAAAATCTTTCCTCCCTTCTTTACGATTAAAAAAATATACCCCTAGAGGCTAAAAAAAAAAAAATCTTTACCTGCTAAATTAAAAAATAAAAAAATTTTCGAATGGCAAAAAAAAAAAATACTAGCATAGTGTGCTAAATAATAAAAAAATAAAATAACCACGATATTACGAGAGAGTTTGTGCTTCCATATAACCAGAAGAAAAATAAATTAAAAAAAAAAATATATATATATATAAATAAAATTCAAAAGAACGATAAAAAAGATAGAGCTATGGAATTTTTAAAAGAAATATAGGACAGGAGGCGTCTCGATAAAAAAAATATATTTTTTTTCAAAAAAAAAAAATAATAATAAATAAATAAATATAAAAAAATAAAAAAAAAATAAAGAGGGTGGGACTGGTGCACAATTTGCCACGGACCCATTTTTGCTTCTCTTCATGGATATATATATATTTTTTTTTTCTACGTTAGTTTCACGTCCATTCCACTGTCCATCGTCTGTCGGTCCTTCATCCGCGGATAACACCGTGTATATTATACAAAAAAATAAAAAAATGAAAAAATGAAAAGATACAACTTACAAATATATAGAGACACGTATGAATTTAAATTTACTGGCTTATGTATATACAAACATGAAAGTACATATAGTGAACGCATTAAATGACCTGGCTTTTCCGACACATGTTAACTCATATTATATATACATACAAGTATTTAAAAATAAAAATATAATATATTGAACATTGCATGCATCAAAAAACATACATATATATTTATGTTATACTCTTGGTACTCATCGAGGAAGTTACCAAGATATTTCACAAGATATATATATATATATTTACAACGCAAACTTCATTGCTTCTATACAGCATATACATATAACTAAGATCTCTATCAATATAATTTATCTGTATAAATATAAATTTTTTTTTTTTTATTTAAATAAAATATTATTGATAAATTTATATATCTTTTAATATTTTTTTTTGTTGATGTATGCATACAATAACTGTATATATCACCACACTGTATTTTTATTTATTATAATTTGTCACTGACAAATTCATATGGTCATTAATGCCCTGATAATTTCATCGAATATAAATATTATATAAAATAGTGACAAAAATTATCACAATATCCTTTATAAATCAAAAAATGACAAATATCGTGGTTTACCACAAACCATTAACATTAATTCTAAAATATGATTTTTTTTTTTCCATTTTTAATTTTATTTTTCTAGTTTGTGTGTGTTCCATCATGAATTTTTTTTTTTTTTTTGTTGCCACAACCACTGGCGTCTATATATGACACATGTTTTATTTCCTGCAAATAATATTGCTTGTGTTTAACTCATATTGATTTATCAGAAATAAATTTTTTTTTAACGGTTTTTACATATTTTTTTTCTGTTGATATAAAATATATTATTATTAAAATTTACTTGATTTATTTTAAAAATATATTGCAATTAGTTTTGAAAACAGTCATTTGAAAATTTAAGCTTATTTATTTTATTTTTAAATATTTTTTTAATTTAAAAAAATTCAAAATAATAATTATCATATTTTGAATAAATTAAAATTATTTTTGCAACAATGAATTGTTGAATTTTTTTTTTTTTATAACAACAAAATACTTGGTGATTTTGACGAGTATAAAATTCAGACATATTTTTGTTGATATTATATTTATTATTAATATGTATTTAATAGAGTTTGTTCCTGGAAGAAGAGAAGAGACGGCGACGGCAGTACCCGTCACGCCCAACGGACTACTCTCACGAGGCCCAACGTCACGGTACATTTATTATATTTTCACGTTCTCAGTCGAGTTCTCAGTGGCCCTGATGATCCTTGGGTAAGTCTGTATAACTCTTTATTTTTTTCTTTCTCTAACTCTTTTTTTTTTTTTTTATTTAATTTATTTTTAAATATTATTTTCTCTCTGTGTATACGGTACCAACTATAACTTTAAACGCGAATATATATACGTACGAGCTCGAGTTGTATTGAAATACTTGTATATGATTTTTTAAATATTTTTTTTCAAGTATAATAGCACGCAAGACATGTAAATTGATGTTCCCTTTAAATGTCATACATTGCAAGTTAAAAACCTTAATACTACGAAAAAATCACAGTGTGAGTGCAGCAGGAGTCACATTTTTCGCACTGAGAGTCGCGTGGATCTTTATGATCCAACGTCAACTTGTCTGGTGTGACCGGTTATCGTTTCTATACTTTCATTCGAAAATTTTTTTTTTTTTTTTTTAATTTATTTTAATATTCTGATATTATTCAAAAAATAGTTTATGAATTGCATTCATTCAAGTTAATTTTTTATTTTATTATTTTTTTTACTTTTGATCTGCAGGTTAATATCGTGTTTTTATTCATATTAAAAAAATTTTTATTTATTTTATGTTTTATTATTATTTTTATTTAATAGGAAGTATAAGAAATTTTATAATCGCTATTATATTATTCTATACGAGTATATATATTCATAAAAATTTTTTTATTATTTTTTTCAACACATTTTATGATTAATTTTTCATATTAAAATTTGATTTTTTTTTTTTTTTGATATTATATATTTGTTTTTTTTAACAAAGAAAAATACAAAATTCATGATTTAAATTTCTTAAATTTTATGTAATATATTTATATGTTTGTCATATTGTGTAAATATTATTAACATTACATAATTTCGACCTTTCAAATCTGTCGTAAAGTGATATAAGGGGATAAATCGTGATATGCCCTCCCATTTAATTATAAACCAACTCTTCACTTGACTAACTTTTTAAAAGTTAATAATAATAATAATATTAAAATATAGTTTAATATTTATTTTATTTTTCAATAATCAAATAATTAAAAAACAATCATATTATAAATTTTTATCAAATTTTTATTATCAAAGTTATAAAAAATATAAAAATTTTTTAAATAATAATAAAATAATAATAAAAACAATTTTCATTTTGTGATATATCACAAATTGGTTTGAAAAAAAATTAAAATAAAAATGAATTTTGCACCCCAGGATGTTTCATTTTGCTCATATATACAGTAGCATATCTCTTGTCAATTCAGCTGCACATTTTTTTTATATATACCTATATATAATGCACATTCACATGCCCCCTCAATCTATATACATATATATAAAATAATATATAGACAAACGTATATATTTTGTATAAAAAAATACCAATGAATTTTTCATTGAAATTCAAAGTACCTCGTAAATTAAATAAATACATATATACAATTAACATATTCGTAATAAACACTCAACGACTGTCATATAATATAAGCATCAATAAATCAACCAAGATATATTTTATTCAAAATAAAATTAAAAAAAAAAATTTTACTGAATTAAAATATTAAAAAGTATATATCCTATATATGAAAATAAAAAAAAAAAAGTAAAATTAAAAAATAATTCTTCATCGCGATATTATACAATAAATATATCTGATTATTTCTTTCAACGCTCATTGAAGTATTATTTATATATATTTAATACATAAACATATTTATAATGTTGAAAGAAAAAATAATATATATTTATTGTTAAAATAAAAAAATATAAAAAATATATGTGTTTTAACCTGAATAGAAGAATGAGTCAAAGATCGCGCGCGCCTTTTACGATTTGACTCCCACGAAAATGTCAAGGTTTTTTTTTTTTTTTTGCACAGTTTACAATATTATTTCAATACTCAAAATTCACATATAATATATATATATATATATAAAAAGTCATACACAGTCGATAAAACGCAAAAAAAAAAAAATCATAAAAAAAGGCTTCTTTTTCAAATATTATATTATATCCGATAATTCTCAAGCTCACCGGTGGGTTTTACCTCGTTTACCCTATCGTAAAATTGTCTGAGAAGTTCGAACGATGCCGACACATATAGTCACACTTTTTTAAATTTAAAAAATTTTTACCGCCGTCGCCGCTGGTATTAACATTGAGAAAAAAAAAATATATTTTTTTTAATAGCCAACGTATAAAATTAGAGAATAAAAGTGGCACATAACAAGTTGTATTTTTTTTTTATATATACTTAATTATTTTATAATCAATGAAAAATCATATATTTATATGAACTTCAAAATATGATACTTAATTTTGTATATATAATTAAAAAACCAAAAATATATTTATAGATAATATATTTGTCTGAGTGATAATTTTTTTTATTTATTTATTTTTTGATTTTGATAAATTGATGATACAACAGAGTATTTAGTAAGAAATAAAAAATTTTTATAGATATTAATAATAAAAAAAAAAAAAAGACCACCCAAGGCTCACAAAACAACTGCATAATCTTACAATATTCTTCACAAGATGAAGAGGGACATAAAAAAAAATAATTTAATATTATATGGTGAATATGGATATTTTTTTTATTGGATGGTTTTTTTTTTTTTTTTTGTTATGAATTATTTATGATATCGCAATTATCGAACGTGTTCAACGTGCCTCAACTTAGTTCCTGTACAACATAATTATAATCATGCTTCTACTGAACATTGCTAAAAACATACACACTCAATTGCTTTATAAAAATAAAAAAAAAAATTATATATAAATATATGTAGGTGTGTATAATTATGAGGGAAAAAATTTATATATATATTTTTTTTTTTTTGTAATGCATTTTGTATTATTTACTTTGCTTGTTTGTCAATTGGATAAACCTGTTATTATTTATAATTATTTACTATTATGATTATAATGATAATATTTATTTACCTAAAAAAATCATTTCGACAAAAAATTTTTGATTCACGTGAAAAACATTTTTCTTGAAGTTCAATGCCACAATCAAAACAGCGAACACAATCAATGTGCCATGCTCTTTCTAATACATTTAGAAAAAATTTATCTAATATTGGCTTTTTACATCCTGCGCAAGTCAAAAGCATAGCCAATCCGCTACATCTCCCTGTAACATAAAAATTATTAATTTTTTTTTTTTTTTTAATTCAATAAATATAAAAAATTAAATGATTATTTAAAAAAATAAATTGTGTCAATATATAATATATATTTATCAGTAAATTATTTTACATATAAAAAATTATCTTTTTAAATATATTCAAATCAGACAAAAAAAAATATAAAATAGCGATAATAAAAATAAAAAAAATATGATCAATAAATAACTCGTGATTGTTTCTATTGTGTAAAGGTACTCAACTCTACAATAAAAAATCCCATTAATCGTTCAAAATAATAATGGTTTTTCCAAGAACACATATACTTATTAAACTTGGTTATTCATTTGAAAAAAAAATAAGTAAAAATAGATAAATAAATTAGAAAAAAAAAAAAAAAAACAATGTAAGAATAAATAATTACAAATTAAAATTTTTATTTTTATTTTTTGATAAATGTTCGTTCCGAAAGATTGCGCAAGCTCTAAGAACAAGTAACAAGACATGGTACAAGTATATATATTTGTCACTTTGTAGCCCACACACGTGCTTCCTATTTAATTTCTGGAAATATATATTTTTTCACGAATTAATTAACAAGTCTACTAAGCTCTGATACCCATAATTAAATTATCATTTATATAAATTAAATTTAAAGAATAATTTTTCATTTCTTTTTCATAATAAAAATATGATGATTTTTTTTTTTTTTTATCAAATAATCAAAAAAATTTTAATGGTTTATTTATTTTTAAATATTTTATAATCAGATAAAAAAATATCAAATATATAAATATATACACACCTAAACACCATGTCATCGTTATACTTTTTTATTTTTATTTTACAACTTAAAAATTTTAGATTTTTATCAAAATTAGATTAGATCATAGATATAAATTAAAATGACACATATATATCACTTAAAAATAAATTAAATAAAATTATTTATAATACATAAATATATATCCCACCATTTTTAACTTTACATTCTTTAATCGCCATTGCAAAAATAAAAAAAAAAACAATTATACCCAAGTACAAAAAAAAAAAAATTTAATTTTTTTTTTATTTTCAAATATACATCACGCACATGATGCATTAAATTTATATATATATTTTTTAATGTTCTTTGGGACCTCAATATATATTATATATACAGCAAAAGTTGTTTGTTGCTCTCTTGTTCACAAATACACTGATAAATCGTAATATTTTCATATATACAATGGGCGGAGCTCTCATCCCTGCTACTGGTGCTGTCAACCAAGTACCGAATCAACCCACCCTTTCATACGCCTGTCGACGTCCCTCTTGTATGTATATATATATACATGCAAAATATATACCCACCCCTTTATCCCTCTATTGAGTTCAAGTGTCTGCATATTTGCGTATATATTCATGTTAATATATATACATGAAATATTCGACCTTGTATGTCTGTTCATACAAGTATACCTCGAACCCTTATATACAAAGGGTTAATACAATGGCTATATAACTTGAATGTATATGAAAAAACAATAATAAAAAACATGTCATCTCTCACGTTTAACCACATGAAATTAAATGTCACAAGTTGTTTTTATTTTTTTTTTTTTTAAATATATACATGCGTCATTATTGTGATAAACAAAGTTAATATATATGAAAATTGACATGTAGGTTTACTGATGATTTAGTCTAATCGGTTTCTATTTTAACAAAAATTTTGTAATCTATATAAATCTTCAATAAAATGTTTGTAAAAACATTGGATATTTTGATTGTTAATAAATGGAGATAGGATGAGTGCAATTTGAAATTTAACTCATGTCTGATCAAACTTTGGATTGACTACTTAAAATGTTACACAATATATCAATGTGACATTTTACTCGGATATATCGATAGGAAAATATTAGCAAAGGAATAATGTTTATATAAAATTTTGTAATTTATATAAAATTAGATAAAAGATAGAATATACTAGCTAGAGTTGTGATTTAATTGCTCGAATCATTTTCATATAAATGAAAAAATATAAGTTATATACTCGTTCAATCAAAACACAATCTAATAAAATAGGATAATTAAATTAAAACTTGCATAGATAAATCATTAATTTATTTATTTATTAAATACTTTTATAATAATGAATAAATTAAAAAAAAAAAAACGTCAAGTTATTTATTAATAATAAAATAATTACGACAAATTAATATTTATCATACAACGTTTTTAACACTTTATAGTTTTTTTTTTTTTTTTTATGTATTATACACTTTTATATTTCAACTGTGTATATATATAGTTTTTTTTTTTTTTTTGATGATATATATTTCATTGTCATTATAACAAGCATATAATTGTATAAATATTTTTATATATGTTTGATATGTATAAAAATGTCAAAATATATTGAGTTGTCATAAATGTGTTAATTTTATAGAAATGTTAATCTAAAATCAAATTTTTTTGATAACTGATTGAAACATGAATTTATAAATGATAACATATATAATATACTATTTTCAACTACTGACATTTATCGATTTATCGGTATTATCAAGTGTCAAAAAATACAAAATTTATTTATTGCCATAATGTCAATAAATTTTAATCTATATACCTATAATTTTGGGACTTACCAATATTATGGGCTTGGGTAAGAGCAAGAGGGGCACAACGTGGACCTCCAAGGGTTGCCTCACGTATTCTTGGGGTGCTTGCAGCAATACCAGGGGTACCACCACCCCCAGTACCAGCAACCCCGTACCCCTCCACCTCCCCAGCCGCGGCTGCGGCCGCCCCCACTCTATCGACTGTCAAAGGGCCACCGATTCGGCCACCTTCAACTGGCCCGTATCTATCAAACGGTCCCGAAGGCCCCAGTGCACCCACTTTAAATAAAATTTTTTTAACTATATATTTTTCAATATTATAACACACAAATATATGAGCTTTTTTTTATACTCAATATGAGCTTTTTTTTTTTTTTTGTTTTAAATAAACTTTCACTTTATTTATATGTAGATTAAATTTAGAAAAAAATATTATTTATTATTTAAATATTATTATTAACTTTTATAATTTTTTTTTTACACAATCACTATTAATTTTGAAATTTTTTTTTTTTTTTTTCTTTTTTTTCTGTGGAAAAAAATTGTAGATAAAAGTTTTGACAATTATTATAAATTGTTTAAATCTTTTTTTTTTTTTTAAATTGAAAACATTTTTTTTTCAAAATTATTATTATTTATTAAATAAACACATTTTTAAATATCATTGTCATCACGGTGCACAAATTTTTTTTTTTTTTCATCACACTTTGTAATTATTTTTTTAATTAAAAAAATAATAAATAAATAAATAAATAAATATATTTATAAATAAATAATCACAAAAGTTTGACAATTGTCAAGACTGTTTAGAACGTTGCGACGGTAAAATAATACAGCATCTTTCACTTTAAATCACAATTATCATAAAGCCAACTTTTCACTTTTTTAACAAAAAAAAAATAAAATTTCAAAAAACAAATTATTAAAACAAAATTATAATAATGCAATATTAAAAATATCTTATTGACTTGTTGTTTTTTTTTATTTTTTTGAAATAAAAATTACTTTTGAGCTTAATTATTTTTGATGATTTGATGATTTAGTTAAAAGGACAAGCGAATCCTTGAGCACGCTCGCCTCGAGGTTCGCCAGCCAACTGGCCGCACCTGCGGCTTTAAATTCCCCCAACAAGTCATCCTAAAAAAAAATAAAAAACCGAGAAAGGAAGATTTAATACAATGGCCATGCCCACTCTTGTAAATTCAACCCCTCAGTATACTTTTTCATTGGTTAAACATACAACAAAATGGGCATGTTTTATTCCCCACTTTATAAATGATATGGCCGCGGTATGGCTGCGCATAATATATACTATAGATAAGGGGAATTGAGAGGATGAAAGGTAAAATTTTCCCCTCTCTTGATATATACCCTCGAAAAAAAAAAATTGTGGTAATACAACGAGGTAACGGGGCGGCTTCTGTTTGCATCAGTAGCGAAGGACAGTGGCGGCTGCTGATGGTGCCGCCTCGTGACTGGATATACCTATCGATCCATGCCAACATTCTCTTTCTCTTATTTATTCTTAATAATATTTATCCATCTTTATCTATAACAACGCAAAACAGCTACTGAGGAAAATGCTACAGGTTATTATTTTACTACTTTACTCATCATCGTCATTTTTACGTATTTTTAAATTGTCATTAACAACTTGATCAGTTAAATTTATATCATTAATATTTTATTTATTTGTGTATATAGATAAATCAATAATTTCGATTAAATTTTTTCTATAAAATATAAAAGCAAATTCACAGATATATATATTTTGTAATTTATTATTATATATTTTGAAAAAAATATATAAATAAATAAATGCATTTTAATATTTTCAAAAGGCTATGTGAAATAAAATTTTAAAAATAGCTGGGTGTGGCAAATAATGTCGATCATGTCTCAGATAAATATATATATATATATATTTAATTATTTTTTTTTTGAAATTATTGCTATATACCTTGTGTAAATATATAAACACACTTCTAATGCCAGAGTGAATGGCAACTGCACGATTTTTCTAGCACGTACAAACATAGATATAATATATATACACTCTGAAATTATATATAATAACAAATATTTCAACAACGTGATATATTTTCTATTATCGTTTTAAAAAAAATCTTCTGTACTGACTTTCCCTGGTTAATTAAAATTTTTTTTTTTTTCCATAAATTTTCATATAATATATCAAAAAATATATGTCAATATATATCCATGTTTTATTTATTATTTTTTTAAATTAATATTTTCATTTTTTTTTCGGTTTTTGTTTAGTAGTTATGGAAAATGAGCTTGTTTATATACCACTCATTTGAATTGCTTTTTTGGGTTACAATGTGTTTGGTGGTTGAATTGTGGCTGAAATTCGCCAATGTCTCTACATATATATTCAAATTACAAAATGTATACTATTTTCATATGTATCTTACCACTAAAAGTCATTATTTTAATATTCGGTTAACCCATCACAACTTTCACTATGTAATAATAATGTATATAAAGTTCAGTTATTCAAAGAATATATAATATAAAAATTTATAAATGAATATTGTTTCGTGGTGTTTAAATTTTTTTTTTTTTTATTTGTATATTCAATTTTTTACTTACATTAAATTTTATTTTTACTGCTTCTGGTTTTATTTATTTATTTATTTTCTTTCATTACTTATACACTTTGAAAATGATATTTTATTTTAATATATATACCTGATGAAATGAAATTATACATATGATGTTAGTTAATTTGTTCTATATTTCTAGTTGATATGTATTGTCTATAGACATAATGTTTTTGAAATTTTTTTTTAATTGAAAATTAATTAACTAATTGTTTGTAATTGGTTTTGCAAGATTATTTATTTATTTTTTTATTTATTTATTTATTTTTAATTACTTGCTATAATAAGTAGAAAACGCCGGCCATGAAAAAAGGCACATATTAGTCAGACTGTATGACCAATGTTGGTTTTATGTACGAAACTGAAAAAAATTTACTACTAGCAACATCAATTGACTGTTTTCTCTAATTTTTTGACATTTCGCTCAATATCTAAACACAAAATTATTATATGTCTGCCTAAAATTTCTACCATTGGAGTTAGGCCTTTTTTTCAAAATAAACGTTTTTTAAAAAAAAATTATAAATCGATACTTTTTTTTTCTATTTTATAGAGCTATAAGAAAACATTATTCTGGAATTTTTAAGAAAATTTTCCTACAATTAGTTTTTGAAATTTTAAAATCAGAAATATCCAAAATATTTGTAAATTGGCTTGTCATATTTATAAAAATAATAAAGTGAGATTTATCGTGAATTTTTTTTTCTATCTTGTAGAGCATGAAAATAGAAAGAATTATGAATTTTTAAAGAATTTTCCTCAGTTTCGTTTACGAGTAGGAAATACCACATTGACCAAAATTCAAGTAAATGGACTTGTCATTGTTCAAAAATTTTTTAGAGAAATCTTTATCGTGTTTTTTTTTTTCTATCTTGTAGAGCATCAAAAAAGAATGATTTATGAATTTTTTGAGAATTTTCCTCAGTTCAGTTTACGAGTATGAAAGACCACATTGACCAAAATTCAAGTAAATGGATTTGTCATTGTTCAAAATTTTTTTAGAGAAATCTTTATCGTGTTTTTTTCTTTCTATCTTGTAGAGCATCAAAAAAGAATGATTTATGAATTTTTTGAGAATTTTCCTCAGTTCAGTTTACGAGTATGAAAGACCACATTGACCAAAATTCAAGTAAATGGACTTGTCATTGTTCAAAAATTTTTTAGAGAAATCTTTATCGTGTTTTTTTTTTTCTATCTTGTAGAGCATCAAAAAAGAATGATTTATGAATTTTTTGAGAATTTTCCTCAGTTCAGTTTACGAGTATGAAAGACCACATTGACCAAAATTCAAGTAAATGGACTTGTCATTGGTATGGAAATTCTAGAGGCTTTGACTTTGGATTTTTTTTTTTTTTTTATATTTTAAAACGGTATAGAAACATCATTCAAATACTTTTACAATATGCTCTGACTATTTCGACACCAATAAAAACTACCTGGAGTCGTAAAATTGAAAACGACTACTTCCAGTTTCCCCAAGTTAGGACATTTTTCCAGAAATAGCGTTTTTTTAAAAAAAGATCTTTATCGTGTTTTTTTTTTTCTATCTTGTAGAGCATCGAAAAAGAATGATTTATGAATTTTTTGAGAATTTTCCTCAGTTCAGTTTACGAGTATGAAAGACCACATTGACCAAAATTCAAGTAAATGGACTTGTCATTGTTCAAAAATTTTTTAGAGAAATCTTTATCGTGTTTTTTTTTTTCTATCTTGTAGAGCATCAAAAAAGAATGATTTATGAATTTTTTGAGAATTTTCCTCAGTTCAGTTTACGAGTATGAAAGACCACATTGACCAAAATTCAAGTAAATGGACTTGTCATTGTTCAAAAATTTTTTAGAGAAATCTTTATCGTGTTTTTTTTTTTCTATCTTGTAGAGCATCAAAAAAGAATGATTTATGAATTTTTTGAGAATTTTCCTCAGTTCAGTTTACGAGTATGAAAGACCACATTGACCAAAATTCAAGTAAATGGACTTGTCATTGGTATAGAAGATCTAGAGGCTTTGACTTTGGATTTTTTTTTTTTTTTATATTTTAAAACGGTATAGAAACATCATTCAAATACTTTTACAATATGCTCTGACTATTTCGACACCAATAAAAACTACCTAAAGTCGTAAAATTAAAAACGGCCACGTCCAGTTGGCCAAAGTTGGGCTATTTTTTCAGAAATAGCGTTTTTTTAAAAAAAGATCTTTATCGTGTTTTTTTTTTTCTATCTTGTAGAGCATCAAAAAAGAATGATTTATGAATTTTTTGAGAATTTTCCTCAGTTCAGTTTACGAGTATGAAAGACCACATTGACCAAAATTCAAGTAAATGGACTTGTCATTGTTCAAAAATTTTTTAGAGAAATCTTTATCGTGTTTTTTTTTTTCTATCTTGTAGAGCATCAAAAAAGAATGATTTATGAATTTTTTGAGAATTTTCCTCAGTTCAGTTTACGAGTATGAAAGACCACATTGACCAAAATTCAAGTAAATGGACTTGTCATTGGTATAGAAGATCTAGAGGCTTTGACTTTGGATTTTTTTTTTTTTTTATATTTTAAAACGGTATAGAAACATCATTCAAATACTTTTACAATATGCTCTGACTATTTCGACACCAATAAAAACTACCTAAAGTCGTAAAATTAAAAACGGCCACGTCCAGTTGGCCAAAGTTGGGCTATTTTTTCAGAAATAGCGTTTTTTTAAAAAAAGATCTTTATCGTGTTTTTTTTTTTCTATCTTGTAGAGCATCAAAAAAGAATGATTTATGAATTTTTTGAGAATTTTCCTCAGTTCAGTTTACGAGTATGAAAGACCACATTGACCAAAATTCAAGTAAATGGACTTGTCATTGTTCAAAAATTTTTTAGAGAAATCTTTATCGTGTTTTTTTTTTTCTATCTTGTAGAGCATCAAAAAAGAATGATTTATGAATTTTTTGAGAATTTTCCTCAGTTCAGTTTACGAGTATGAAAGACCACATTGACCAAAATTCAAGTAAATGGACTTGTCATTGTTCAAAAATTTTTTAGAGAAATCTTTATCGTGTTTTTTTTTTCTATCTTGTAGAGCATCAAAAAAGAATGATTTATGAATTTTTTGAGAATTTTCCTCAGTTCAGTTTACGAGTATGAAAGACCACATTGACCAAAATTCAAGTAAATGGACTTGTCATTGTTCAAAAATTTTTTAGAGAAATCTTTATCGTGTTTTTTTTTTTCTATCTTGTAGAGCATCAAAAAAGAATGATTTATGAATTTTTTGAGAATTTTCCTCAGTTCAGTTTACGAGTATGAAAGACCACATTGACCAAAATTCAAGTAAATGGACTTGTCATTGTTCAAAAATTTTTTAGAGAAATCTTTATCGTGTTTTTTTTTTTCTATCTTGTAGAGCATCAAAAAAGAATGATTTATGAATTTTTTGAGAATTTTCCTCAGTTCAGTTTACGAGTATGAAAGACCACATTGACCAAAATTCAAGTAAATGGACTTGTCATTGGTATGGAAATTCTAGAGGCTTTGACTTTGGATTTTTTTTTTTTTTTATATTTTAAAACGGTATAGAAACATCATTCAAATACTTTTACAATATGCTCTGACTATTTCGACACCAATAAAAACTACCTGGAGTCGTAAAATTGAAAACGACTACTTCCAGTTTCCCCAAGTTAGGACATTTTTCCAGAAATAGCGTTTTTTTAAAAAAAGATCTTTATCGTGTTTTTTTTTTTCTATCTTGTAGAGCATCGAAAAAGAATGATTTATGAATTTTTTGAGAATTTTCCTCAGTTCAGTTTACGAGTATGAAAGACCACATTGACCAAAATTCAAGTAAATGGACTTGTCATTGTTCAAAAATTTTTTAGAGAAATCTTTATCGTGTTTTTTTTTTTCTATCTTGTAGAGCATCAAAAAAGAATGATTTATGAATTTTTTGAGAATTTTCCTCAGTTCAGTTTACGAGTATGAAAGACCACATTGACCAAAATTCAAGTAAATGGACTTGTCATTGGTATGGAAATTCTAGAGGCTTTGACTTTGGATTTTTTTTTTTTTTTTATATTTTAAAACGGTATAGAAACATCATTCAAATACTTTTACAATATGCTCTGACTATTTCGACACCAATAAAAACTACCTGGAGTCGTAAAATTGAAAACGACTACTTCCAGTTTCCCCAAGTTAGGACATTTTTCCAGAAATAGCGTTTTTTTAAAAAAAGATCTTTATCGTGTTTTTTTTTTTCTATCTTGTAGAGCATCGAAAAAGAATGATTTATGAATTTTTTGAGAATTTTCCTCAGTTCAGTTTACGAGTATGAAAGACCACATTGACCAAAATTCAAGTAAATGGACTTGTCATTGTTCAAAAATTTTTTAGAGAAATCTTTATCGTGTTTTTTTTTTTCTATCTTGTAGAGCATCAAAAAAGAATGATTTATGAATTTTTTGAGAATTTTCCTCAGTTCAGTTTACGAGTATGAAAGACCACATTGACCAAAATTCAAGTAAATGGACTTGTCATTGGTATGGAAATTCTAGAGGCTTTGACTTTGGATTTTTTTTTTTTTTTTATATTTTAAAACGGTATAGAAACATCATTCAAATACTTTTACAATATGCTCTGACTATTTCGACACCAATAAAAACTACCTGGAGTCGTAAAATTGAAAACGACTACTTCCAGTTTCCCCAAGTTAGGACATTTTTCCAGAAATAGCGTTTTTTTAAAAAAAGATCTTTATCGTGTTTTTTTTTTTCTATCTTGTAGAGCATCGAAAAAGAATGATTTATGAATTTTTTGAGAATTTTCCTCAGTTCAGTTTACGAGTATGAAAGACCACATTGACCAAAATTCAAGTAAATGGACTTGTCATTGTTCAAAAATTTTTTAGAGAAATCTTTATCGTGTTTTTTTTTTTCTATCTTGTAGAGCATCAAAAAAGAATGATTTATGAATTTTTTGAGAATTTTCCTCAGTTCAGTTTACGAGTATGAAAGACCACATTGACCAAAATTCAAGTAAATGGACTTGTCATTGTTCAAAAATTTTTTAGAGAAATCTTTATCGTGTTTTTTTTTTTCTATCTTGTAGAGCATCAAAAAAGAATGATTTATGAATTTTTTGAGAATTTTCCTCAGTTCAGTTTACGAGTATGAAAGACCACATTGACCAAAATTCAAGTAAATGGACTTGTCATTGTTCAAAAATTTTTTAGAGAAATCTTTATCGTGTTTTTTTTTTTCTATCTTGTAGAGCATCAAAAAAGAATGATTTATGAATTTTTTGAGAATTTTCCTCAGTTCAGTTTACGAGTATGAAAGACCACATTGACCAAAATTCAAGTAAATGGACTTGTCATTGTTCAAAAATTTTTTAGAGAAATCTTTATCGTGTTTTTTTTTTTCTATCTTGTAGAGCATCAAAAAAGAATGATTTATGAATTTTTTGAGAATTTTCCTCAGTTCAGTTTACGAGTATGAAAGACCACATTGACCAAAATTCAAGTAAATGGACTTGTCATTGGTATGGAAATTCTAGAGGCTTTGACTTTGGATTTTTTTTTTTTTTTTATATTTTAAAACGGTATAGAAACATCATTCAAATACTTTTACAATATGCTCTGACTATTTCGACACCAATAAAAACTACCTGGAGTCGTAAAATTGAAAACGACTACTTCCAGTTTCCCCAAGTTAGGACATTTTTCCAGAAATAGCGTTTTTTTAAAAAAAGATCTTTATCGTGTTTTTTTTTTTCTATCTTGTAGAGCATCGAAAAAGAATGATTTATGAATTTTTTGAGAATTTTCCTCAGTTCAGTTTACGAGTATGAAAGACCACATTGACCAAAATTCAAGTAAATGGACTTGTCATTGTTCAAAAATTTTTTAGAGAAATCTTTATCGTGTTTTTTTTTTTCTATCTTGTAGAGCATCAAAAAAGAATGATTTATGAATTTTTTGAGAATTTTCCTCAGTTCAGTTTACGAGTATGAAAGACCACATTGACCAAAATTCAAGTAAATGGACTTGTCATTGTTCAAAAATTTTTTAGAGAAATCTTTATCGTGTTTTTTTTTTTCTATCTTGTAGAGCATCAAAAAAGAATGATTTATGAATTTTTTGAGAATTTTCCTCAGTTCAGTTTACGAGTATGAAAGACCACATTGACCAAAATTCAAGTAAATGGACTTGTCATTGGTATGGAAATTCTAGAGGCTTTGACTTTGGATTTTTTTTTTTTTTTTATATTTTAAAACGGTATAGAAACATCATTCAAATACTTTTACAATATGCTCTGACTATTTCGACACCAATAAAAACTACCTGGAGTCGTAAAATTGAAAACGACTACTTCCAGTTTCCCCAAGTTAGGACATTTTTCCAGAAATAGCGTTTTTTTAAAAAAAGATCTTTATCGTGTTTTTTTTTTTCTATCTTGTAGAGCATCGAAAAAGAATGATTTATGAATTTTTTGAGAATTTTCCTCAGTTCAGTTTACGAGTATGAAAGACCACATTGACCAAAATTCAAGTAAATGGACTTGTCATTGTTCAAAAATTTTTTAGAGAAATCTTTATCGTGTTTTTTTTTTTCTATCTTGTAGAGCATCAAAAAAGAATGATTTATGAATTTTTTGAGAATTTTCCTCAGTTCAGTTTACGAGTATGAAAGACCACATTGACCAAAATTCAAGTAAATGGACTTGTCATTGGTATGGAAATTCTAGAGGCTTTGACTTTGGATTTTTTTTTTTTTTTTATATTTTAAAACGGTATAGAAACATCATTCAAATACTTTTACAATATGCTCTGACTATTTCGACACCAATAAAAACTACCTGGAGTCGTAAAATTGAAAACGACTACTTCCAGTTTCCCCAAGTTAGGACATTTTTCCAGAAATAGCGTTTTTTTAAAAAAAGATCTTTATCGTGTTTTTTTTTTTCTATCTTGTAGAGCATCGAAAAAGAATGATTTATGAATTTTTTGAGAATTTTCCTCAGTTCAGTTTACGAGTATGAAAGACCACATTGACCAAAATTCAAGTAAATGGACTTGTCATTGTTCAAAAATTTTTTAGAGAAATCTTTATCGTGTTTTTTTTTTTCTATCTTGTAGAGCATCAAAAAAGAATGATTTATGAATTTTTTGAGAATTTTCCTCAGTTCAGTTTACGAGTATGAAAGACCACATTGACCAAAATTCAAGTAAATGGACTTGTCATTGTTCAAAAATTTTTTAGAGAAATCTTTATCGTGTTTTTTTTTTCTATCTTGTAGAGCATCAAAAAAGAATGATTTATGAATTTTTTGAGAATTTTCCTCAGTTCAGTTTACGAGTATGAAAGACCACATTGACCAAAATTCAAGTAAATGGACTTGTCATTGTTCAAAAATTTTTTAGAGAAATCTTTATCGTGTTTTTTTTTTTCTATCTTGTAGAGCATCAAAAAAGAATGATTTATGAATTTTTTGAGAATTTTCCTCAGTTCAGTTTACGAGTATGAAAGACCACATTGACCAAAATTCAAGTAAATGGACTTGTCATTGTTCAAAAATTTTTTAGAGAAATCTTTATCGTGTTTTTTTCTTTCTATCTTGTAGAGCATCAAAAAAGAATGATTTATGAATTTTTTGAGAATTTTCCTCAGTTCAGTTTACGAGTATGAAAGACCACATTGACCAAAATTCAAGTAAATGGACTTGTCATTGTTCAAAAATTTTTTAGAGAAATCTTTATCGTGTTTTTTTTTTTCTATCTTGTAGAGCATCAAAAAAGAATGATTTATGAATTTTTTGAGAATTTTCCTCAGTTCAGTTTACGAGTATGAAAGACCACATTGACCAAAATTCAAGTAAATGGACTTGTCATTGTTCAAAAATTTTTTAGAGAAATCTTTATCGTGTTTTTTTTTTTCTATCTTGTAGAGCATCAAAAAAGAATGATTTATGAATTTTTTGAGAATTTTCCTCAGTTCAGTTTACGAGTATGAAAGACCACATTGACCAAAATTCAAGTAAATGGACTTGTCATTGTTCAAAAATTTTTTAGAGAAATCTTTATCGTGTTTTTTTTTTTCTATCTTGTAGAGCATCAAAAAAGAATGATTTATGAATTTTTTGAGAATTTTCCTCAGTTCAGTTTACGAGTATGAAAGACCACATTGACCAAAATTCAAGTAAATGGACTTGTCATTGGTATGGAAATTCTAGAGGCTTTGACTTTGGATTTTTTTTTTTTTTTTATATTTTAAAACGGTATAGAAACATCATTCAAATACTTTTACAATATGCTCTGACTATTTCGACACCAATAAAAACTACCTGGAGTCGTAAAATTGAAAACGACTACTTCCAGTTTCCCCAAGTTAGGACATTTTTCCAGAAATAGCGTTTTTTTAAAAAAAGATCTTTATCGTGTTTTTTTTTTTCTATCTTGTAGAGCATCGAAAAAGAATGATTTATGAATTTTTTGAGAATTTTCCTCAGTTCAGTTTACGAGTATGAAAGACCACATTGACCAAAATTCAAGTAAATGGACTTGTCATTGTTCAAAAATTTTTTAGAGAAATCTTTATCGTGTTTTTTTTTTTCTATCTTGTAGAGCATCAAAAAAGAATGATTTATGAATTTTTTGAGAATTTTCCTCAGTTCAGTTTACGAGTATGAAAGACCACATTGACCAAAATTCAAGTAAATGGACTTGTCATTGGTATGGAAATTCTAGAGGCTTTGACTTTGGATTTTTTTTTTTTTTTATATTTTAAAACGGTATAGAAACATCATTCAAATACTTTTACAATATGCTCTGACTATTTCGACACCAATAAAAACTACCTGGAGTCGTAAAATTGAAAACGACTACTTCCAGTTTCCCCAAGTTAGGACATTTTTCCAGAAATAGCGTTTTTTTAAAAAAAGATCTTTATCGTGTTTTTTTTTTTCTATCTTGTAGAGCATCGAAAAAGAATGATTTATGAATTTTTTGAGAATTTTCCTCAGTTCAGTTTACGAGTATGAAAGACCACATTGACCAAAATTCAAGTAAATGGACTTGTCATTGTTCAAAAATTTTTTAGAGAAATCTTTATCGTGTTTTTTTTTTCTATCTTGTAGAGCATCAAAAAAGAATGATTTATGAATTTTTTGAGAATTTTCCTCAGTTCAGTTTACGAGTATGAAAGACCACATTGACCAAAATTCAAGTAAATGGATTTGTCATTGTTCAAAATTTTTTTAGAGAAATCTTTATCGTGTTTTTTTCTTTCTATCTTGTAGAGCATCAAAAAAGAATGATTTATGAATTTTTTGAGAATTTTCCTCAGTTCAGTTTACGAGTATGAAAGACCACATTGACCAAAATTCAAGTAAATGGACTTGTCATTGTTCAAAAATTTTTTAGAGAAATCTTTATCGTGTTTTTTTTTTTCTATCTTGTAGAGCATCAAAAAAGAATGATTTATGAATTTTTTGAGAATTTTCCTCAGTTCAGTTTACGAGTATGAAAGACCACATTGACCAAAATTCAAGTAAATGGACTTGTCATTGTTCAAAAATTTTTTAGAGAAATCTTTATCGTGTTTTTTTTTTTCTATCTTGTAGAGCATCAAAAAAGAATGATTTATGAATTTTTTGAGAATTTTCCTCAGTTCAGTTTACGAGTATGAAAGACCACATTGACCAAAATTCAAGTAAATGGATTTGTCATTGTTCAAAATTTTTTTAGAGAAATCTTTATCGTGTTTTTTTCTTTCTATCTTGTAGAGCATCAAAAAAGAATGATTTATGAATTTTTTGAGAATTTTCCTCAGTTCAGTTTACGAGTATGAAAGACCACATTGACCAAAATTCAAGTAAATGGACTTGTCATTGTTCAAAAATTTTTTAGAGAAATCTTTATCGTGTTTTTTTTTTTCTATCTTGTAGAGCATCAAAAAAGAATGATTTATGAATTTTTTGAGAATTTTCCTCAGTTCAGTTTACGAGTATGAAAGACCACATTGACCAAAATTCAAGTAAATGGACTTGTCATTGGTATAGAAGATCTAGAGGCTTTGACTTTGGATTTTTTTTTTTTTTTATATTTTAAAACGGTATAGAAACATCATTCAAATACTTTTACAATATGCTCTGACTATTTCGACACCAATAAAAACTACCTAAAGTCGTAAAATTAAAAACGGCCACGTCCAGTTGGCCAAAGTTGGGCTATTTTTTCAGAAATAGCGTTTTTTTAAAAAAAGATCTTTATCGTGTTTTTTTTTTTCTATCTTGTAGAGCATCAAAAAAGAATGATTTATGAATTTTTTGAGAATTTTCCTCAGTTCAGTTTACGAGTATGAAAGACCACATTGACCAAAATTCAAGTAAATGGACTTGTCATTGTTCAAAAATTTTTTAGAGAAATCTTTATCGTGTTTTTTTTTTTCTATCTTGTAGAGCATCAAAAAAGAATGATTTATGAATTTTTTGAGAATTTTCCTCAGTTCAGTTTACGAGTATGAAAGACCACATTGACCAAAATTCAAGTAAATGGACTTGTCATTGGTATGGAAATTCTAGAGGCTTTGACTTTGGATTTTTTTTTTTTTTTTATATTTTAAAACGGTATAGAAACATCATTCAAATACTTTTACAATATGCTCTGACTATTTCGACACCAATAAAAACTACCTGGAGTCGTAAAATTGAAAACGACTACTTCCAGTTTCCCCAAGTTAGGACATTTTTCCAGAAATAGCGTTTTTTTAAAAAAAGATCTTTATCGTGTTTTTTTTTTTCTATCTTGTAGAGCATCGAAAAAGAATGATTTATGAATTTTTTGAGAATTTTCCTCAGTTCAGTTTACGAGTATGAAAGACCACATTGACCAAAATTCAAGTAAATGGACTTGTCATTGTTCAAAAATTTTTTAGAGAAATCTTTATCGTGTTTTTTTTTTCTATCTTGTAGAGCATCAAAAAAGAATGATTTATGAATTTTTTGAGAATTTTCCTCAGTTCAGTTTACGAGTATGAAAGACCACATTGACCAAAATTCAAGTAAATGGACTTGTCATTGTTCAAAAATTTTTTAGAGAAATCTTTATCGTGTTTTTTTTTTTCTATCTTGTAGAGCATCAAAAAAGAATGATTTATGAATTTTTTGAGAATTTTCCTCAGTTCAGTTTACGAGTATGAAAGACCACATTGACCAAAATTCAAGTAAATGGACTTGTCATTGTTCAAAAATTTTTTAGAGAAATCTTTATCGTGTTTTTTTTTTTCTATCTTGTAGAGCATCAAAAAAGAATGATTTATGAATTTTTTGAGAATTTTCCTCAGTTCAGTTTACGAGTATGAAAGACCACATTGACCAAAATTCAAGTAAATGGATTTGTCATTGTTCAAAATTTTTTTAGAGAAATCTTTATCGTGTTTTTTTCTTTCTATCTTGTAGAGCATCAAAAAAGAATGATTTATGAATTTTTTGAGAATTTTCCTCAGTTCAGTTTACGAGTATGAAAGACCACATTGACCAAAATTCAAGTAAATGGACTTGTCATTGTTCAAAAATTTTTTAGAGAAATCTTTATCGTGTTTTTTTTTTTCTATCTTGTAGAGCATCAAAAAAGAATGATTTATGAATTTTTTGAGAATTTTCCTCAGTTCAGTTTACGAGTATGAAAGACCACATTGACCAAAATTCAAGTAAATGGACTTGTCATTGGTATAGAAGATCTAGAGGCTTTGACTTTGGATTTTTTTTTTTTTTTATATTTTAAAACGGTATAGAAACATCATTCAAATACTTTTACAATATGCTCTGACTATTTCGACACCAATAAAAACTACCTAAAGTCGTAAAATTAAAAACGGCCACGTCCAGTTGGCCAAAGTTGGGCTATTTTTTCAGAAATAGCGTTTTTTTAAAAAAAGATCTTTATCGTGTTTTTTTTTTTCTATCTTGTAGAGCATCAAAAAAGAATGATTTATGAATTTTTTGAGAATTTTCCTCAGTTCAGTTTACGAGTATGAAAGACCACATTGACCAAAATTCAAGTAAATGGACTTGTCATTGTTCAAAAATTTTTTAGAGAAATCTTTATCGTGTTTTTTTTTTTCTATCTTGTAGAGCATCAAAAAAGAATGATTTATGAATTTTTTGAGAATTTTCCTCAGTTCAGTTTACGAGTATGAAAGACCACATTGACCAAAATTCAAGTAAATGGACTTGTCATTGTTCAAAAATTTTTTAGAGAAATCTTTATCGTGTTTTTTTTTTTCTATCTTGTAGAGCATCAAAAAAGAATGATTTATGAATTTTTTGAGAATTTTCCTCAGTTCAGTTTACGAGTATGAAAGACCACATTGACCAAAATTCAAGTAAATGGATTTGTCATTGTTCAAAATTTTTTTAGAGAAATCTTTATCGTGTTTTTTTCTTTCTATCTTGTAGAGCATCAAAAAAGAATGATTTATGAATTTTTTGAGAATTTTCCTCAGTTCAGTTTACGAGTATGAAAGACCACATTGACCAAAATTCAAGTAAATGGACTTGTCATTGTTCAAAAATTTTTTAGAGAAATCTTTATCGTGTTTTTTTTTTTCTATCTTGTAGAGCATCAAAAAAGAATGATTTATGAATTTTTTGAGAATTTTCCTCAATTCAGTTTACGAGTATGAAAGACCACATTGACCAAAATTCAAGTAAATGGACTTGTCATTGTTCAAAAATTTTTTAGAGAAATCTTTATCGTGTTTTTTTTTTCTATCTTGTAGAGCATCAAAAAAGAATGATTTATGAATTTTTTGAGAATTTTCCTCAATTCAGTTTACGAGTATGAAAGACCACATTGACCAAAATTCAAGTAAATGGACTTGTCATTGTTCAAAAATTTTTTAGAGAAATCTTTATCGTGTTTTTTTTTCTATCTTGTAGAGCATCAAAAAAGAATGATTTATGAATTTTTTGAGAATTTTCCTCAGTTCAGTTTACGAGTATGAAAGACCACATTGACCAAAATTCAAGTAAATGGACTTGTCATTGTTCAAAAATTTTTTAGAGAAATCTTTATCGTGTTTTTTTTTTTATCTTGTAGAGCATCAAAAAAGAATGATTTATGAATTTTTTGAGAATTTTCCTCAGTTCAGTTTACGAGTATGAAAGACCACATTGACCAAAATTCAAGTAATTTGTCATTGTTCAAAAATTTTTTAGAGAAATCTTTATCGTGTTTTTTTTTTCTATCTTGTAGAGCATCAAAAAAGAATGATTTATGAATTTTTTGAGAATTTTCCTCAGTTCAGTTTACGAGTATGAAAGACCACATTGACCAAAATTCAAGTAAATGGACTTGTCATTGTTCAAAAATTTTTTAGAGAAATCTTTATCGTGTTTTTTTTTTTCTATCTTGTAGAGCATCAAAAAAGAATGATTTATGAATTTTTTGAGAATTTTCCTCAGTTCAGTTTACGAGTATGAAAGACCACATTGACCAAAATTCAAGTAAATGGATTTGTCATTGTTCAAAATTTTTTTAGAGAAATCTTTATCGTGTTTTTTTCTTTCTATCTTGTAGAGCATCAAAAAAGAATGATTTATGAATTTTTTGAGAATTTTCCTCAGTTCAGTTTACGAGTATGAAAGACCACATTGACCAAAATTCAAGTAAATGGACTTGTCATTGTTCAAAAATTTTTTAGAGAAATCTTTATCGTGTTTTTTTTTTTCTATCTTGTAGAGCATCAAAAAAGAATGATTTATGAATTTTTTGAGAATTTTCCTCAGTTCAGTTTACGAGTATGAAAGACCACATTGACCAAAATTCAAGTAAATGGACTTGTCATTGGTATAGAAGATCTAGAGGCTTTGACTTTGGATTTTTTTTTTTTTTTATATTTTAAAACGGTATAGAAACATCATTCAAATACTTTTACAATATGCTCTGACTATTTCGACACCAATAAAAACTACCTAAAGTCGTAAAATTAAAAACGGCCACGTCCAGTTGGCCAAAGTTGGGCTATTTTTTCAGAAATAGCGTTTTTTTAAAAAAAGATCTTTATCGTGTTTTTTTTTTTCTATCTTGTAGAGCATCAAAAAAGAATGATTTATGAATTTTTTGAGAATTTTCCTCAGTTCAGTTTACGAGTATGAAAGACCACATTGACCAAAATTCAAGTAAATGGACTTGTCATTGTTCAAAAATTTTTTAGAGAAATCTTTATCGTGTTTTTTTTTTTCTATCTTGTAGAGCATCAAAAAAGAATGATTTATGAATTTTTTGAGAATTTTCCTCAGTTCAGTTTACGAGTATGAAAGACCACATTGACCAAAATTCAAGTAAATGGACTTGTCATTGTTCAAAAATTTTTTAGAGAAATCTTTATCGTGTTTTTTTTTTTCTATCTTGTAGAGCATCAAAAAAGAATGATTTATGAATTTTTTGAGAATTTTCCTCAGTTCAGTTTACGAGTATGAAAGACCACATTGACCAAAATTCAAGTAAATGGATTTGTCATTGTTCAAAATTTTTTTAGAGAAATCTTTATCGTGTTTTTTTCTTTCTATCTTGTAGAGCATCAAAAAAGAATGATTTATGAATTTTTTGAGAATTTTCCTCAGTTCAGTTTACGAGTATGAAAGACCACATTGA
Organism: Lysiphlebus fabarum; assembly: GCA_011426435.1. NCBI lineage: Eukaryota > Metazoa > Arthropoda > Insecta > Hymenoptera > Braconidae > Lysiphlebus > Lysiphlebus fabarum. The sequence continues at coordinate 539,412 of WSYQ01001116.1, forward strand.
CCAAAATTCAAGTAAATGGACTTGTCATTGTTCAAAAATTTTTTAGAGAAATCTTTATCGTGTTTTTTTTTTCTATCTTGTAGAGCATCAAAAAAGAATGATTTATGAATTTTTTGAGAATTTTCCTCAGTTCAGTTTACGAGTATGAAAGACCACATTGACCAAAATTCAAGTAAATGGACTTGTCATTGTTCAAAAATTTTTTAGAGAAATCTTTATCGTGTTTTTTTTTTCTATCTTGTAGAGCATCAAAAAAGAATGATTTATGAATTTTTTGAGAATTTTCCTCAGTTCAGTTTACGAGTATGAAAGACCACATTGACCAAAATTCAAGTAAATGGACTTGTCATTGTTCAAAAATTTTTTAGAGAAATCTTTATCGTGTTTTTTTTTTTCTATCTTGTAGAGCATCAAAAAAGAATGATTTATGAATTTTTTGAGAATTTTCCTCAGTTCAGTTTACGAGTATGAAAGACCACATTGACCAAAATTCAAGTAAATGGACTTGTCATTGGTATGGAAATTCTAGAGGCTTTGACTTTGGATTTTTTTTTTTTTTTTATATTTTAAAACGGTATAGAAACATCATTCAAATACTTTTACAATATGCTCTGACTATTTCGACACCAATAAAAACTACCTGGAGTCGTAAAATTGAAAACGACTACTTCCAGTTTCCCCAAGTTAGGACATTTTTCCAGAAATAGCGTTTTTTTAAAAAAAGATCTTTATCGTGTTTTTTTTTTTCTATCTTGTAGAGCATCGAAAAAGAATGATTTATGAATTTTTTGAGAATTTTCCTCAGTTCAGTTTACGAGTATGAAAGACCACATTGACCAAAATTCAAGTAAATGGACTTGTCATTGTTCAAAAATTTTTTAGAGAAATCTTTATCGTGTTTTTTTTTTTCTATCTTGTAGAGCATCAAAAAAGAATGATTTATGAATTTTTTGAGAATTTTCCTCAGTTCAGTTTACGAGTATGAAAGACCACATTGACCAAAATTCAAGTAAATGGACTTGTCATTGGTATGGAAATTCTAGAGGCTTTGACTTTGGATTTTTTTTTTTTTTTTATATTTTAAAACGGTATAGAAACATCATTCAAATACTTTTACAATATGCTCTGACTATTTCGACACCAATAAAAACTACCTGGAGTCGTAAAATTGAAAACGACTACTTCCAGTTTCCCCAAGTTAGGACATTTTTCCAGAAATAGCGTTTTTTTAAAAAAAGATCTTTATCGTGTTTTTTTTTTTCTATCTTGTAGAGCATCGAAAAAGAATGATTTATGAATTTTTTGAGAATTTTCCTCAGTTCAGTTTACGAGTATGAAAGACCACATTGACCAAAATTCAAGTAAATGGACTTGTCATTGTTCAAAAATTTTTTAGAGAAATCTTTATCGTGTTTTTTTCTATCTTGTAGAGCATCAAAAAAGAATGATTTATGAATTTTTTGAGAATTTTCCTCAGTTCAGTTTACGAGTATGAAAGACCACATTGACCAAAATTCAAGTAAATGGACTTGTCATTGTTCAAAAATTTTTTAGAGAAATCTTTATCGTGTTTTTTTTTTTCTATCTTGTAGAGCATCAAAAAAGAATGATTTATGAATTTTTTGAGAATTTTCCTCAGTTCAGTTTACGAGTATGAAAGACCACATTGACCAAAATTCAAGTAAATGGACTTGTCATTGTTCAAAAATTTTTTAGAGAAATCTTTATCGTGTTTTTTTTTTTCTATCTTGTAGAGCATCAAAAAAGAATGATTTATGAATTTTTTGAGAATTTTCCTCAGTTCAGTTTACGAGTA